>RCTC02000017.1:600000-1010179 GCA_014898485.2 Botrytis squamosa
AAATCTTGTAATCAATTAGGGTATAATTTTATATAAAAATATATAATACTTTTTTAAAAGCTATAAATCACTTTTGAATAAACAGATCTTCAATTACAGTAATTAGTTGTTGAGTTATATTTGATTTCTTATATATAATATCGATTAATTTATTAATTAATCTATTGGATGATATAATGAGATTCGCCGGAGTAAGATGGACTTCTTCTATTAGTTTGTTATAGAGATCGATATTGAATCTATTTGCTAATAGAATTGTATACTTTCTATTTTTAAAGCACTTATTATTCCCTATTGTAAAATCGGGTTAATCTTTCCGTTTATAATTTAAAGTATCCGGTCGGATAGCTTTAAATCCCGGCCGGTAGATAATACGGAAATTATATTAAAAGAGAAATTCAAACTAATGGATCTGTTATTGATTAAATATCTTTATAATTATAAAATATTTAAGGTTTTTATAATCAATAAGGATTTCGAATTTATATTGAGAATTTTGAAATTCTAGATATCATTTTTTTATAGATTTGATAATTACAAGAAATTCCTTATTATAAATCTTATAGTTATATTCAGTTATTAAATATTTTAAGGAAAAATAGGTTATAAATCGAAGTATATTATTTGAATTGTATTATAAAAGAATACTGTTAGAGGTTTAATCTGAAATATCTATTTCCAAAATTGTCTTTTTGTTATAATCAAAATAAATAAAAATTAATATTATAATAAAAGAGTTTTTAAATATAAAAAAGATATTTTTCTAATTAATTTCTTAAATCTATATTGAATTCTTTCGTATTAGATCATTAAATAATTAACAGATTTTTAAGAAGTTTTATATAAATCGTTAGTAGAAATTAGCAAATCCCAGAAATCATTATAGATCTTTTATAAAAAAAGATTGCTTCTAGGAGATTATAGTAATAATTTTATTTAGATCTATTTGTATATCTTTAATCATAATAATTAATTCTAAATACTATATCGAGATAATTTCAAATTCGTATTTATTAATATTAATTTGAAAATCAGTATCGGCTAGTTTCTATATTATATTTCGAATATAATCTCTGTATTCTAATATGTTTGCTGAATATATAAGGATATTATCTAGATAAGTAGTATAATATTTATTAAGTTTATTAAATAAAATATAATTAATATAATATTGAAAAAAGATTGAAATATTATAAAAACCAAATGGTATGATTAGGGATTTAAAAAATCTAAAGCGAATAATGAATACTATTTTCTATTTATTGTTCTCTGTAATCTATATTTTATTAAAGGTAATAATAATATTTAATTTAATATATACTTTAATATTATAAAGTACATTCAAAGTTTCGTAAATGATTGGAAAAGAATATTGATTCTTTATTGTAATATTATTCAATTTGTAATAATTCTAACAAATATATATACTGCTGTTAGGTTTTATAGTTAAAAGTAAAGATACAGTATTACAAGATCTAAATTTGTAAATAAAGTTTTTATTAAGATTGTTATTGATTTATTTACAAATTATTTACAATTTAAGTAATAAAAATAATTGGTTTTTAAAATAAAAAAGCTTTTTTCTGAGTATTAATTTGATTTTGTAATTCTAGATTTGATATGATAAAAGAATATTGGTGTTTCGGGAAAGAAATGCAAGTAGTTTGTTTTATAATTAATAAGAAAGCTTTTTTTGTATATCAATATTATTGAATTCAGGTTTTCTAGTAAAGAATTTAGAGATATCTGTTTTTAAGATTTATTATAGATAAACTAGTTTATAGCAATTGAGAATAAAATTATATAAATATAAAAATAATTGTATAAGAGTTTTATAAAGATTTTTATTATTTTGTAAAATACTCTTATATTTCTAATTTCCGAGATTAATAGAATTCAAAAAAAAGATTATTCTCAAAACTATTAGTTTTATAAGAATAACTCAATCCAATTTATTCTAGGTAAACCGGATTACTTGGATATTATTTTGTTAACAAAAGGAAATAAAGCTTATGGTTTAAAGCTAATGGATATTCTCTATATTAGGATTTTTCCTGAATAGTTATATGTTTAGTATTGGGATAAAAAGTAATAATAATAGATCTTATTATAAATTGAAATTATAATAATATAATCCAGCGATTTTCTTGATTGAAACTAAATGAATACTGAGATAATTACCAATCATTTAGGTTTATATATACACTCCTCCTTTACAAGTTCTAATACAATAATAATTTACTCCTTCTATAAGTATTTCATTTATAGCGATATTATAATCTTTATTTGAATATTCTAAAGAAGATAATGAAGTATAACCTTTATCCTCAATATTATCCTTTATATATAAATATTAATAAATGATCTTTTTGCTTTTATTTAATTTTCTTCAAATTTCAATAAAATCAATCTTGGTTAAGGGCTTTTTTAAGATTTTGATAAAGCTTGGTATTGGTTGGGATAAGTTTATTATCAAAACTTATATTATATTCGGAAAATCTCAGAAACAGTATTTTATGGTATAATAGATTGATATAAAAAAAAGGGTTATTTTGAACCAGTTTATAAGGGGATTATAATATCGAAATTAAAGCAATCCGAAAATAATTAATATTTTTGGAGAAAGAGTAATAACAAAGAATAGTTAGATTTTATAATACAGATTTATAATTATTTTCATAATAAAATAATTAGTGATAATATTTATTATTTTATTATTTACTAAATGGAATTCTTATTGATATAATAGGGTTTAAATCTGTATCTTATATTTTTTGATAAAAATATAATTAGTAAAAGCTTTTCCGAAATACTTATTATTAATAAGATTAATTATATTAAAAGAAAAACTATATATTGGGAATATAGTGATTTGAATAAGTAAAAATTTATTATCTATAGAACTAAACTGTAAGAACTCTGTATTAATTACAATACATTTTATTCATTCCTCATTCCCAAATAATCTTTACAAACGATTTATTATAGAGATAACACATTTCCCGAGAGATCGTATAAGCCAGGTTAAGCGGGTAATAAAGCCATATTTTGTGCAAATATATTGAAAGCATTTTCAGAAAGTAATAAAAAATCATTCTTAATATAGTTATAAAATACATTAAATTATTAATAAAATTTGAAGTTATTTTAAGTATTATTATTATTACTATAACTATCTTGAGAATTATATTCCTGGAAATCATTTCGATTATAAAATCCTCCCCAATTATTAGAGTATTAATTAGAATATTAATTATCTCAATCAACAGAAATATTTTAATATAAACTACAGCTACCAAAACCTTTATAAAAACCCGCGAATTCGAAGTTTTTTTTAATTGTTTGTTATATATCCACTTGTTTTTTGATATTATAGTCCTATATTGAATAATTAGGTTTCTTATAATAATAATAAAGGCCAAATTGATATTCCTCATTTTATTATTGATTTCGTATTTTGAAAGCATCGAGATCCATAGATTTAAATAATACTGGTATAGCGAATAATGTATTAATTAGGGATATATAAGAATATACAAAGCTTGAATTTATTTTTGATTCCAAAAAATACTTATTTTTCTATAAATTCTAATTTCAAATTTCAAACTTCTATTTTTAACTTTTAATATTAATAAAAAAACAAGAATTAAAATCTTATATAAATAGTTATTAAAGGTTATAGAAAACCTTTATTTTTATTATTACAATTATTTTATATAATTATTTGTAATATATTGTATTAAGATATTCTAATTGAATATAAAAAGCCAAAAAAAACAATTTGTTGATTATTTTAAATTTATTAAATCGGATTGAGATTTTGTATACTATATTAATTGAAATATAAAGCCTATCGAACTTATTAAAAAAAAAATTATTAATAATATAAATCAAGATTCTATTAATAATATTATTTATATTAATTAATTTTTCTTGATATATATAATTATTAATAAAAAAGACTAAATATAAAAACTTCTTTTTTTTTATATCGAAAATAATCAAATTAATTATCTAATAGATTTATAAATCTTATTTCCAAATAATATATTTCTTTTATCGAAATATCAATTCTATTTTTTCTTCTTAAAGAGGCTTAGGATTTTTTGAAGTTTATTATCGATCAGTCTTATCTTAAACAGAAACGTTTGATGGGTTTTGTATAAATTAAAATTACAATAATTGAATTAATTAAAATTAAATATTTAATTAATTGTTTATAATAGTCTTAAAAAAATACTTTATAATCAAATCTCATTTAAGTATTTATTGAATAATAAAAAGTGAATTAAGTATATAATTAATAATATTATACAAATAGTTAAGGTAATCTTGTTGATTATATGTTGATATTGATAAAGGAAGGGGGTTATGAAGTTCATGTTCCTGGAGGCTTGATAGTTTTTCTGCAATCTATTATTATTAATTAAAAGCATTGTTGATTTCGGCTTTAAGTATCTCAAGCAAAATAAATAGTAGTGAGCTAGTGCTTGAAGTACTTAGTATATCAGTTATAATGAAAAAAGAGGACGAAACGAAGATGCAAATGAAGACAAAGATGAAGATAAAGACAAAGGCGAAAAGATACTAAAAACGCAGAATACTGTGAGGATTATAAAAAGACCTATTTTGGATAAATAAAAACAAAAACAAAGAATTTCTTTTCAAAATCAGATTGCTTTTGCTATAATGAGATTCTTTTATAAAATAGAATATATTATTATAATACAAAAGATAAATATTAAATAAGATATATAATATTCTATAAAGATGAAAGAAGGCGCTGGATGAGCGCCGACTATATAGAATATAAATGCCTAAGGTATCCACAAGACTATGCTGTTGAACCCGTGACATAAAGCTTTATATAGCTTAAAATAGTTGGTTAGGATATAGTATTATACTTTAAAAAATATATTAAATAAATTAGGCTTTATAAACCTAATCTCTAAAAAATATATTTTTATTAATAAAAATAAAAATGTGATTTTAAATATATATATTAATAATATTATTATAATAATCTTAAATCAAGAGATTATTAATAAATTTATTAATAATTTAAAAGAATATTTCGATTTAAAGGATCTAGATTTTATAAAAGATTATCTAGATATTCAAATTAAAAGGATTAATAATATACTAAAGCTATACCAATTAGAATATATTAAAAAGATATTTGCTAGGTTCAATATACTAGATTCCAATTTTGTTTTTATTTTAATAGATCTGAAAATAAAGTTAATTTATAATAAAGAAAAAGTTAATAATAATAATATTAAACTATATCAAGAAATTATAAGCTCTTTATTATATTTAGCTCTCAAAATTAAATTAAATATAGTATTTTTTATATCTAGATTAATTAGTTTTTCATTCAATTTTAGTACAGAATATATTCAAGCTATTAAAAGAGTATTAAGATATTTGAAAGGAATTATAAATAAGGGTATAAATTATATTAAAATTAAAAACCCTTATATTCAAGAATTTTATAATACTGACTATAAAGAGAAGATTAATATATATAAATCTATTAACGAATATATATTTATACTAAAAAATGAATCTATTAATTAGAAATCTAAATTATAGTTGGTAATAGCTTTTTTTATAATCGAATCTGAATTCATTATTATAAATCTAACTATTAAAGAGATTATTTATATTAAAAAGCTATTATTAGAATTTAATTTGTATAAGTAGAATAAATTTCCTTTATATACAGATAATCAGGTTACACTAGTACTTACTAAAAACCTTATATTCTATGAAAGAAATAAGTATATAGTAATTGTCACGGGGTGACACTAAGCCCTTTCTGTCCTGTCCTGTCCTGTTTTGTCCTGTTATATATGTGAGAGTAAGGTAGAATTTCCGGTTCTACTTTCTAGTCTTTTGAGCGTTTAGCTTAGCGGTAAAGTTTTTGAATATTTCCAGAAGTAGTTCTATGATATTAGATAGAACCTCCCTAAGTTATAAGTGGAGCTATGTGGGGGGTTTACTTATAGCTTACAGGCTTTTATTGGTTTGGGGGCTAGTATATAGATTCTGTCTGTTTGTCTGAATGTTTGAGGTATTAGAATTCAGAATCCTGAAATTTTCTAATTAGGTAATGGTATAGAGACTATATCTTAAGAAAAGGAATAATATTACGGGATAACATTAAGCCCTTTCTGTCCTGTTCTGTCTTGTCCTGTCCTGTTATATATGTAAGAGTAAGGTAGAACTTCCGGTTCTATCTCCTAGTCTTTTGGGCGTTTAGCTTAGCGGTAAAGCTTCTGAATACTCCCAGAAGTGGTCCTGTGACAGTAATCAGATTCTATTATATTAGGGATATTATTAAATCAAGGGATTTAGATCTAATTTATATATCTATTAATGAATAGAAAGCTAATAAGCTTACTAAACCATTAGCTCGAATCAAATTGATCGAATTCACAAATCAGATCAATCTGAATTAAGATATATAATAGAATTGATTTAGTATACCTATTAAGGGGATGTGTGAGGATTCATAATAAATCCATTAAATTATTTATTAATATCTTATCAAATAAGAGATATATTAATAACTAATATACATATGATATGATTTTATATTATAAAATCATATTATTATATAATTATATAATAATATCTTTTATCAAATTGATTTATAATGGAATAGAATGAAATAAAACCAGATGGAAGTATATAGGAAATCTCGTTAAATTGATTGATTGTATTTTCTTTTTATTATCTAAAATGATTTTATAAGATACGATTTAAATCGATCTTATTTATAAGTATGGAATATACTGGAATTTCATTATAAACTATATAAATTTAGAATATTCTTTAAAGAAACTCTAGAAAAAAGTAAGCAATTTATTTCAATTCAGTCTAGCTCTTTTAAATTGACTTCAATTCAACTCTTATTCTATATATTCGATTTATCCCTACAGCTTAAACTGACTAGATCTTCCATTATCCTTATAATAATACTATTCCTTCTTATTATAAGAACTAACCTCCAAGAACAATCTATGATCCAGCACTTGCAAATGTTAAGAAGCACTTTATACGGGCGAGAGCGGTTTATATCGAGGAAATTCTGGGATCCGGCGAAGCTAAAAAGCAGGATGAATATGAGGAGGTACGATCTGTGGTATCAGAAAGAGTATTTGATGCTCTGTATTACTGGATAGTCTTTGCGGTTGATGGTGAGCTAGCGTGTCAGTTCTGGAAGAAGCCCGAGACAATCGGATCATGGATCTGCAACATCGTGAGAGTCGCGAGATTCACTGGCGCATCTCCAAAGACAGTCAAAAAAGCAAAAAAAAAAGAAATCAATGATGTAGAGACCTATTCCAAATCATATTCGCTTTCATCTGGCTCCAAATTGTTCGAGCATACCCCATCCCTTTCGAACGTCTGGTACAGCCCAAGCTCTGTTATTTCTACTCAATATCCCAGAAATTGGTCAGTTGTCAAGGCTTATTGTGCTTTCACCGTGCAGAAATAAACTTGAATGTAGGCAAAAGCGCTTTCAATTAAGGATGGATCGTGGTCGAGACAAAAGGAGCAGCTGAGGCTGGTGCAGATCCAAACTGTTCATATACGCCTAAATCTTTTGTCTTAAACAGGCTCGCCATGCTAGACAGATTCCCCGTGATCAATAATCTCTATCTGGCCAAGAGTTCTGGTGATCTTATGGACAGGGACGATGAAATACTACATGACCCCGATACATCAATTGGTGGAGACCAATCACAACATTGGGTAACTCTTTACGTGCAGAGCTTTATGGGTTGTGATTACGCAAAGAAGCAGCTGTAATATAAAATCATCACTACTCACTCAAGCAGGATTTGGATGGTTTTCAAGAACCTTGGTTTTTTTGTGAAAGGCTCCCATAATTATGGACTTAGAATGGATGAGATACAAGACATGGCCGATGTTGCTGTGTTTTTTGGAGCTACAGATCTGTCATTTGATACTCTCAGTAAGTACAGCCCACTCGTGACGAAACAACTTCAGTCCGTTACTTAGATGTAAAAGCCCATTCCCAGGTCGAATGCTAACGTCATGTTCACAGTGAGCAAGTTAACGAAAGTCTGCCCGCAGATGAACGACTACTGGGGATTGATCTGGGACCGTCGGATGTCGCACAAATATAAAAATGGAATGGTTGAAGCTACGATTACAGTTAAAAGCATAGCGGGAACTGCGATATCACAGGGCATAAACTATGTGGATACCAATAGTAACATACCGCCTCAAAAAAAAATTTATCCTCAGGAAATCATTGTACCAAATGGGTGATGAGGCGTTGTGAACATTCAAGTGAGGAGGTTCAATTTTGAGCGGAAGGAGCCACCTTCAAGAAAAAGTTTACTACCATTACGTTTATGATAATAATGAACCAGAATCCGTCCTAGGACTCTAGTTTTCTGTAAGAAAACCGCTATGACTAGATGTGATTCCTAGAAAAATGATGACCAGAATTGCAGGTCAATGTGCTGGGGACTTTCGGGAAAAAGTATTCAATGACTTACAACATCTGATGTTCAAAAGTGTTTTAGAAAAGGAATAAGAAGCTAGAGTTACAATCAAAGTGGCGTATTACTAGGAATCACAATATAAGAACATGGATCGTACTGGTATTAGTCCTGTCCACAAAGATATGATGTCTCTATTTGCGCCCGCTCCTCTCCCCCAAAACCTTTTCATGCGGGGAGTTGCTCACTAGAAATGTAGCTAGTGAAGAATCACCAGTAACCAGGATTTCACTCCATGACTTATTAGTTTGAAATATCGAACATCTTCAGCTCACTAGCCTTCGCAATCTTCTTCTCTATCTCTCACTCGGCAACGTTTTTCCTGCTACTGCTTTGGTGATGACTTACTCGATAAGAATATTTACCAGTGTAGGCAATAGTATACTACAGTGAAACGGTAGTGTATATTAGTATATTGATATTATAGTTAGTATGTATAGAAAGGAGGTTATACTATTCTTGTATATATTTATATGCCTAAAGAATATTAGCAATATACTGAAATACTGGAATCCAATATAAAATATATATTTTATATTCAAATTAGGTTAGAAATAAGGAATTCTTATTCAATTTAAAATAAGGAATGGAATTTTATTATCTAATATGAATAGGAATTCCTTTTTCTAGCTTAATTAGGATAGGAATGTATATTTTATATTGGATTTCAGTATTTCAGTATATTACTAATAGTATTGAATAACTAAATAATATTGAATATTTTCAGTAGTATCGAATTCCATACTATATATGTACATATTTCGAAAAAAACTCTATATGTACTACTATCTAACCCGTATACGGATTATGGGAAATACTATTGCCTACACTGATATTTACAACTGCGGGCGCTTGACTAAATGCTTCAGTCGAAGGGTTTGTATTTGCTTCCACTCCCAAAATTGCTCCTCTTCGTGAAGGTGAAGACGACATACAAGATTTTATCACTCGTCGTGAAGCAGTACGCCAGTACGGGATCAAGTAAAAGCGGGTCCAAAAGTACGGAATCAAGCAAAAATGGGTCCAGTCACAAACTTAAGCGAGGTTTTGAGTATATATAATTAAATAATGCAGGTTCTGTCTGTAACGCGAAGACCGAATGGCCTGCTGGTACAGTGGATAGACCTTATGTCTGTGGATCTTAAATCCATTATCCATCTGAGAAGCCCGGGCCGCTAGGTTGTTACACCCCAAGCTGGTCTTAAAGGTGGCCCCTCTCGATGATGATAGAGAAGAGAATAAATTGCATCACAGCATAATTTGCGCCCCAACTTTTTTTTTTGCCGATTTCTCTTTGAGCTGGTACCGCAGCTGAATTGGTGGAGGTAAATGTGGTGCTAGTTAATCTTGCTGCGACTTCCAACGCGGCTTGTCAGGCATATCAGCCAGTCTTACCTTATCTCTTTTTGGACTTCTCCCCTTACGTTACGGATTTTCAATCCTGGAAACAGAACGAATCCAGAATTTCACGGGTAATGCAAAGGAAAAGTTAAAAATCACATGATTCATGCCGGGTCTGGGCGTCTAGCTTGTATTTTCAAGAAATGCGACACGATACCGCATGGCCTTCGGCTCTGGAAGCATCTAATCTGAGTAGCTGGGATACACATTTCTTGAAGGTTAGTTCTTATAATAAGAAGGAATAGTATTATTATAAGGATAGTGGAAGATCTAGTCAATTTAAGCTGTAGGGATAAATCGAATATATAGAATAAGAGTTGAATTGAAATCAATTTAGAAAAACTAGGCTGAGTTGAAATAAATTGCTTACTTTTTCTTAGAGTTTCTTTAAAGAATATTCTAAGTTTATATAATTTATAATAAAATTCCAATATATTCTATACTTATAAATAAAATCGATTTAAATCGTATCTTATAGAATCATTTTAAATAATAAAAAGAAAGTATAACTAATCAATTTAGCGAGATTTCCTGTATACTTCTATTTGGTTCCATTTCATTCTATTTTATTATAAATCAATTAAATAAAAGATATTATTATATAACTATATGATAATATGATTTTATAATATAAGATTATATTATATGTGTATTAATCATCAATATATCCCTTATTTGATAAGATATTAGTAAGTGATTTAGTGGACTTATTATGAATCCTCACAATTGTGGAGTCATCTCGTTCGAGAAGGGGATCGGGAGTTCGGTTTTCATGTCTTCTTTTCGTAATATTTTCTTTAAACAATAACTGTTGGTTTGAGAGAGATACGGAAAACGTAGTTCTCACTATATATAGACCCCAAAATGTCTATTTGTATTTAATTTTTAAGGAGCTAGTTAAATGAGGGGAATAGTAAATCTTATATAGGTATTACTAAAAAAGCTAGTCTCCTTCGTTTTTGCTTAAATATCTTTAATATAGTTGTCATTATATAGAAGTCATTTCCTTGAAATAAATTCCTTTAAATGAATTCCCTTATTTATACACTCGGAACTCTTTTTTATAGCTTCAAATACAATAGTGGAAAAGAAATTTGTAAAATCATAAATATTCTTTATCTACCAATTAAAATCCCTAACCTCTTACCAACAAAACCAATCCCTTCCCTTAATCCCGTTTTATTCACTTTATTACCTTAATATCGATTTTATTCATATTAATCAGATCAGCAAAAACTTAACACAACTTTCCTTTTATTATTGTATTAACTGGATTAATCGGATTATTAATCTAGATTACCTTAATAATCTCTTTCTGTTTATAGAATTAATATAATACTATAATATCGATTATTAATCTCTTTTCACTAATTGTTCCCAACTTTATAAATAGATTATATAATAACTTAAAATCAGTATACAGAATTAATAAAATCTTTTTACCAAGAATAGCGCTAACTATAAAAGTAATTGCCACACTAATATCGAATCCCTAAACTAATCCATATAATTCAGATATTAAAACATTGCATATGATTTTCTTATATTTAATAAATAATTAATAAATAATATTAATATTATTGTATTTATTCATTATTACAATTATATAACCTATCTGAAACAAATAGTCCTTATTATTTGCAAAAAAGGCATTAGCAAAAACAACAATCTTAAGTAAATCTAGATCAAGTAATATATATTTGAATCTTTTAATAGAGTTTTCTTTTTGTTACTTAATATACTTATTTAATACTACAATATTATCCTTACCAGATTGGATTGTTTATACTGCTATAGATAAATCGAAAAATGCTTTGGATTAATATATAGTTGTAATGTATACTCCATAAACTTGTTATACAATATATTATTCACGTATAGAAATATATTTCCGAATCTTGTTATATATACTATATATATTTATAAATTCAATAAATACAAACTGCAAATTATTATATTACTTCTTCTAATTGAAATAAATGTTATTACTTTTAAATATAAGAATAACACTATTAAACTTTAATAAATAATTGTAAATGAGTTCCTTGTAATCTTTAATTATAAAACCAATCTGTTTGAATTACCTATCCTCAGTTTATATAAATGTATTATCTTTAATAATAAATGTATTATCTATTTGAAATCCTATAATACCAAATCCAGTTTTCTTATTATTAATATGTAAAAGACAAGAGTTATACATGAATTACTGCATTTTAAGTTTCTTACAGTGATAAATATAGTATATTCGGAACTAATAGTTTTCTACTTTAAAAATATTATATAATAATTTAATAATTAGTAAAATTATATTAATTAATAAATCTATTTCCTTTAGAGTATAAATATAAAAAATATAATACAAATTCGAAGTAGATTGAGTATATACCTAAATAATATCTCGAATATACATTCCTATACCTGTCTTTCAAGTACTCATAGCTAGTAAAACTAAAATGCATTAATACGATTATTGGATTATCAGGGATTATATCAATATAAACATTTTATTAATATTATTATATATTTGAATAATTAACCTCAATTTGTAAAATTCAATATCCATTTCTTTATTCTTAATCTTATCAATAAACTACAATTTGAAAATTCGTGTATCAAAAGGAATATCCGAAAATAATATAACCTCAAATATATTTTTAGTTATTAATTTATTAATCTCTTTCTTTCTGAATTCTTTATATAGAATAAAATCCTTGGAATTAATAGCAAAATATTTGAAATAGTAATCTTGTATATAAGCTTGAATTTAAGGTATAATTACTTATAAGAAAGATATCGGAATAAAAATCTAATTATTTTTAAATAAATCCAAAAAAAGTTTCTTTAGATTTATTGAATATATAACCATTATTCCTGAAAGAAGTGATATAACTTTGCCGGATTTTAGCAAAGTTATTTCGAGATCAATATCATAATCAACTTTTTCAATCTTCTTAATATATCTAGTTTTTAATTGCTTATAATACAGTTTTACCGATGTAGATCTATATTTTGTAGGTTTATAAGGTAAATCAAGAATATATATTTTCCCTTTTATATTAATAAATGAAAAAGGTTCCTTTCATTTATTGGTAGTTGTTCCATTACCCTTTCTTCAAATCAAAACCTTGTTGTTTGATAATAAATTATAAAGTACAATTGTAAAAAGTCTATTGTGTATATTTAAGGCCTCTTGTACTTGTATAGAATTATATAGTCTACAAACCTCCATTATAATCTTAGAGATCGCGGTAGCATATTATTGAATAGTAAGTATTAGAGAACTGGTATCGATTATATAGGGAAATATCCCAAAAACAAATAAAATAGGCATTAAACTATCAGATCCAATAGTATTGTTAATTGTCTTTACAATTATCTGGAGTATAATTGTTTTATAAATATCGAGTTTATAAACTTCTTTATAAATAATTTTATAAGATCTGTATAATAATATATAAAATCTCTTAATAATATTGATTAAATAATATACCTCTATAAAGATTGTTTTTGTCTAAATGGATATTGATGTAATATATTATTGAAATTCCTTTCCGATGAAGTTGGTATTAGTATTATAAGTGATATACTCTAATAGATCAATATATATGTTGATTTAGTATTTATGGAGCTTATTTTATGTATACTTTGCAGATATATTGCTTAGCCATCAAACGGCTTGAAAGTATATGGCTTTGTTAACAATATGCAGAATCGGATTATTGTTGATATAAAACATATCAATAAGTATAATATAATTGAACTCAAAATCCTTATCGGGTAAAAAGAACTTGAATCTATTAGGCAACTTATTATAAACTTAATAATAATAATAAAACTTAGTAAATTATTTAATTATTTTAAAATCCTTATTATACTTAAAGTGTTTAAATACCTTATAAAACTTATATACAGATAGATAACCGAACCAACAATAAATTCGTTGTAGCTCAATTTTGGTGAGATAGTAATTCTTATTATTAATAAAATAATTAATTAATTCCTCAATATTAATATTCTATAATAAAAATGTATAATCAAATTATTAATATATAGAATAGATGCTTTTAGATATAATAATAATATTATCAAAATTGTTATATTTAAATCTAAGTCTATTCATATTAATCAAAAAGAATAAGAATAAAAGATTAGCTTTTATTATATTCTATTCTATTTTTTTAAATAAAAGTTTAATATAAAATAAATTAATAAAAATTATTACTCTAATATTATACTGAATTATCACCTATTTAACAATAATTATATTATATTTAATATTCTTGATCTTCTTCTATGCCAAATACTAATTGTATTTAATAAATGATTTTTTAATTATATTTATATTGATTATAATACCAAAGAACATATCAGTACTATATTACTTATTATTTGTAATAAATATTTTAATTATTAATTTATAAATGCTTATAATATTATTGAAATTAATTATTATTAAAAAATTATTACAAATATTTATAAAGATAAAGAATATTCTAAAAACCCTTCCAGAACTATTTGTATTAGTAAGATATTAATTAATAAGATAATTATTGTTATCATTACTATCATTATCTTGATTATTTTTTTGTTTGATATTAATAATAAATTATTTATATTGTTTTATAAAACTTTTATTATCGAAATTATTATATTTGATATAATAATTTGTTTTAAATCAATCTTTTTTTTTTTGTATATACTTATAATATTTACAATCTTTTTTCTTGTAATTAGAAAAATAATAATTATTTTTGTTTTTATTAGCTAATATAGAGAAAGGTTATTGTTTATTATATTTATTATAAGGTTTCTGAAAGGAAAAGCTTAAAGATCTATTATTATAGAAATGTCGATTTGTAAGGAATATCTCAGATAATATATCTTATTTCGGAAATACTTTTCGATAAGAATCGATAGCTTGTTTAATTTAATTAATGAGTTTTGAAACAGTTGGACAAAGGTTATATATTGTAGAATAATATTTCGGAATATTATTGCATACAGATAAGATTTTAATATAATATAATTGGGAATTGTATATATTTCTAAAAATAATATACTGAATAAAATATAAATCCGTAATTATTGTATTAAATATTTCCTGAAATTCCTTAATCGGATTCTTTTTAATATAATTCTTGAAAATGATTTTATTCTATTTGAAAAGTATATTTCGCTAATATTCAGATTTTTTGAAATTGTTGATTATTATTTTATATACATTTTTATATATTTTAAAAAGAATACTGAAATTAGTTTAATAAAAGTTTCTAGTTATATCTAAAAGTATAATTAGAAAGGCTATTAAAGTCATTTTGGTTAATATAAATACTTTATAGCAATATTCTGTAAATATAGAAATCTTTAATTAAAAAGAATTATTAATATCTGTATACTTATTATTATCTTTATAGATTTTAGAAAGATTAATAAAGTAATAACTCTAATTATATTGATTATTTTTCTAATAATTGGGATAATCAAAATAATCCTTATTTTTATTATTTTTGCTATTACCTCTATTATTACCTTTATCATTATTTCTATTACCTCTACCACCATTTCTATTTCAGCTATTATTCTTATTATTATTACTATCATTATCTGAATTGTTATTGTTATTAAATAATTCTATAGAAGTATTAACCAATAGAACCCTAGAACCTAGTAAAGGTATATTCTGTATATTCCTAGATTGAAACAGAGATTAGAATAGAATTGATTTTTTTATTATATCACCTATAACTTTGCCAGAATTCGGCAAAGTTAATTAATCAGCTGTATTACCATTTTGAGGTTTGGAAGATTCGGCTTGTAGTTTTGAATCGAGTTTGATAGAAAGATAAGTTTATTTTGTTGATATAAATAATTGTATTTCATTAAACTGATATTCCAGAAATTGATTTGTAATCTAATTGTAATATTTGTTATGGGAAAACATTTCTATAAGAGTATCCTCGATATTTGTATTAATATCAATATAAATTTCATAACATTATAAGATTGTATAAAAGTTATATAATATTAATTTGTTAATATTCCTTAGTATGCTTTTACAAATATACTTGAAATCGAATGTGATTATATTCTGAAAAGATATATTGATAATTCCTATCTTTAAGTATATAGTAGTTCTAAAAAGAAAGTATTTATTGATCTAATGCTTTATTTCAAATCTAAATGTATATCCTTTATAAAACTATTTGATTTTATTGAGATCTTTTGGAAAAGAATAATCCTAAAGTTTTTTTTTGAATTCCAAATTTTTAGTTTTCTGAGCTTTTCTTTCTTCAGTTGATACTTTATCAGAAGGAACATAAGGGTCAGGGAGAGTAGTGAGATAAGGAGGAGCACTGGTCAGATCCAGTTCTTCGTAGAGAGAAGTGCTGAAACCTATTTGTAAAAGATTAGTGCTGTTAGTCGTTGTATCAATATACCCTCCTATACTGGTGGATTGATTGGATGGAATCGATTTCTTGCCAGTATCGGGGTTTTTGTCAGGATCGGGTTTCTTGCTAGTTTGCTTAAAGCTAGTGCTAGTACTTATCCGGAATGTTATGGTACTAATAACGGGAAGTAAAAGAAGTAAAAGTGAAAAGGTATTTTGAATAAGTAAATTAAGTAATTTGTAATATCACTAATTAGTATTAGTTTGAGAGAGATACGGAAGATGTGGTTTCTATTATGTGTAGGCCCCAAAATGTCTATTTGTATTTAATCTCTAAGGAGCTAGCTAAATGAGGAGAATAGTAGGTCTTATATAGGTATTACTGAAAGAGCTAGTCTCCTTTGCTTTTGCTTAAATATCTTTAATATAGTTGCTATTGTATGGAAGTCATTTTCTTGAAGTGAATTCCTTTGAGTGAATTCCCTTGTTCATACAATAACGCAAACATAGAAGTTTTCTCCAGAACCGCGTAATCTGGGAGACAACATGAAGCAGGCTGGCCCGGTGAAGAGAGAGGTGGATAAACATCTTCGTGATGTTTGAAAATCCACACGATAGGTTCGCTGGTCTCTATGGGCTTCTGTAAAATCTTGATCGCAATTAGACCCTTCTCCAATAGCCCTGTAGTGATAGAATTTATTATTGATAAAGCATCCATTTCATCATTATAATAGAATATTCAATACTTTAATTCTATATTAAATAGAATGTTTTTAAGATATTAATCGAATTGATTTAAATCTCTATATTTTATAAAGCTTATTTTAATCAATGGGGTTTTGATAAATTTCTTGGATTTGAAAATTTGATTTTGATTTTTAGTTTAAAGTAATTATCTTTATGTAAAAAAGTTTATATGTTTTATAATTAGATTATATTTCTATTTATATTAGGGGCCTGCGAGCCCTCGGACCCCTTGCTTTTTGAGAAAGTATAGTATAATTATATTTATAATTATAAAAATTTAAAAAAAGAAATTTTATAAAAAGCTCACAAGCGAATTCGGTTTATCTTATATTATTACTTTTTCTCAGAATTCATTCAGATTTCAATTTCATTTAGATTTTACATTAGATCATCAACTATATCACTAAACGACGAAAGCCGTTGAAAGTATAATTCACGTGATGCTAGATTAGGGGGAGCTAGCCCTGATCAGTACTAGTGAGAGCTCTATCCTATATAGAGCTCTTCCCCTCAGAGTTAGATATACTATACTTAATATAAGATAGTCCTTCTTATACCCTCACTTTTTACCCTATGCTTCTCATCTTATTCCCTATAGAGAGTCATACTTAAAACAAAAGCTAGTATATTAAGATAATTTTTATTAATAATCTACTTATTATATTCAATATAAACCCTACTACTTCTTTTAATTAATTATATAAGCTCTATCAAAATTTATATTATATACACTTTAATCCTTAAAAACAAAACCCAGTTTTAAAGCTAGAATTATAAAAACTATATCATTTGAAAGCCTCTAGCTTTTTGTATATAGTTATCACTTTTTCTTTTCTTCAATTCATGTTAGCTTAAATAAACTCATTTCAAAAATTCTATAGCTAATTCAGAAGATTCTATATTCTAACACTATAATACTATAATATCAAAAACATTATAAAAGATTTATAACCAATTAGATAATGAGATTGTAAGTCATTTTAAGCCGACTATAAAACTCTATAATAAGTCTACTAAATTACTTATTAATATCTTACTGATTAAGAGGTATTTTGATAAATAATATATATATAATATAATTTTGTATTAGACATTTTTATTATTATGTAGTTATATAATAGTATCTTTTATTAAATTGATTTATAGTAGAATAGAATAGTATAGAATAATATAAAAAATTGTTAATAAAATGAACTAAATTGATTAGTATACTTTCTTTTTATAATACAATATAGTTCTTTAAGATACAATTTAAATCGATCTTATTTATAAGCATAGAAACTACTAGAATTTCATTATGAACTATCTAAATCTAGGATATTCTTTAAAGAAAACCTAGGAAAAAGCAAGTAATTTTACTTCAATTCAATATAGCTTTTTTAAATTGATTTCAATTTAATTCTTATATTATATATTCGATTCTTCCCTAAGCTTAAACTGTTTATATTTTTCACTATTATTATAATAATAATATTCTCTTATTACTATAAAAGCCAACCTTCAAGATCACTCAGCTGCTTACTCATAGGATCTTTCGCAACAATATATAAAATGCTCATCGAAACTTTGAAAATTTGAAGAATGAGGTTTGCCTCCGAAGCTTGAAATCAGATTTTTGACTAGCTAAATAATAACAGGGTTGAAGGTTTGAAAGTATTACGGAGTTGAATTGAAGCCTTCAAGCTCAATCGTTAGTTTTCTACTAAAATTATCTAGCTCCCGAATCTCCCGGCTTCCCCGAGTATTTACATCAATGCAATGGCTCTTCAAAAATTAAAGATGGATTAGAACTTGTTTTCCTACATTACAGTTTTAGAATATTACAGTAGAATCACGAGATAAGATCAAATTCCACACGGCGAACAAGAATCATGGGAAACGTTGGCCAGCCCATCCCGACAAGCTGAGTGATCCACGTCGAATTAGATACAGAATTTTTGAGAGAAGATATGGGATGTCGTATTCCTCATGAAGAAGACGTCGACGAGTCGACGCGGAGAAACACACGAGTACAGGGTAATACATAAACGTTAAAAGGGTATCGAATCGTACTTGGAATCACGAGAAATAGACAGTCTGGATGTTTCATTCCCGAATCAGAAATTCTTATAAATTTGGTATATAATGAGCTACCAATGAAAATTCTATTTGAAAATATAAAGAAGATGCCTCATCCACTTGCCATATTTATGAAATATGTGCGATTAATCGAAAGAAAAAGCCACCGAACCGTTGAATAACCCCACGGCTCCAAGTATATACAAAGGAATCGAATAAGTTGGAGGTATGTGAAACAATCTGAAAGAAATATACAAATATGAGGCAATGAATAACATCTTGCTATCATGATATGTTGTGGCTCAAACATCGCCACCCTTGTCACTAGATCGGAATCTAGTTGGGATTGCACTGTGAGTACCAGATGCTATATGCAACACAAGTTGTGCCAGGGACGCAATTAGTGGCTCCAGTCCAGCCCTGTCCACCACATTGGTTCCACTCATTGACAAGCGGACCGCCAGTCGAAGTAGGGCTGGCGCTAGTTGTTGTTATGGTCGTGATAGTAGAGCCTGGAGTCGTTGTAGTAGCGGAAGTAGTAGTGGAAGTGATTGAAGATTTGCTGGTAATAGTGCTAGTAACAGTGCTAGTAACAGTGCTAGTAACAGTGCTAGTAATAGTGCTAGTAATAGTGCTAGTCATAGTGCTAGTCATAGTGCTAGTTGTGACTGGTACGGTTACAGCTGGCTTTCCGAGATCCACGTTGACCGCATCGAGAAATCCGGCATTTGCGTAAAGTTGACTCATATCCCACATCATGACGCCGCCAAAACTGGAGAAACTCTTTGAATATGCGATGACGCTCGCAAGAGCGGCCCCGGAAGTGTACCCAGCTCCAGCTCCAGTGTTTGATGGTATGCCTAGCATGACTTTAACGTTAGGGTTTAGTGATACTGTCTTGGCCCAGTTGTCCCAAGTGTCAAAATTGAAGTTGTTCTGTGTTGAAACACCGGGGACGAATGATTGTACTCCGCAGTAATTGTTGTAGAATTGCACCCAAACAATATCGAAAGATACTGTTCCAGCAAGCATTGGTCCATCTGCGGCATCAGGGTAGGGACACTGTGGAGCAGCGGATAGAAGCCATGTTTTGTTTT
Source organism: Botrytis squamosa (assembly GCA_014898485.2). Classification (NCBI taxonomy): domain Eukaryota; kingdom Fungi; phylum Ascomycota; class Leotiomycetes; order Helotiales; family Sclerotiniaceae; genus Botrytis; species Botrytis squamosa. The sequence continues at coordinate 620,238 of RCTC02000017.1, forward strand.
TATCTGTATCCATCAACGAGCGGAGCTGATTTCCAAATGTAGGCATATTGGATACCGTGCTTTCGAAGTCAAAATCAAATCCATCAATTACAGCGGTTCCAAAAGGTCGAATGTCACCAGAGGTGTCAGGTCCAAACCACGACCAAAGGTTATTTGCAGCGGTTATGGCAGCTTGTGTGGATGTGAAACCGCCCTCGGTATAAGTGGCCCCGCCAACAGAAAGCAAAATTGTCTTGCCATATGTCTCCTGGCATGTGGTAATGTCGGCTCTAGATTGGATGTTAAGAGAAGGTGCTAAGTAAGGAGTTAAGAGTTTATACTTACTCGAGCTCTGAGCAGTAAAATAACGTAGATCCTGAAATTACCGTGCATGGGTCTCCTTGGTTGGCAAAGTTGAGGACTGGCGTGTTGATAGAACTCAAAAATGCGAGGGGGATGATCTACGCGATTGGTTAGAAGATTAGATAGGGACTTCTTTGAGAGTATTTCCGTACGTTGATTTCCGTATCTTTATCTTATTAGCTTTATTAATATATTTCGTTCGGCTGAGGGAACTTACTTTGACAATAATATGAGAGCCGTTGCTGGACATAAGCTCCAGAGCCCTGTCCATATGAGTTTTGTCCTTTTCTGAGTTAATACAAAATCTACAAGTAATGCTAGAGACGTTCAGGCAAGCTCACCCCAATAAACGGCAACATTACTCTGCGAGGTCGGATCAAAGCCCGCAATTACAGAAGGAATACTGGCAATAATGCCCGCAAGAGGAGCGAGTGCAGAGAGCGACTGCATAATTGAAGAAATTGTTGAAGTTCGGTTGTGACTGTGAGTCTAGAATGAACTGAGTGGATCTTGAGAGTTTCGAAAAGTCCAGCTATCGAAAGTGTCTACTTTGAGTGAAGTCTCGTTGTTTATTGGAACCACTCTTTGGATGGTAGACTCGACCTTCTTATACTTACTTTTGTTATTTTCACAACCAACACTCAGGCGATTACATAGCAGTGTATTTGTGGCTCCTCTCAAGGTGGCCACACGTTACTCAGATAATTGAGTTTAACAAACAGCAACATCTCAATCAGGTTGCAATCAAATAACAACTTTACATTGAGTTCTTGGAGGTAAGAGGTCAAACGACGATATTGACAATTTCCCAAAACTGGGATTCCCACATTCCAACCATTGACGCCCACGTTCATTCCTCACGGAGGTAAGGGGTTGTTAGAATGACTTCTCGATAAGGAATTCAATATCCGCGAGGGCCTACTTAGTATCTACTTTCGACTGAAAATGTGATATAACACTCTCCTCGGGAACAAGAAACAGTTCCAAGAATCATCACGGGCGCGGATTTTGAGGAAATTAAGGACTCAAATCTTGATGGATGGTGATTAAGTCGCATGTGAGAGACATCTGGAATTACCTTTCCCCGGCACATGCAAAACATTGAATATCAAAATATGGAAGGTGCCCTTCTTCTGGGTGATAAAATGCCCGGTCGATCGTCAGGGGTACAAGATTGCCGATAAGCCACTTGGTGGGATGAAGGAAAAAGTGGATTTACCCCAGCGGTTAGGAGAAAACGACTTCAGCTTGAAGGACTTCAATGAAACGAATGATGAAAAAGCTTATTGTAACGTTACTCGGTGACCTGATCAGGCATTCTGTGTACACTCGAGTCGGCCCTGGACAAGATTTCAGAATATATGTCAAGTGTTTCAATCCGTCCATTTCGGTCAGAAGACTTATGCCGAAGGAATGAATGATCAATTTTACCCACAGGTCTTTGCGATAAGCAGATAAGGAAATGTGTACACAGTTCGCGTGGAACAAGGAACTTTGGCTGCTTCCTGGTAATGCTTCGTCATATCCGTGCTCCACGAGATTATATCTTTCCATCGTGATGAATCTTAATAGTCAGGCGTGTCTAGTAACCTTCCATCGCAACCTCAGCGGATGAGAAATGAGGTACTAACGACCTCAGGAAGAACTTCGGCATTAATTCGGACGCTAACCATTTTCGAGATATCGACAACCCCCTATATTTTGCAGCCAACGATGCGTACCTAAGTCTTTGGGGCTTGAAGTGGAAGCGAAATCTAACCAGAGTCCAAGAAGTGGAGAGTGCTTCTGGTAAGGATAATCTTTGGCGTGGTCGGTATTTGAAAAGACATGTCGCAAATACCAGCATCAGATGAGCTTGTACCCCATAATGTTTAAGATCGACGCGTCACTCCTCCACGTGAGATGAGAAGCTGCACTTACACACAAATACTGCTGATGCAACAGCCTCCATGAAATCAAAAGCCGAGTATTTGACTGCTCGATACTGCCGGTGTTTGCATCGAAGTTTGACCCTTGTGAAAGCTTTCGGAGACGGCCATTCTGGTCAAGCTTGATGAGAGAGATTGTATGCCTCAATTGTATGGCCTCAAATTCTGGAACATGCATTATGTAACCACCGATCGGTCCTACTGGTCTGAATATGAGACAAGGCGGCAATTCAACAAGCTTGGAATCTTGGATGTAAATGTCCTAATAAGTTTGTGAGGACACCAAACTTATTAGAGTTTGAAGGCAAGCTACGTTCTAGTACCTATGTTAGTGTTAATGTTTGATCATTACCCCGTGATTCATGACTAAGCAAGCTTACCTCATCGCTAAACTCAAACCTCACGTCCATCAACTTGACTCGAAACACATGTTATTTGACAACGTTCGGGAGCTAAGGTTACGACATTAACTAATCTTTAGTAGGATGGACTTTTTCCTAATTCGCTTGGATATTTCATCCTAAAATTTTGCAGGCATGTTATGTTATGATCATCGTGCCTTCCTCCCCAAATAACTAGCCCTTTCAGCGTCCCATGTATGGTGAATAAGAGAAGGGCGACGACACAATAACACTCACGATCCCTGACTAATCTCCCGATTTTATTGTCAAGAAACGTTATCCATACGACTGTGAACTCTCTCTTACTTCTAGTGATGATTCGAGCTTTGGATGCACAGGAATTACAGTGCAAGCATGATACGACCTGTTGACTGGCAAAAGTTATTACCCAATTCGGTTTGAATCTACACTGGATGATGTTAACTTACTAGTCTCAAGGCTGGTCTGTCACATTTATAGAAAGAGTTACACGAGGAATAATAGTTTAGTGCTATCCATGACCCCTCAAACCGCGGTTATCTCAACAAGGCAGGTGCGATTGTTATGTCAAGACTATTAGCCGGGACAATCATATATAAAAACGGTCAATTTATCGTCAAGTGCTACCTGCGAGCTCTAATCGCACCCACCAGCACTGATCAGCAGTCTTTTGCTGGTATCGAGTATCATGTTTCCCATCATGGAATCTCAAAAGAAAAAACAATAATCGCAAGGCACATAAATGGAACAATTTTCATAAAACAGATACCGATATTAATGCATGTTGAGACTCTATTGCCATTGCATCAACTATTCAATGTTCCATTGTTCATTTGTTAGTCCAATTTTCTTTTCTTGTTGAGGGAGGAGGCACTGAACGAAACGAACTCATAGTCGCCTTCAAACAACTTATGCGGCATCTGCACCTCTAATCCGGAAAGGCTGGTCACTGTTGTCGGAAAGTCAGCACCAAGATAGATACGGTCGAATGGAGTGTCTACTTATTGTCAGTATCGGTTCCATCGTTGCAGATATCCCTAATCGAGCTTTCTTTCATTCCTAAGAATTTTCCCATGTTGATCATCTCTGCCTTTTCCGTATCTTCCACCACTTTCTCACAATTCTTGGCGCCTTTCAGTCTGAATCCTATGCGTCTAACTACTCTGAATGCCTCCCAGTCATTTAGATCCTTGACTCTGTCGTATCCGTCCAGCTTTTGGGCGAACCTGGAACGCATGAATCTTGTAAAGTAAACCCCGACATAGTGGTAGGAAGCTTTCCGGAAGTTGGTATTCTGAGGATCGTACATGAGACGCTGTTCAACATCTTCACGGGGCAAGAGACTGTGATCAAGGAGATGCAAGATGACTGGACATTTTTCGCACATATTTCTCCACGGAAATCTAACCCAGTTATTGTTCATACCTGGTTGCTAAGCCAGAGGCTTCATAGGATCTTCGTCTTTTGCTAGGAGGATGATATGCGTGCACGCTGCTCTATCTTGGCCATCGTTTCTAGTAATGCGACCTATTACTATGTGATTGGTGGAGATCGAACTTCAGGTTGAAATCGCACTCACAAACTGCCATCCGGTTGATAGACACTCATCCCTGGAGTCATCGGAACCATAGAAGAAAACTTAGTGGGAGCATCTTTTTCGAAAGTTTGAGCGTCATTTGACGCCGCAATTACACATTCAATCTTTAAGGAGCAGTTCCGGACTTGTTCGAGCAGTGACTCAGAAATGCTTCATCGCTCCGAAGGTATAACAGCTGAACGGCTTCGCTAACTTGCTGATTCAAATTTATAAACGCACCAAGAACATCTTCACCGGCTGGTGGAGCCATTGCAGCCAATTGTGAGGTGAAAACTTTTTTTTACGTCGCCCTGGCGCAAGATTACTGTTTTGTTGTAGGAATGAAAATGGTTGACGATCTCGATTGAACTTTGCGTGTAATGATTAAATAATGCGAGAATGAAAAAAGACGCACAGTATGGAGTGAATTTTTCAACTTGCAAATACCTTTGGGAAGGTAAACAACTTCCCACACTGCAAGCATTAGGATAGGAAGAGAAAGTTTGAAGAATAATCTTCGGTTTGTTCGGTGTTAATTCAGGATTATTGGCAGCTGAAGACCCCAGTTCTGTTGTAGACTTCTGGCTCGATTAGCCGATACTTCTGATGTAGGGACCGTTTTATAAGACTTTTACTGTCGTTAGACTTAAATCCATTGATAGTCGATATCTCAGTCTACATTTTACTGGTTGTATGATGAAATAGTAGCGAGAAGGAAGGGTTATTCTGTATCTACAACTACCTAGGTACTATTGGTCTTAAGATTTCTATAGTACCATAAGTGATCGAAGAGAGATAAGACGTAGTATTCTTTCGGAAACCTTTCAATACCTACGCGGACATATATCTTTACTGCGGCACAAAATTTGTGTTTTCGAGGCTGACCTCTTCAAATAAGAACAGAAGACATTTTAACAATTCTTGATTCCTTTCACTTTCACCAAGACCTGCACTGGAAGTGCCACAAGACAACCAAAAAGTTCTTTGATACACAAGCAAGCATTTCATTTGGGCCTCGAGTGTATTTTCCACGAGAAATTCCGCAGATATTTTTCTCTCAAGGACTGACCACTTTAATCCAGGGATTACAAGCCAAAACTCGATGTTATACTAGCATACCCTCAAAGTTAGCAAAATGAGGGTGCCATCCCGAATCATGGTTTTAGTTGGAGGTCAAATACATCAAATGATGGCATAAGATCGCCAAATTCACAAAACAAACAGGCTGTCAGATCTTGAAGAGCATGCCGCAGATCAGCGAAGGGGTTTAGTGTGTCAGAAAATCAGTAGCGAGGGTATCTATACAAATTGTGTGACTCAATCACCGAAACTTTGGCGTGGAGAAGTGGGATACGACTCGCTTTGGCTGCAGAGCGGGGGTATGGAATGCGATTATCTGACCAGAAGCTGCGGGGCTACACGGCTCCTGCTAGTCATTTTTGACGAGTGTTTAGCCATAATTGCACAAGGCTCGGTCGAAATTAACCCCAAAGACAAAGGTCATTGATTCAAGCTGGATAACATTCCCCAAAAACGTCACGGGCTTCAATGTCAAGAGGGATATCATAATGGCAATGATACTTTAGTCTCATCCACTACTCTTGTTCGTTATTCTTACATATTGTTCTTCGAGCTCATGGGTCAGATCTCCCGCATCCATTGCATTAAGCGCAGCATTACTCATACTTGGGCAGGACAAGTAATGTGCAGAGATCGCCGAGACCCTCGCTGCGGGCTACCATAATTTCTCTTCAAGAATATCATGTACCCTAATGGAAGTACGCAATAATTTAAAATTTCGAAAATGGGAGGGCGGTGGGATGTTGCGGTTCTGAAGCGCGGATCACAAGCAAAAGAACTTGTGGGACATACTACTAGTTTTCCCGCAGTCTAAATGGATTTAAGATTCAAAACGAATGGTCACCTACCGGGCATCTCTTCTCCGTTGTGTGAGATCACCGCATCATGCGTGATTATAATTCTTCGTTATTGTCTAAGTCGGGTACCCCACTTTCGGGCCACCCCCCATTTGGGCCACCTCAAAAAAGCTCACCGCAAGAAGGGACCTCTCTTATTTATTCTTTAATAACTTCACAACGCTTGAATCAATTGATTTAAAATTTTGATATATCATTATTTACATCATGCCTAAGACATATACCGAAGTTAACATTAATTCGACTTTACATACAGTAGTGAATAGGCATTCAATCCGACAAGCCGCTTCGGATTATAGGATTCCGAGGATTACTCTTCAAAACCGTATAAATAATCATTTATTTTATGAAAAAGGTGCGCAATATATGCAAAAGATAGCCCCAATACAGAAAAAACGATTGGCAGATTGGATATTAGTTTAAGAGTTTTTGGGTACTAGTCCTACACATTGGCAAATTCGGGAAATTGGGGAGCGCTTTCTTGATATTAGAGGAGGTGATTCTACACTTGGGAAACGATGGGTTACAAACTTTCTTCGAAGGAATCCAGAGATTAGGACTAAAAGACAAATTAGGATCGATTCAGTACGTGTCAAAGGTGCAACTATCAATACTATTAATCAATAATTCCCAAAGTTGGATTTGCCCTCAATTCGTCATATTAAGCCTCAGCACCGGTATAATATGGATAAAGCAGGTATACAAGAAGATCAGGGACTAAATAGACTAGTTCTAGAAAGCTCAGAATATCGTTTTATTCAGAAAAAGGAGCCTGATTCTAGAGCTTGGACGTTATTTATAGAGTGCATCTCAGCCGTGGGGAGAGCTCTTGATCCCCTCATTATATTGAAGGGAAAATCAGTACAACAACAATGGTTTCCGGTTGATTTAAAGCTTTATAAAGGGTAGTATTTCATTGCTACAGATAATAGATGAACTACAAATAATACTGCCCTAAAATAGCTTAAAAAGGTCTTTATACCTCAAATAGCCCCCCCCTCACCAAATGAGCTAAGACTCCTTATATTGAACAGGCATGAAAGTTATGAAACTACTGAATTTATGTATGAATACTTTAAGCACAACATACACCTTTTATTCCTTCCACCACATACGTCACACGTCCTACAGCCTCTTGATTTATCCGTATTCTCACCTCTCAAAAGAGTATACAAACACTACCTCAATAAATTGGCCTTTTTATCAAATTCTAGAATAGTTGAAAAAATTAATTTCCTTACATGCTATCAGAAAGCACAACTGGATGGTTTAACAGAGCATAATATACTATCTGGGTGGAAAGCTTCAGATTTATAACCTCTAAACTGCGTTAAGCCTATTATATCCAGATTATTGCTTGAGAACAGCAATAAAAAAGTTACAAATCAGAATTTACATTCTGATAATAATCCTGTGCATCAATGAAATAAGAAATCCGCAATTTCAACTTTTAAAACACCTCGAAAAGCTAGTGATTTAAGATCATATTCGTATATATTCCTTTGGAGCAAAAAAACCGATCTCTATACTCGCTATTAGCTTTTTAGGAAGATTATTAAGGGATTCAACACTAAGGATTATGAAATTCTGCAGTCTGAGTATTGAATAAAACAATTAGAGTATCAATTAAAGCAAGTCGTTCCTAAAAAGAAGCGTAAGATAAAAACTAGTCCAAATTCGAAGTTTTCTAAGATTAAAGAGATTAGGGAGATGCAAATTGCGGTGGGAGATCATGAAATTGATATGGGAGATGCTAATGATAATGATGAAAGTGTAGCCTCAAATATTTATTATGATGCCGAGTAGTTATTGAATAAATGATATTTTAAAACTATATAATATGAATTTTTAAGGTGGCCCAAAAGAGGGGTGGCCCGAAAGTGGGGTACCCGACTTACTCCGCGTCTTAAAAGTAGGCCTTACCCCGCTTTCAGACTCAGGGATCTGGTACAAATAATGGAAACCACATAAGAATTGATTTTCTTATATTGATTGCTATCAAGCTGCTTCCGCTGAGAGATTTGAGCTCACAAATCGTAAGGATAGACCTCCGCATTGGAAATAGATCGTGGACAGGGCACAATCGAATGGGACGATATCTCGCTTGTCATTGATACCTGAGGCATCAATATGCGAAGCGACCTATACGTAGGAGAAAAAACAGGCCGGAATTGACCAATGCTCTCTACGCGTTGTTTTGGTAAGGGTGCACGTACCATTGCATAGTGGTCAATTCCGGCCTGTTTTTTCTCCTACGAATAGGCGACGTGCTCGACAAGATTAGAACCTAGGTAAGATCTTACATTGAGCGGAGAGAACTAGAATGACTCTTGATACCTAGTTAATGTCTTTTTGATTCTAGAACACATAGAGAGTCACTCGAAATTATTATAATACAATTTATAATAGTATTATCATATTCCACGACTACAAAGTCTCTTATTATCGAGACTCGTTTGTAATCGTAGAGTATTCGAAGCTTCGAATCGTAATTCAATAATAAAGATTACCAAATTCGCAAATCAATCACAGAATTCAAATAATTTGAAATATTATATTTTGTTGATTGAAATGTTGTACTATCTTCAGATTCCTAAATACTATTAGATATTCAATTCTTTATATTATAATATAATAGTCCAGACTATTACAATAGTTACAATTTCTCTAAAATATTCAAATAGTACACACTATATGATCGAGCACTTCACTCTGTAAATTCTAATATTGAAGCTAGGGATTTGAGTTTATGAATTGATAATTGCATACTGGTATCCAAGAGATTAGATAGAGAAGATACATCGTAGATGTTTAATGCCTGCGTATATCATCACTCAGGAGAATGACCAAAAAATATAACATGAAGCCGAAGACTTCGCGTTCTGAGATTATCGAAGGAGCGAATCTTCGTGTGCCGTTTCTTTGGTCCTCTCTGAAACATAGGCCAGACGAGACACATATAATCTCGGGTGGCGTAAGGTGCATTTAAAGCTTCACCTGGGCAATGGTAGATCACATTTGCCTGATTCGGTTCTTTTGACACAGAGAACCCTAAACGTTTTCTGGAAGGGGAAGGAGGAATAAGGATCCCCAGTTTGGTATTGAAGACTCAAGGATACTTTCTATATACACGTCACTTACATCAATTCCCAGATTCGCGGCTGAGGACCCACAAACATGTTCCATTTTGAGTCGCAGTCATAAAGGGGTACTTCAAGCAGCCAGTGGAATTGGACATTATCACCTTTGGAGGTTATATGGTCTGCAGTTAATAGTAACAGTATTCAATATTTGTAGATGCATGATAATGCATTGGAAATTGTATTGCTCTAGTTATATGTGAAAACAGCCATGCCATAGCGTTCCTCTATTTATAGCTGGGTTTAAATTTATCGAGGTGCTTACAGGTCCCGATCTTGATACAAATTCCCGTCTAACCTCCCAGTTACCTGCGATATCGCTCGACATGGTATCAATTCAATCGGCCTCCTTCATTGAGCCGGCAGCCAAAACACTCTAGCTGAGGGTGATTCGGCCACGAGAGTATTTCCGCGTCTTGCTCTCTTTTGTTTCGGTCAATTCGTATCGAACGCCGCCAGGACCGTTGATGGTTTCGAAAGAGAATGACTTCAGAGTTGCGTTGTGGAAACAATTTGTGAATGGATATACAGAAGCTTCTACAATAAATCAAGTTAGCTGAGTTTAGTTGGCAGGCGAGGAGTCAAAACAGGGCAATTTAGGGTGATCCGGTTTGAAATAGTCGCCAAAACCAAGTATGTGCAACCGTTGAAGCTTCCATAAATGAAAGAATTTTGGTTCATCTAGGAAGATTTTAGTTGGAGAATATAAAATGAAAAACTTACTACCACCTAATTCTACCTCTAACAGTGTCTCTAGAAACCCGGCATGAGATACGATTGCTATCTCGTATGGCACATAGTATGAGCCACTTACCGAAAGGTCGCCGTCTCTGACATCAGAAATCAAGCCACGACGAGTCAACTCTTGCACATTCCTAGCGATCTTGAAAAGTGATTCCTTGACCTTAGCAGCCCGGGATAAATCTATATCTTTGCTGTATTCCCATTCAGGCTTGATGAAGCTGAAGTCTATTTGGTGTCCAAACATCTCCTGAAGCTTCGCTAGTGAAGTGCCTGTGTGACAGGGACTAGATCCCCATTCTGTTTAAACAAAAATCAGTCAAGTTTCCGAAAACAATTGAAAATGCATATTTCCATACCACGAAGTGCATCCCAGGCCTGAATTTGGTTAGCTGGCTTATCCAGCGAAAACTTCATTACATGTCTAAATGTAATCATGGCTGTTTCAATTGTGCGGGTCATTGGGGAGCAATAGATCTGCTTGATATTGCGATTGGAGTTGAGAACAGTTCTGACTGATTCGCACTGTCGTATGCCATCGAATGTGAGCTTTGGATCACGAAGCAGGCGACGTATTTCAAGTTCTCCGACGTTGGAATATGCCTATGAAGTAGTGGTTAGCCTTGATTCTGGATCCTTATATGTTATGGAACTCACTTGTCCATGCCTCATAAAATGAAATATCACGAGACGATCGGCGCGACCTTCTCTCGGTGGACTTGCGTGTCCTTCGAAATCATCTGTTAAAAGGGTAGATAATCGTGGAGGCATCCATCTAGATAGTCTTTCGTCTCCATGAGACGATTCAGTTGTAGTATTTGAATTCATTGCTTGTGTAGTATAAATGTATTCTTCGTTGCTTAAAATCCCAATGTAAATAATGACAGGGGAAGCAATGGAATAAAGGATTATTCTCGACTTTATTGATTACTGAAAAATGTGTAGAGGTTCTGAAATAATGTAAAGCCCAAAGACCCAAGAAACAAGTTGAACTTTTATGTTGGCTACTCTAGTAAAGTTGAATGTCCTTAAACAAACACAGATGTTAGTACAGCAGACTCTTAGCATCGTTCGCTTATCATGGTTGTATTGATGGAAGAGCATTGGATACCCAGCTACAGTATCATTCACAAAAAATAGAAGTGATTAAAATGAATACACTGAACTTCAGAGACAAACAATGCTGAGAATTTAATTGAATGGCAGGAGCTTTATTGGTCTGGTATCTTTAGGGAAATGAACTTCTGCAGAAAACGCGAAATGCTCACCCACGGACACTTTCGAAAATTGCTTGAAAGTGTACAAGGCCAGAAAATCTACGGAGCAAAAAACACTTGTACTGGAGAGAAGTGATTCCCTTAATATTTTTTTCAGATGTGGAAGCAATTCTATGAGTACTTACTGCGTACAAAGTTTTACTGACAGAAAGGTATGATGTATAAGAACCAAGATGAACCTTCTCATGAGTGACAAGTAAGCTCTCAACTGGTGATATGCGAAGTTCCATGCGTGACAAAACCTAAGCATCCTAGTTCAAAGGGCGTAAGATGAATTGGTATAAAACAAAAAGGCGATAGTTGTCCATAGTTCCTTTCATTTAGTTTGATCATGACGGGCTTAAAGCAAACACACTGTAACCTTGCTCACACTCAGTTTTATACATTCGGAAGAGGGAAATAATGATTTCATGACGCAGAAGCGGACACTGGTGGCAAGGGCAACGATAATTATAGGAATAATTCAGATCGCACTCTCAGGGAGGATTGACGTTTGATCCTACCCTATCACTGGCTATCTGAAGTATGGAAGCATGGGGAACACAGCTAATTCATTGTTCAAGAGATATGGTGTTTTTTGTGATTAGTTGAGACTGTTGAGTGCTGAGATCTCAATGTAGCTGAACAAACAAGATTATTATTTCTATATGTTCACACAACGTTTGACTCGTAGGGGTTGATCGTTAGTTAATAAATTCTCGCATTATGCATACAATATCAAGAGGACTGACATAATTTGGTAAGCAATTCATTGATATCATAGATTAGATTGTGCCTATGTACACGGAAGCAGGAACGAATGGCTTCCTTCTTATAATCACACTGGAGAAAAGAACCATTGTTCAGAGAGTATCCCAATACCATGCTGCTGATATGCCAAATAGTAGGAACTTGACATTCGGCGAAGTTAACATTGTTATCTCCACTGCTTGAAATCTCTTCAGCTCAGAGAATCAAGTCATAATCTCCACCACCAATTCTCGCTACATCAAGAGAGAGACCGTTTAAAGCCGACATCAACGCTTGTTCATCCCTAGTTTGTCTCTCTCTGAGCCTTGCAGTGCGCGCCTGGTATTCTTGTTGATACGCCGTCTCCCAATCCGCAAGGTTTAGTCCATGGCCATAGACATCCACTTTCTCGTCCGCATTTGATCTGGCAGCTTTATCGGCAACGACAAGCGCATTTGTGTCCCCAAGCTTGCGACGTTCCATCAGATATTCCATGTGGTCCATTTTTCCCTCCTTCGGCCTTCTGGTCTTACGCTTCTTGACAGCACCTTCCGAAGGCTTAGCTTTAGCGTTAGCGCCACCATTATTCTTGTTCTTTTCTTTCTTTGACTTTGTATTGGGCGCGTTTACAACGCTCTTGTTTGTTTCCTTCCGTTTGCGTTTCTTCTCAGCAGAATCCTCGCGTCTTACTCTGGAAGCATCGCTTTCCGGGAGGCGTCGCGAAGTCTTCCGATTATTTGGTAATCTTGGTCCTATAAAGACTTCACCTTGGCTTGCGATTTTTTTGCTTTTATTGATAGCTTTGTCGGTGGCTGATTGAAGTGCTCGAATGGTGGGTTGTAACATGCGCGCCATTTCAGCTTGCTGATGAATCTGGCCAGTGTTGATAGATGTGTGTTGTTTGCGCTTCGTGTTACGATTGTTCAAATTGTTTATGATTCCGCTGACAGGATGATCGAGACCTGACATGTCAACATCATCATTCGTATTATTGTTTCCTGATCTGGCTGTCAGTTAAGTGAAAACACAGATTTTATCAAAGTGCTCTCTCACCTGGGGAGTCTTTAGAAACTTTGAGGGTTTGCAAGTTGATCTTGAGAGAAGCAGTCTGAATTCTGTTGTTGTTTGGGTCGCGGTCGGCATACTCTGCTTGTATCTGAACAGAGCTACCTTCCATGTTCTGAAAAGGGAACATAGAAGAGGGAAATTGTTTCGCAAACATATCCATGATTATGTCCTAAGTGGTTGCATGAGATGGTGGATAAATCTTGGATGCGTACGGTTGATGGCAAAGCAAGAAACAATTGAAAGGTCTGTTTTACTCATGATTTGTTTCTTGTACGATGGCTCGCTTAAGCAAGCAACGGCAGCAAAACTTCCGCTGCCATTCACTTTCCACGTTTTTGATACTGAGGACTTCGTGGCAAGATATGAAAACTAAACTGCAAACCTAATGGGTTCTTATCATAAGTGTAGTTCTCTCTTGTTATTAAGAGTTTGTCGATGGTGTTGCATTTGGGGGATCACTGCTAGGTGCTCCAAATTTCATGGCAGTCATCGATAAACAAACTCTCTTTTTGATCCAGTTGATCTAGAAAGTTTATACCGCCTTTTCCATTCTCCATTATGGCATTTGTTCAAAGACGAGAGATGAAAAGCCATTTCACTTTTCTCACGTGACTATATGTCCGCCTACAGTTTGTGATGATTCCTCTGCTTGATGAACTCCACGACACTTCGCCTTTTCAAGGGAAAATACCGGTCAATGTATCCATGCCAATAGATATGATTTCAACATACTTCGATTTTACAGTCTTGACCAACCCTCGCCAGCGCGTAGTAGTGACCTGTGCTAGGTATTTCCAGAAACATTTTGGAAAAGGTTCAATCACCCTCAACAGAGAGCTTTCATGTGAACGATAGAATTACAAGGTTGTGTGAATGATCATCCTACACCATCACGGAGTCAAAACTGACAGCAGTAGCACCTAGTATAAATGAGGAATTACTCGATGTTGATTCGATGTAGTCAGGATAAGCTATGATATGTATTAGCTCCAATCTTGTCTAATCTTTTGGTTTGCAACAAGATAAGCCTGTGAAAATACCTATGCATCACGAACACACCAAACACTCAATTGGGGTACTAACATAGGAAGTGGAAATGATTTGAAGTGTTCAATCAATTTCAGTATTCCAAATGATTTCATTGTTCTGATTGGTTTAGACATTTGATAATCTTCATTGTTGAACTACAGTACAGACGATTGGATACTCTGAATACGATGCGAGGTTAGCGTAGAAGATTTGTGGGGAGTGCATGGACCACAGTATCCTATTGCACAGGGAAGCGAAGTCAGCCTTCTCAAGAAGGACCTACACACGCTCGAAAAGCGTATTGTATAACAGAAGTAATCTATATCACTTCCTTGAGACGGAATTAGATGGAGATAAGGGAGTCTCTTTGTGGAGATATACTCTAAGTCCGGGGCTCGCTGTGAGATGTTAAGCGGTTGCCTCAGCTTTGTTTGACCTGATTGATCTAAATTCGCACATATATATATATCCAGTGGATGATCCATCTCCTATTGTACACATCAGATTCCTACTTTCTCCCATCTAGATATCTTTCCATCAAAATAAAAAATCGCTTGAACAATCATGCGTAAAAGTCAACGCATCTTCATGACCGGGGCCACTGGCTATATCGGGTCCGTCATTACCGAACTTGCCATTGCAGAAGGCTACGAAGTCCATGGACTTTCTCGATCTGACTCTGGAGACGCCAAGCTACTTCAAGCCAAGGCAATTCCGGTTCGAGGCGATCTTACCAGCCTCGATATTCTCCGTCGCGAAAGTTCCGAAGCAGATATTGTTATTCATCTTGCGACAGCTTATCATATCACCAATGCCAGCGCGGGCTATGATGCTGTTTGGCCAATTGATAAGGCGGCAGTTGAAGCTATTGCAGATGGATTGGATGGTTCCAATAAGCCACTTGTCGTAACAGGTGGTACACTGTTTGTCTCGCCAGATCCAGATGGTGGCGAGACTACGGAGACCTCTCCAGAAGATCCGGAACCTCTCAATACTCGTCATCAAGCTGAAGCTCATGCTCTCAAGCTGGCAATGAGGGGAATCAGGGTCGTCGCCATACGCTTGGCACCGTGGGTATTTGGAAGAGGGGGGAGTGGAGTCAGAATATTAATGGATGTCTCCAAGCAGGCTGGACAAGTGACGTGTGTTGATGGAGGCAAGAATTACACGACCATTGTTGATGTTGATGATGCTGCAAGACTTTATTTGCTGGCTGCCCAAAATTCAAAATCGGGAGAAGTGTTCAATGCTAGCTCGGCTACTAATGTTACCTTCCTGGAAATGTGGGAAACTATGGCCACGGCCTTAAATGTGCCATTGAAACATCTCTCTACAGAGGAAGCCATAGCTAAGTTAGGTCCGTTTCTGACAAAGTTCATCTCGGTAGAGAATAGGGCAACGGGAGCGAAAGCTAGAGATGTTTTGGGCTGGAAGCCCACCGGAATTAGTATATTGGAGGAGATTCGTTCGACCGCTTCTCGAGGCTAGGATATCCATTGCCTTCCCCGAGATACTGCAATCGAACAAGTTTGTTGAGTTTCTTCTAGCGATAAATCAATTTGTTTTGAGGTTCAGTAGTGTACAAAAGCTGGGCAGCTCTTTTAAAGATTGAGGTTTGTTTAAACTGTTTCCATGAGTGTTTATCAAACCGGTCCAGTTTCTATCGCATCTGCTTGCTGTTTGATTCCATGCACAGAGACTTAATGACACATAGCACTTTTAGACGGTGATGCGGCATCTGCTATATGAGGCAAACTTCAAACATCAATACTGTCTAGATATTAGCCATTTAATTCCAGTAAACGCATAATATTGACATTAAGTATAAGCGTTCTCTCATTCTCTTCTAGCTCTACCCTGATTTCAAAGTATAAGCTAACCCTTAATTAACATCTCATCTCTACTCCAAAAGAATTTCATAGAAAATTTCTCATCCAGTCGGTTGATTTCGAAACTAGTCCACCAAATCTGATATTCTGTGCACATTCGATAGAACTCGTGATCTGAGTTTCTACTACAGCACTAATTCCGCTCCGTTTTCTACAGATTTGAAACATATCCAAGATTGTGAATGCTGACTATTGGAGAAAAGCTTCGAGGCTGAGAACAAACATATTCTCTTGACTGCAAATAGGGTCTCTGAACCCTACACCTGGTACTAGCTCAGAGTGAAGGAATGATATTCTCATTTCTTCCACTGACTAAATCTTAGATCCTTGTGCCTTTCGCCGGCATTATACTATTGAGACTCCTTTGATTGAGCCAAGCAGCTGCTTTATTTTCCGGGGTCTGTTCCTAAACTCGGTAGCATTCGCGGTTCCTTCGATTAGAAAATAATATACACATGATGGGTGGCCATTTATGCATCTTTTCTGAGAGAACTAACTTGTTTTTGGATTTGCTTTCTTCTTATACCACATTTTGACCACGTAGCGTTTGTACCTCGGTTGGAATCAGAAGTTTTTCATCTCTCCATACACAGAATCGCTAAAGTTCCCATAATGAGAGCTCTCACAGTCGAGAAAGGTAAAGAACGTCATAACATTGAGCTCAGTCTTGCCAGGTCAATTATATATGACGATTGAATCTACCAAGATAGTTCTTGAAACCTTATCCATAAGGAACTCTCACAGGGACCAAGAACTCATTTAGCAGATTATCTAGTATGAATTAGCCTAGATATCGGGGATGATGCTCTGGTTCATTTATTCTCGGCGAATCTAAAAGGCAGTGAAAGTAAAGCTTTGATATTTACACCAACACTCTCAAGGACTGACAAGGTGGAGATGAAAGGAATACATTAGACTACCTAGATAAATCAGATATTGAAAGGTCTGTATATAGGTATACAAAGGACTAAGTAAGATTACAAGGGTCTAATCTGCAATGTTATAGTTCCCACAGTAAAGAAGAGTTCCAAAGGGTTTTTAACAAATTTAGAGAAAGTTTCTTACTAAAGCTAACCAAGCCCATATGTCCTCTCTTCAGGGTTTATTAGACGAGAGCACCCTCTTACCTAAGATATATTTCAAAGTTCATTCAACGTCTTTCTGGTATAGGAACAAGAAAAATACATTAGATAGATCCATCCAGTATATATGATTGACAAAGCCTTGTAACACGGATTAACTGATTTGTTATCTGGATATCTTCAGTCCCACATGCAATGTTCAGATCTTCAATGGTATTAAAATTCATAGAAGACTTTTACACTGTAACATCTTTAAACTCATATCTAGTTATCCATTTCTCACCTTCGAAGTTCAAATCAAGTAAAATCATTCACCTAACAACCACTGATCAACCAACTAATTAATGTGGCGTCCACTAGAAAGCTCGGAAGATTACCGAGCCCACAAACAAGATTAGCGTGGTGAGGGCTATTGATGGCTCTTGGTTCTTGATGATATCCAAGTCCTTCTCGAACTTGAAACTTTTAATTCTTTACAACAACACCAACCTTGAGAAGATATCCCCTACACAAAACTTCTGTACTATCATAGGATTTTCTTTCTATAGGTGTCCTTCATACTTCTTTCTTCTTTCGTTCAATAAATTTCTCTCGATCAATCATATACCTTTCACTTATCCAGACAACTTGATTACTTGAAAATGTCTTCCAACGGGGATAGAAACGACCAACTTGAAGTGGCAAGACTTCTTGACGCAAACTATTTTGAAGATCAAGAGGTCAAAATCAAGGAAGAACCCTTGGAGGAAGAGACTGGCGTCGACCAGTCTATTCCTATTTATAATCCGTCTTTTCATCCAGATCTTGAGAGCCAAGCTGATGGATATCGTTTCAATTCACCAGCTCTGTCCATTCGACTACGAAGAGCTGAAAGACCTGCGTCTGAAATGCACGCATTCACGGCAGTTGGTGTGGCCGCTTTGACTAATAACCGGCTTTTGCAAGAGCGTCTCAATAGGTTATTATCTATGCCGCACTCAGAAGACGAGTTCCCTGATGATGAGTTATCTCATACTTTAGGATCTCAATTAAATGATCGCGTTCACAACCCTGGCTATAGCCAACCCAATCCTGCCTATTCAGAAACTCACCATAAGCAACTTGAGTCTCACCCACCTCAAATGTCCGGTTATCCTCAAAATTCATTTACGCCAGAGCATCCTAATCAGTTGGATGGTTCCCTTGATTATCAGTTTCCACAAACACCTTTCTCTGATGATCTAGATGATACAATAGAAGTTGACTCGACTATGTTCAACACCATGGTTCCTTCCGAAGATTTCTCCGCTAGCCCGACCCCAACTCTGCAACAAGAAGTTTTATTTGAGAACCGAGCACCCTCTGCACGTCGTGCAGGTCGTCAAACAAGACGCGAGTCTGCCACGTCTAGAACCAATAGAGCTGGTGTTGGGAGTCAGAGACACCGTGCCAGACGTGCAGAAGATTTTGCTCCTCCCCCTGGTGCGATGACTGCTGCCGATGTGATGGCTGTTCACGAGAACAATATCCGTCGTAGAAACAAGCGGTACAAGAGAGCCGGCATTAAGCAACCACCTCTCGACGGTATTGAACAGGAAGTTGTCGATACACTCAACGAACTTGGTGTCTCGATCGATGCCAACGACATGTATCTTCAGCATGTCTATTCACATAGAGATACGACGCTTGATGGAAGTTTGAACGAATCCTCAGACAGCACGATCGATACAATGGATACTGATGAGACAGTAGTACCACTTCTTCCTAGTCTTCCCGAGGAACCTGACTTTCCAACAAGCGCTCGCTGGCGAAGCCGTGGGCCAGACGGCCAGGCAAGAGCAAGATGGGGATCTGCTCGATGGCGAGCAAAGGGAAAGGCACAAAAAACGCAAGCCTGGAAAGATGCGACCGAAGATGAAAGAGAGGCAATGGAAACTGCTGCAGCAAATGCTGTTGTGTTCATGTAAGTTTTTTATTCTATCATGACTTAGGTATCAATACTGACCGAACTATAGTGCAGACCCTATTCCGGTTGGACCTGTACCACTACAATCTCTTGCACCATGGCTGAGATCAGAAAGAGCTATCCTCTTACAAGAAGTGACCGACAATAACAAAAGAATCCAGACTTCGAGCAAGAGATTAGATACAGTGGCTGAAGCCTACAACCGGCGCATGCAAACCAGAACACAAAAAGCGGGAGAGCTTTGTATTGCTACTGGTAACGGTGAATCTCGAAAGAATTCACGGTTAACAAAAGACCGCACTCCACCACATAGGACAGCAGAGGCGATCATGTCCAACTTAAAAAAGTGGTCGGAATTGGGGGATACCTGTCTATGCAGCCAACATCAACGGTATCCTGTCGGTGATTTCGAACGAAGTGGAGATTTTCCCCATGGCCACGGGGTTGGGGAATGCATACCCAAGGACCGCAAGGATGATGCTTGCCATTGTGATGATCATCTTCGAGATTTCAATGGGGAGTTCCCTCCAGGACATACAAAGGCTCGTTGTAGTCACCTTCTCATTCGATCCAACAAGTGATTGAACCCACTTTTCAAGGACGTATAAGAAGCCTTGTTGCTACTTGTGTGTCACAGACTTGGCAAACTTGTTCCGTTTTTGTTTGTTCGGTTTTTGGGCTTAAACTTTGCGGTGCTCAGTTTGTACTGACATTGACTTTTACTTGATGAATGGAGGGAACGTTAGAGAAGTGTGGCAGTGATACATAGGACCTTGATCTTGATTGTAATGAGTAACAACCTTGATGCTTTTTTCACTTTCTTGAAGTGTTCTTCAAAGAACCTTGGTGTACATATCGATGATAATAACTTGCGAAATCCTTCTTCTGCTAGTTCGAAGTAGCAGTTTGCTTCTTGGAGGAGAGTTCAAAGTAATACTAGTCCATAGAATTCGTTGATTTTATTGATAATTGTGCACCTCGAGATTTGTGAACTTTGCGTGAAATAGACTCTGGCTGCGTTCAGCAGCTGTCTGGTGAGATTACGGCGTACTCACCACAGAGTATTGCGTTCCTGCTTTTGAAACCCATTTCTCTTCGCTTTTAAAGACATACCTAGTATTTACCGCCAATGATTTCATGCGCAGGAAAGCTTATAATAGAGTAGCTTTGAGTGTTTCCCAGTGATTACTTTTTGAAGTTACAATGAAGTGAGGTTAGAATTTAGCGCCACGAGACAGAGCTCTGATAAAGTTAGCCGCGCAAATGCCGAAGTCTAGGGTTTGAAATTACAAGCCTGAATTGCAACCACAGACAACAACAGGATGTCAAAAGTATGATATCAACCCTTGAAGAACTCAAATATTGTTTTTGCAATAGTTGTAGCAAGGCTCAAAATGCCAGATGCATTGCCTTGTTCAAAGATTTCGAGTGTACATGTTTGAGAGCGACTGCCATGAGATTGTTTCACCCTTTCAGAATCACTCCGAATGTGCTTCTCTCAACAGTGCTAGCCTCTTTTTTTGCTTTCTTTTCATCCTATATTTAAGGGCCTGAGACTTAGTGGCGAAATAGAGAATGATTGGGTGACGGTAATTGAAGTTGAGAGATGGATTTCAGAGAACTGGCCATTGGCCGCTGCTGAGGTGCTTTGCATTCCCATAATTCCATCTCATCACAAAATTTTCTCAGCCATATCTTCTTTGCAAGTCTTTTGCTGTTGTAACTTTATACACAATTGGTTATCCTCATTTAGAAATGACCCCTAATAAAAGCGGTCTCAGATGGATCAGTCATGTTACACAAGAATTGATTGATAAAGACTCTTTATTTGGTTAGTGTCCCACCTGGTAATTTACACAAATTCCGACCCCAAAATTTCGTACACATGAAGTATATAAGACTCCCCACCGTCTCATCACCCAGGATATCATACTCAGCAAAGCAAGATTTCATCTTCCCATGATGTGCGGCTGTAGCGGATCAGGACTTATTCTCCAGTTCCAGATCACTTCTTGACCATTGCTCAAGTACTTGCTTGCTTTTCGTTTTTCTTGCGCATGATGGAGATTTTGTGAAAGAAGATAAGGTTAGGTTAGTTACTGTTGTTACTGGAAAAGTATCATCATTAATTAACCTTCTCAGTGCTCATTTCAATCCTATCGGCTCTGCTGTCAATCTCTAAGTCACGAACAAAATATCTTGCAATTATCAGTCGATCTTATGACTCGATCATTGTAAGATTTGCACAACAAGAATTGTCGGGAACGATTCGAACAGTATCCAAAGATCCATGAGTGGGCACCGATGCCTCACATCTATCAAATTACCAACTGCTGCAGCCGGGGCGTGGCAAATTAGACCGATATCAAGAATGATGGTTTCAAGGAGAAATTTTCACATCTATTATATAGAGCAATAATCAAGAGCATTTAGATCAGATGACCTGAAAAGGTTATATCAGCTTAGCCACTAGGGTTCTCACTCTCTCACTCTCCAGATGCAGCTCCATTGCCCATTTCTCATCACCTTTTTTCTACTCAACAAAGTATATAAATGTCCCCAGGACATTTGGTTCAAGTCAACTACTTTGAACGAAAGCAACAACACAATGTTATACTTTTGAGATTACTAGCTCCCTACACTTTCAATATCTACTCGGGTTTTGATTCAAGAAATCTGGATTTGTGCTTGAATATAGCTTTAAAGACTTTCTCATTCCTTTTCGCCGGTGAGCATATCACTGTCGATTTTAAAATAGCCATCCGTCGAAAATATACCACGGTCATCGCCATTTCTCTGATTATCATCGTCTACTCTTTTCCTTTCGTCTCTTCTCTCCTCTCCTCCACTCGTCCCTCCATTCCACCAGTTCTTTCACTATAAACTATTAAAGCCCCAGAGGAACCTCAGAGTATACAAGCAGTCCAGTAA
This sequence comes from Botrytis squamosa, assembly GCA_014898485.2. Lineage (NCBI taxonomy): Eukaryota > Fungi > Ascomycota > Leotiomycetes > Helotiales > Sclerotiniaceae > Botrytis > Botrytis squamosa. The sequence continues at coordinate 642,232 of RCTC02000017.1, forward strand.
TCCCAGCACCATTTCTACCTCCGATTCCAACTCGGCTGTTTGTCAAAGATTTTGCGAAAGGAAAACCATCGTATCAAGTTAGTTTATATACCAATCAGTATTCCTTTCTACAAAGCCCCCTTCAAATCAACAAGAAGTGGGGCGTAGTAACAAATATTCAACCGTTCAAACGACATGAAACCACTTCTGAAAAAGTTAGAAGGGTATAAGAGCAGCCAAAAGACTCCTAGTAATCAGCAATTATCCAAGCGAATGCGTAGGGTAGAGCAGACAAGACAAGGCTTTCCAGTTGAAGAAACAGATGGCCCGAAATACCCAATTAAACTTTTTAAAACTTACGGGTTACTTTTTTATACATATTAAAGCCGGGCAGCTTGTGTGTTGTCAAACTGCGGTATTGTCGTATATAATATTCTCGATATTAAGAATAAGAATTTCAAGAACATGACAGCAAGAGTGGCACACAAAGTTGAAAATACAAACCCCTTTCACAAAATGACGACGATTATGTGCTGAGAAAGGAGGAAGGAGGAGTCTAGCATGTTCTAGGAGCAGAGAATCTAATACCATATCGACTGAAATTCCAACGAAAATAGAAACCTAATTCATTTTCGCAACGATCATTATGCTGTAGAGATAGGAAAGGGGAAATAACTCTTGGGTGCGAATTTTACACACATCAGCATCCAGCATTTCAGATCAAACCATCGCTGCTCATGAAACGATGCTATATCTAGGAAACTATACACATCCTCCCCTCATTCCCCTTCACCTAGCAAACAATCCCAAACAGATCTCCGAATCGAATTCCACAGGAACCCAATTTGCAAATACATCTACCCGCCCACCCATATCCACAGACCAATTCCTCGCTCCAAACTTAGTAAAACTATTTACATCGAATCTCAATATACACAGATATCCCCCCTCATCAAAACCCACAACCTACACTCCATTCCATTTCCCACTACCCACCCAGAGTCGAAACAAAAAGCGAGACGTAGATTGAATTGGATTGAATTGAATCATTCTAAAACACATCTCATCTCATCTTATCTTACTAACAACAAAAACACATTTTCAGATCTTCACCGCAAACAATAAAAAATCCACACATTCCGATTTTCCAGTTGAAGTTTCGATATATCCCATCCATCCCGTTGGATATATACCTCAAATATTTTCATCACTTTTAAAACATCGCCATCCGCGAGCCTTAGATTCGTTCATCACTACAAGATAGCAAGGCCCCTCCTTCCGCATAAATCCACATCAAGAAGAGTAGCGAGCGAGCGAGCTAAAACTAATACTCATCTCATCTCATTACTACTGAATCCCAATGGCTTCCCTCATTCGAAAATTCTCTCTCTTATGCTTATTTTGTTGTACTATCGTCTATCAAATGTAACGGAGTCATATAAAAATTATCATTTTTGCGCGGATGCAAAGAAAAGAAAAGAAAAAAAAAAGTAGGATCCAGCTTGCAATATGAGAGTTCTCTCTAGTGTTTAGAGCAATCTAAATGAAAGCACTCATCTCTATTACAGGTTTAGGCTGAAACCTATACTGTGAGCGAAACTTGATACTGGTCACGTGACCTCTTTCTATAGCTAGTATTTATAGGTCTTCTTTGTATAGTTTAGAGAAAGTAGTTAATTCCCACCTACCTTTTCGTATGTTTTGTAATACACTATATAGAGCCTTCTCCTCTTCTCCTTTACCTAAAGTGTTATATTTTAATAACTTTTTTATAGTATTTATAAAGGACTACTTTATAACCCTATCACCTTCTACTCTTTTACAATATATATTTATATTATTCGATTATTTATGATTTTATATCTATTTTCCTCCTTTAAATATTATACAAAACTTTTTCTCTTTTCTTTTTTTCGTATCTAAACGATATACTCCGTATTTAAATTCAATATTTCATATATATTTCTTTTTACTACAAAATAAAATATTTTTAAATAAGTAAGTCTTTATAAATAAATCAAATCAAAGTACTCTTTACTATATATACTCTATAAAAAACAATTTATTTAATCTCTAAAGAAATAAATATAATATAATCTATACTATAAACTTACTATAAAAAGAAATCTTTACTTGAACGAATAACTTTATGATGGAAAAGGAAGAAATGGAAATCTCTACTAAAGATTTGATTTTCATAATTATTATATCTATCTATCTACCTATCTAGATACCTAAATACTTTGTAAATAAATATTAATGATAATTACCTACCTACCTAATAAATAAATCGATGAGGAATATTCAATCCAATGCAGTACAGTCTCCCAATTTTTAGTATCGTCGATGCCCGTCAAATACGAGTAGAAGATAGAAGATTACCCCACACACCAGCCACGGAGTTGTTGGGGGAAGTGGAGGTTGAGATATTGTATGGATGCGGGCTATCAGATCAGATCAGATCAGATCAGATCCGAAAAAAAGAGATACCGGACTGGTACTGGAAGTATTAAATAATTAAATAATTAAATAGAAAGGTGTTGAGATAAGAGAATAAGAGAGAGATACTGGATTTTGTATGAAGGGTTAGATATATATATGCACTGCCTATTATGATTATGATAATGTATTAATCGGTGAAAGAGAGAGAGAGAGAGAGAGAGAGGTTGGAATTCATTTTAATACCTAAGGTTACCTAGGTACCTAGTATTTATTCAATAGGTGATGTGATGCATGGATGTGATGTGATGATAAATGTTGCGGTGAAGGTGAAGGTGAAGCAGAAACATTTTCGGAGGATAATACTAGTGTACTGGACTGGTATCTAGGGGATAAATTCACGTGGTGGGTGGTTTTGACAGCTGGATGAAGGATGGATGGATGGATGTTCTAGGTGTATGTGGATTACCTAGTATCTAGGACCTATTACGATCTAGATAGATGGATGGATGGAACCGTGCGCTTGGGACTAGATATTAGTATGTACTAGGTAGAGAGTTGAGGATGGATGGATGAATGGAGAAAGGGGATAGTGGATTTGAATTTGGATTTGAAATTTAATGTTTATAGGTTGGGGAATGGAGAGATGGGGATGGTGGGGAGTGAGGTGAATTCATGAGGCTGGTAGAAGGGAAGAAGGGATGGGTGAAAGGGGGGTTAGATGGAGTGTTCGATATAATGTTCGATAATATTCGATAACAATCCAAATGCAAAATATGAATGCTGTAACCTTTCAGATTGCTGTTGTGTACGATGTGATAGATAACCTTGCAAGTGATCTTTGATGAATGCAACATACGATACACAATGTTCTGTACATTCATGAGTATGTTGTCCATTCGGAGTTATTAATCCCGTCTGATACTTGTTGGCAAATGGCAATACACACTTAGGTAAGCAGACAGAGTGAAGATTAGGTAAGTCATCATCTATCTTCCCAACACTCGAGCACGTGTCGAATCATCGAAGCAATCTAGAACATTTATAGAATTTACTAGGTTAGGTTAGATCCTTTATAAATACTCGTACAGGGTAATTAAAACCGAGCAAGCATCACGGAAGATTATTCATATTATGGCCGACGCTAAGGACCATCAGAAATCTTGCTGGCACTTTTCGCTTGTTTTCCTGCTCCTTCATCGTTTTGGTGTGATCTTTCTCTTGGGATTTTGGGATTATGAGATCGTGATTCGTGGTTTCGTGGTAGGGTGGTAGAGTGATATTGTGATATTGTGAGATACGTATTTAGGTAGGGAGGTACTAGGTATATCTCTAACCTATCCAGACGCATGGTCAACATAGATACTAGATGGCAGATAAAAGATGACAGATACTAGATCACAGATACCGCTAACCAAACACACATCCTAACACTTTATCTGTTGGCTGGTATGTGGCCTCTTTTAATTGTCCTTTATGAATACCTACCTCGTACCTACCGCCATACCCAAGTACATACCATACGGTAAACCCATATTCACACATGCAATATGCAATATGCAATATGCAGTCCAGTACAATATCGGAGGATCTCGTCGACATTATCCAATCATGACCCCATCTCATGCAATCATTAGCCCTGGATAATCTTGATAATCTTCATATCGCACCAATGCCAAGCTGGGAATTATGCTCCATGCCCCTCCACCGCCCCTCCACTCCAACTGGGAAAGGTCTTCACATCGTTAGTAACGAACCAGGCGTGAGTTATTATCTCGGGATGGATGAATTGGAGAGTGCAGGAGTGCAGGAGTACAGGAGTACAGGAGTGCAGAAAGTAGATGCTATTATTACCTACTTATGTCTATGTACCTATCTAGCTAATGTCACTCCTATTCCTTGGAAATATACCTTAGGTATTTGCCTAGGTAGGGAGGTAGGTAAACTCTATTCTGCTCTAATAAGTAATAAGTAATAAGTAACAAGTAATAAACAGCTACCTACCTAGCTATAGTACTTTACTCCTTTTTCCCTTTTTCCCTTCCCCCTTCTTCTCTTTAAACTTTCGCTTCAAAACTCTCCTGTCATCCCATCTCCCATCTCCCTCTCCTCTCCCTCTCCCATCTTCCCGTCTTCAAATCGCAACATAGTATCAATATCATCAATCTCACATCCACCATTCCAAAGACATAAATTGGACGAGACAAAGAGAATCTATATAATTATTTCTATAATCATTTCCATATTATTTACAAAGATCACTTATATCATTCGTCAATACCTCTTAACTTTCATTACGTCACATAATTGTACGACCTGAGCTTTTGCTCCGGCAAATCTGCAACTTGGTGGGTTGTTTTTCATCAGAAATCAGAAATTTGGGCGATAGAATATTCCAAGGTGTGCCATCAATCCCAATTCCCTTCATTCCATTCATTCCAACATTTTCCATATGGCGCTCTTTCCTTGTGCCAACCACTTCACCCACGTTCCTACCCGAAAGGATATAAACCAAGCAAAATCGGCCCAAAAATAAAGAAACCACCGTCAGATTGGGTTCGAGATACTTTGTGGTCTTTCCTTATTCATTCCATTCTGCCAAAATTGAATTGAGAGATTTTGTTTGGAGAATCATTCAAACTTTCACAAACACAATACGACCCCTCCATTCACATAATTCTCCGCCCAAGAAAAAAAAAAGATCCCATCTACCGTTCAGCTCCTCTTTTCCCCAAAGATTCACCCTGTTTTAAAATCGATTGATGCCCGTTTCTCCTATAAATACCTTCAATACCATTCCTACATAAACTTTTACTTATCATTCATCATGGCAGAGAATTCAAGAGATTCGCCAAGCGCAGGCTTCACCGAGTCATCAGCGGCAGCTACCCCTCCACCACCAAGACCAGCGGTTCTCAAGAAACAGATTACTCGACACCCAGCTTTAAGCCCATCGATTACGAACATTCCAGTCACTCCGGGTGGTTATTTGGGGGCATACGAAACGATTCAAGCAGAAGATAAATCCATCGAGATTGACGAGCAAAACTACTTCACCCAAGGCTTCAATCAATCTTCGATCATGGCAAAATCTCCATCCGATGCCGAGACGGGCACATTATCAAATCAAGAAGTTCTTCGCAGAATGAGTTTAGCTCCTGGTCGCGAGAGACAAAATTCCTTATCGGATCTTGATCCGCGAGCGGCGCATCCTTCATTAAATTTGACGGGAGGAATCATTTCGGCGACATTTTGTATACAACAATCTTTGATGTACAGAAAAGGCTCAGATTGGGTGAGTGCGGAGACACGTTTTGGGGGAAATTCCAATGCTAACGATCGCATAGACATGGTCGCAAAGACATGGCGGTTCCTCGCAATTCGACTCTTTCAGATATCTTGCATCGGAAAAATCGCCATGGCATCACACACTCGTTGGCTGGACCGGAGAAATCAACCCGGTTGAGGATCTTACTCCTCCAGATACTCCTCCTCTGGGAGGTCATCCTATACAATCGCAACCTCCACAAAATAGAGTTCCTTTCAATAAGAGCTCTGCGCCAATCCCAGTTGATGGCGTTACAATGCCTCCAACACCACCAGAAACCGATGGGTTATTTGTTACAAGTGAAGATAGACAACGACTGGAAAGACAACTCGCAAATCAATCACATGGAAAGGTAGTCCCAGTTTGGTTATGTGATGATGCAGATACTAGTGAGGACGGCAGTGTTTGTTTGAAAGACCAATCAAGATGGAGAAGATTCGCCGAGCATGAATTATATACTTTATTCCATTACAAACAACACGAACCGACGAATGGCCGACAAGAACGACAATCTTGGGCGGATTATTATCGAATGAATCAAAAGTTTGCAAACCGAATCCTCGAAATTTATAAACCGGGCGACATTGTCATGGTTCACGATTATCATCTTTTACTTCTTCCCAGCATGTTACGACAACGAGTTCCACATATGAGCATTGTCTTCTATCTACATATCCCATTCCCCAGTAGCGAGTTTCTTCGTTGTTTACCGAGAAGAAAGGAGATATTGGAGGGTGTTTTGAGCGCAAATTTGGTTGGCTTACAATCATTCAGTTACACACGGCACTTTAATTCCTGTTGTACTCGTATTCTAGGATTTCCATCCACGAGCGCAGGTGTCGAAGCATATGGTGCGAGATGTGATGTAGCGGCTTTCCCAATTGGAATTGATGCGCGAAATGTTGAAAAGCTCGCTTTTGATGATCCTGCTGTTGATGAAAAGGTTGCTGCATTGAAGAAGTTGTATGCGGGCAAAAAAATCATTGTCGGTAGAGATCGTCTTGATAGTGTTCGAGGTGTTGCACAAAAGCTCATGGCCTTTGAACGATTCTTGGAGAATTTTCCAGAATGGCGTGAGAAGGTTGTTTTGGTACAAGTCACAAGTCCAACTAGTGTTGAGGAAGAAAGAGAGGATTCTGGAAATAAGATTGCCGCCAATGTTGCCGAACTTGTTGCGAGAATCAATGGTCTGTATGGATCTTTGAGTTTCTCACCCGTCCAACACTATCCTCAATATCTCTCCCAAGAGGAGTATCTCGCTCTTCTTCGTGTTGCAGATGTTGGTTTGATCACAAGTGTACGTGATGGTATGAACACAACAAGTTTGGAGTATGTGGTTTGTCAAAAAGAGAATCACGGTCCGTTGATCATCTCCGAATTCTCTGGATCGGCTGCTGTCTTGGATGCAGCCATTCACATTAATCCGTGGGACTTCAATACCGTTGCGGAAAATATTCGACTTGCTTTGGAATTGCCCCCTTCCAAAAAAGCAGAACTTCACGAAACGTTATCCGAGTACATCTTCAGTAATGATATCACAACCTGGACAAAGAGTCTCATTCGAACGTTAATCACCAAAATTAGTTCCAACAGTCATGCATTTGCAACACCCCTCTTGGATAAGACTTCTTTGTTGATCCAATACAAAGCTGCCAATAAGAGATTGTTCATGTTCGATTATGATGGTACTCTTACTCCGATTGTTAGAGATCCTGCTGCAGCTTTACCTTCTGATAAGTTATACCGAACCCTGAAAGCACTCGCCTCCGATCCTAAGAATGCCATTTGGATTATTAGTGGTAGAGATCAAGAATTCTTAGGACAACATCTAGGACATATTCCAGAATTAGGATTCAGTGCTGAACATGGTAGTTTTATGCGTCATCCAGGGAGTCAAGAATGGGAAAACCTTGCTGAACAATTCGATATGGGTTGGCAAAAGGAAGTTATGGAATGTTTTCAGAAATATACTGAGAAAACTCCAGGTTCGTAATAGTTCTGTTCAACAGATTTTTTGGAGTCTCTAGCTAACAAAATTAGGCTCTTTCATTGAACGCAAACGTTGCGCTTTGACATGGCATTACCGTCCTTCTGACCCAGAACTCGGTGAACAAATGTCTCGCGAATGTCAAAAAGAACTCATGGCTACTGTTGGTAAAGCTTGGGACGTTGAAGTTATGACTGGTAAAGCAAATCTCGAAGTTCGTCCTACTTTCATCAACAAAGGATCCATCGCCAAACGTCTCGTTGATGCTTACGGTAAAGAAGTGGGACAAGCTCCTGAATTCACATTCTGTGCAGGTGATGATACGACAGACGAAGATATGTTTAGATCTTTAAACAACAGTGAATTGGATGTAAACCACGTCTTTACCGTTACTGTGGGCGCATCAAGTAAACCAACATTGGCTAAATGGCATCTTTTGGAACCATCGGATGTTATTAGTAGTATTGCACTTCTTGGAGGAGGTGATACAAATGTAGCTGATTTGGGACCGGTTAGTGTTATTGAGGGGAAAGCCCGAGAGGATATGATGGGAAAGTTGGAGGCATTAGATATAATTCCTGGAGCACCTAGTACCGGTGAAGGAAGATAGGTTGTCGTATCAGGTGCAAGGGAAGGATTGTTGGGTTTGAATCAATTTGAGGTATGGGCATAGCGTCGGATGGGATAGGTCTTAGAAGGAATTATGAATAGTTAGAAGGATTATGAAATGGTTGATGGGTTGATTGGGGTGGGGGTGGGGGTGGGGGTAGATTTGGCAATTGGGGAAGTGGGGATACATGGACATACATAGGATAGGAATAGGATAGAGCGTTGTGGTGAAATATGATATGATACGATGAGCTGTGAATAGGGTGATGGGGGTTTTTGAATATGTGAATACTGAATTGAATACTTGCTTAGTAAGTAGAAACCTCTGAATGAGTATGCAGATGATTATGCTTGTGTGATTGTGTAATATATAGATTGATGTGATATGATGTGATGTGATGAGGAATTTAATTATTTAAGGAAATAGGTACTATGTACTTTGATAATAGAATGTTTTATTTATATCTATTTATTTGTTTATTTACTTATTTAGCTGGGAGAGGAGAGGGGAGAGGGGGGGGGGGGGGGGGGGGGGGGTTGGGAAGGGAGAAAGATGAAAGCAGATGGGGAGAGGGGGAGAAGAGGAAGAGTGTAGGAATGAGGAATAGGGAGAGGAGAGGGGAGAGGGGAAGGGGTGAATAATAGATTAAAGAAGGGGAGTGATGGATTAAAGAAGAGAGATAGGAGGAGGAAATGATGGATTAAAGAAGGGGAGTGATGGAGTAAAGAAGGGAAGTGATGGATTAAAGAAGGAGAGTAATGGAGTAAAGAAGGGAAGTAATAGATGGAGTGATAGATGGAAGGGAGGAGAGAGAAGGGAGGAATGATGGATTAAAGAAGGGGAGTGAGTTAAAGGGGAGTGATGGAGTAATAGATAGAGTAATAAATAGAATAATAGATAGAGTAATAGATAGAGTAATAGATAGAGTAATAGATAGAGTAATAGATAGAGTAATAAATAGAGTAATAAATAGAATAATAGATAAAATAATAAATAGAGTAATAGATAGAGTAATAGATGGAGTAATAAATAGAGTAATAGATGAAGAAGGGAGAGAGAAAGGAGGGAGAGATATGGAAGGGAGAGAGGAGGAGGGAAATTTATGTGAGGTGAGGTGAGGTGAGGTGAGGTGGGTTAAGATGAAAGGGAAATTTCGAGGATGGGGGATGAAGGATGAGGGGTTTTTTGGATTTGAGAAGTTGAGTTTAGTTTTGGTTTTGGTTTTGGTTATTAGAGTTATTGAAGTCGGTGATGTGGGTTTTGTTATTTTTGTTATAGATATTTAATAGAGATTATCTTTATTTCAGAGCATAGCGAAAGACTTATACATTGGATTTTATAGAATTTTTATATAATATATATTAATTATATTTTCTATATTTAGGAATTTAATTTTATATATATAGTTATATAATTATATGATATTATGAATTCAATTATATAAAGAATTGAAAAAAAATTATATCTTATTTTTAGTCTTTAATTTTTTTTAAAAAAAAACTAAATTCTATATTTATTTTTAATAGGTTTGTAAGAAATAGTAGATATTTTGAAATACTGACGAGCTATCTTATCCTAAATTTCTTATTTTCTTGTTTTTGTTTCTGTTTTTTGGTTTGGGATCGGAATGTTTCGTTCGTATGAGTGTTAGTGTATAGAGATTGTATATTTATATTTATGTGGATGATGGAATTTGGGATGGGATGGTATTGAGGATGGTATATTGAGAGGTTGAGGGGAGAGGGGGGATGGGAGGGGAGAGGAGAGGAGGGATAGGGATTTGAGTTGGGAGTTTGTATGATTTTTAAGAGTGAGTAAAATGAGATAGAAATGAGAGGTGAGGATGAGGGATGAGATAGATGGAATAAGCTGAGAATAGAATATTCTTTTATATATAAAGTAAAATGAATAGAAGAGAGAAGAGGAAATAAAAAGGGGAAAGAATGGAATGGGAGAAAGATAAGAAAAGGGAGGGGGATGGGAGAGGCTTTGGATTGGGAGTTAGGAGATTTTATAATTGTATGATTAATGTGGTGTTTAGGAGTAGGTGGAATGGATGGGATGGGAGAGTAGAGCTGGAGTGAGTGGGAATAGAGTGATTTTATATATTAGGTTGAGATAGAAAGAGGAGAGGATAGGAGAGGAGAGCAGAGAAGAGAGTGAAAGAGTATGTAGTAGGATTTGAAACTAAGAAAACAATGAATAAGATAATGAATGCGAATAAATGAATTTATTCTATATAAAAAAATCATATCCACCTATCTAGGTACTCATTCAGTATCTAGATATACGTGTCAAAATCTGTATCTCATATGTATATACACAAACTCTGTGACCGAGATTTGGAACTCGGTAAATAGAGCCAGACACAGATAAATGATGAAGGATAGGAAAGAGAATCGCGGGAGTCTGGTTTGCGATTGCATCCTGCGATGAAGTATGTGGTTTTTGTAGATTTATTATGCCATGGATGGATTGGAAATATTTGGGGGTAATGTATGTAATCTTATGATTTTGTTGTTATCGTTTCTCCTAATGTTTTGATTTCGTTGTTGATGGTATGGTATTTCAAATATGTCACTGTCGTGATTATCTATCTAGATTTTGGGATTTTGATGACTAGGTATGCTTGTGTTTGTAGAATAGGGGACGATATTCTTCTATGATTATTTTGATTTGCTTTATTTGGGGTTAAGTGTTTCGAGAGTTCTCAGAATATCTTTGTGAAATAGAGTGAAAGGCGGGATGGAATGTTTGGATTTTGGGAAGGGAAGGGATTGGGAAGGGAAGGTGATGGGTTATATATATATATATATCTTGGTAGTTGTATATTGGGATAATGTAGAGAAATAGTAGTGAATTTCAAGATGGAGGGGGGGAGTAAATAGTTAAGTTTCTAGTAGTCCGCGAGTACCTACTCCAAGTAGATTCTGCAGATAGAATAGCGAAATACTCTATCCGCAATCAATCCACAACTTACCTATTGTGTCCTTTTGAGTAAAGGGGAATCTATAGACTTCCCTATTTTTTCGAATAGAATAATTTCAAGATGTGTGTATATATATAAGAGGTCGGGGTAACGAAGTTTGAGTTCTGTAATTTTGAGATGACGATCACGATGAAACTTGATCATGGAAAGTATGAGATAGCATAGGTATCTGTATATATTCGAGACCCTTGTGTTTTGTGAAGAAATCGGCGTCTAAAGTGTCTTTATATTCTTGGTATTATTACTGTCATTCTATATATTATATGGTAGTTCTATTGTATTCCTTTTACTATCATTTTACGGGATCACTATCATTTAATTCGCATGAACTTTCATAATCCAATCCAACTTCATTCAAAAGGAATAGGATAAGAGAAACCCTTGAATCCGAATCCAAGAGATGTATCTAAGCGAAGCATAAGAGAGCGTGATACTAATTTGATCATCCTGTGTGGCAAGAATACGAAGTATTAATTTACCTAACAATATTGCATAGATGATTCAGCGAGTTTTATACCCGCTTTAGATCCTGTCAATGATTCACTATTTCAGCTGTGAGTCTAGTTTTGAATTCATGTGAAAATTGAAATATCAGAAAGGGGTAGTATGTAATGACCAAAATCTTTCTAGTCTATTACTCCTTTACTTCATGAGACTCTTCACAAATCCTGCGCAAACAGGTGTTTAAAGTGCCAATTACCTCTCTATTCAACATGCTGTATGAGTGTAAGTTCTTCTCATTATTCCCTCTTTCGAACACCACCTTTCCAGAAAAGACCATGGACATTGAGTCGGTGACTTACTCATATCCTGACATCGATAGGAATGCGAGTCTGTTGAGAGATGATTCATCACAGTAACGGGGTAGATTGAAACGGCGCTAGGAAATATGGGATCTGAGTATGAAGTGTGATTACCAGTAGGACGATAAATTTCTATACTGTCGAGGAAGTGTCAATAGGTAAATGGCATACCTATATAAACTCATGGTGGGTTCATATTCTGGAATCATGCAAGGAAAAAGGTTAGATGGGAGTCGAGGGTCGAAGATAAGTTTGAGATGGTTTCTATTTATTGAAATAAGTCTCCTTAATTTTGTAGTAATTATCCATGCCAAATTTTGAAATCAGTACGTATATTATTCTCAGTTCGATTCGATGGATCTAGTATTTCAATCTTGTTGGGGGTAGTTGGGTGCTGTCGGTTTCCTGCAGATCAATTGCATAATTGTCCTAACTTCATTTGAAGACGGGTATTCCTCTAATATTGGCTGAGCTCTATCGACAAGATCAATTCGGGATTAATAATCATAAGAATTGCCAGACTCAGACTCCCTGAGGTTAATCCATATCAGTTGATGCGAGTTCTCTGCTAAATGTCCGGCAAAGAATTGTCGAAGTATCCCACATATAAATTTATCAGCAAGTCATACTTCAAAAGAGACTTCAAACAATTGGGTGTCCAAATTGACTCAAGAGAATGCTCGCAATGGCCTAGAAAAAGCTTAGTCTTTTGTAATCGTCAGAATGTGAAATTTTGAGATTGATAAAAACGAGCTACTTTATAGTATGTTATTGTACCAGTAGCTTAACTTTCCACCCACGATCATTAATGTACCTCAAGTTAATGGTCTGGAAACAAGTCAAGTGACAAGCGCAATAGCTTTGAATCGCTGCTCCTTAGTTTAACCGAGGTCATCAGATAGATGTTTTAATACATACATCAATGAGTGTACGGATTCAGAAGATTCTTCAAGAAGTCTTGGAAACCATCGATAGTCTAAGTATTTTTAGATTCTGATAAAAGAATTCATGGTTTGATTACTTGATATGAAATGAATCTTTGAAGAAAGTCTCACAATTTTTTGAGACAACCATTCAAAGCTACCTCAAATCGAAACTTCTCGTCGTCTTACGAATTCGTGTAATCACTGTTGCATCATGAATGTTAGGGTTAGAGCCTTTGTGCTTGGAGTGGGAGTGGGAGTGCAGATACAACTGTGGAGCCACTTATAACTCTCCTTCCTCCCCCTTTCAGAGCCCTTAGATTGTGCCAATTAATGTCATTCAACCACCCTCATACCATAAAATACTACCATATAACTCTAATACAAACCCCTACGCCATAAATTCTCCGTGATGAAGTCGACACAATGACATTATCGCTCACCACTAAGCTCTATATAGAACATTATGATCGAAATACTCTTTCGCAGATACAAGTGCTAGCGGGTGCATGGACTGACGGGGTACTGCCTATATGTAGGAGAAAAGAGAGGCGAAAATTGATCACTCTTATAAATTTTGCAATAACTCAATTACAAATAAAATTATAAGAATTAATAATATCGAACAAATCTCTAAATAATATCAAATTATCTTACTATATAAATAACTGATTCTTTTAACTAGTTTGAAATAATCGGATTGTTGAAAGGCTTTGCCAGTGGTCAATTCCGGTCTGTTTTTTCTCCTACGAATAGACTGTAAAAATGGATTTGGCATTATCTTTTGCAAAGCCATCTCTGATATCTTGAGAATATTTGCAATCCTTGATCAAATATTGAACAATCAGAAGATGTGTTGTAATATCAAATGATTGAGGACTGAAATAATGCCAAATTTTGAAGTTGAGAAGTGTCCCGTCACACTGGTGAACATCAGCACGAAGCAAGACATGCTCCGCAATATTTATCGTTTCATATACTAAAGTCAGATCTAGCTTTCTAGCACCACGAGACTGAGATTTCAATTGCACTGATTAGCTTAACAGTATACATTGTACCTAATGATAAAGCTTGTCGCCCCAGACAATGTAACGTGAGTCTGCTGGTTGCTGGAAACTATGACGACGTAAGAGTCTACGCCACAGCCGTGCATTTTAATTCACACATTTCCCAAGAGATACGCAATCCGGACGAAAAAGCTTGAGAATTTCAATGCTATTTGTAATCTTTCGAGCTCTTGACATTGTATACAATTCATACGATTTAGATACAATACTCCACAACCCTTTCTTCAATTGATGGTAAAAATTTAACATCATATTTCTTCGAAAAATCATTCATTTCCTCCGGTCCATTACATGCTACCACATCTACCCAATCCAATATCCAAACGCCAAGTTATCAATTTTTCTCTCCCTTATTTCTCCCCCTCCTTGCCTCGCTTCGTTCATGCATTTATTCATTCGTTCTATCTCATTACTCCACTCCACCCTCTCCGTCCCCTAGAATGTCCCCCTGTCACATCCCTATCAGAGCCCTAAACCCTACCCCCTAACCGTAACCGTCTCCTTCGCCGTAACCGTCACACTCACCGTTTCCGTCTGCGTCTCCGTCGCACCACCCACACAACTACTCATACTAGTAATTTTCCCATCCCCTCCCACCCCCAAACAAACATTCCCTGCTACGCTCACACTCGTCGCTACGGGCGCAGACGTCAGTGCAGGTGCAGCAGCAATCGTAACACTCGTTTCTCTCGGTGGCGAGATACTCAGCGTTGTTGTTTTCAGCCCATCATCTGTCGCACTCGTAGATGTGCGAACAGGAGTCGGAGAAATGGGTACAGGAGAAGGTGTAGTCTGTGCTAGACCATTACCTCCAGCTGTTGTGATAGCTGTGGGACTAGCGTTGATGATGATTATGGATGTGGTTGTCCCTATTTCATCACTAGTTGTGGTTTTGGGAGCGTCGTTGCCAGATCCAGAATTAGATTTAGAACCGGATCCAGCAGTGACGGGAATAATGGTTAATGCAGTTACAGCCCCATTATTCGAATCTGCGGTGTTTACACTGATGATTATAGTGCTAGCTATTTCTGTAGTTTTGGGGACATCGGCTGTGGTTCTCGGGGTTGTAGGTGTGAGGACAGATTCTTGAATGGTGGTTTCTTTGATTGAGGATGTAGAGGTAGGTATTTTTGTGGTGCCAAAAGATGTTTCTCTTGTTTTTGTTGATGGTGTTACGGTTGTTATGAAGATTTCTGCTGTGCTAGCAGGCTGTGTGGTGGGTAGTTCGGGGAAAACTGTAGTTTGTGGCTCTGAAGACGAGGAAATCGTAGAGACCTCAGATGTCTTGATAATTGTTGCCGCTGAAGAAAATGATGATGTAGAAGAGTCAAGCTTTGTGGTTCTTACAGGTATAGATGAAGTTGAGGTTGTGGATGGAGATGAAGAGGTTGGGATAACTCCAAGAGTCGAAGATGGCACAATTGTGGTTACGTATACGAATGTAGTTTGCAGGGAATCACTCGATGTTGCCTGAGACGAATCTTCCGTTATTGAGGTTTGAGGAATGATACTCTGCTCAGTTGCTCCTGTGGTAGAAATTGACGCCTGAGTCACCATCGTCCTAGACTGTGCAATAGTGCTCTGCGGTTGAGCCGTAACCTTTGAAGTCTCCTTCGTCGACAAGACACTCTCCACTAAGCTTGAGGCTCCAGCAGTGCTTGATAGAACCGTAATAGGTGATAGCGTTTCCCTTATAGAAGTCTCCTTGGAAGTTTCACCCGAAGAACTTTCTGGAGTTGCAGTAGCCTTTGAAGAGGTAGTTGGAAGCAATTGGAATGTCGTGGTCTGAACAGAATTCAGACTGGATCGTGTCGAACTATCTAATAACGTTGAAGAAGTTTTCGTCGTAAGACTGCTCTCAGGTAAAGTGGTAGGTAGAGGCGCAAAAGTCGTAGTCTGCAAAGAAACTTGGCTCGAAGAGGAAGAACTAGCTTGTGGTTCAGATGCACCCTGACTTGATGTTTCACTCTTCGTAGAAGGTTTTCCGGTGGGCGCTGTATTTAGCGGTGGAGTAATAGTAAGTGTCAGTTCCGTTGCGGTTAGAATTCCGCTTCCGTCTCTGGTTTCAGTACTTGAAGCTTGGCTTGATCGTGCCGGGGCTGTACCTCCTGTACTCGATATAATTGAAGATAACAGCTGCGAAGAAGGTGTAGCGGAGCTTAACGACGTCTTGGATTCGTTATCCTCGTCCGATGAAGTACTAGCAGTACCTGTCGCAATTTTCGATCTCGTCGTCTTCGATCCCTCTGTTGATTGTACCACGGACGTCGGTGAAGTACTGCTCGCCTGTGAAAAAAGCGCCGTTACACTCGTACTGGATGTGGTGGTTCCTTCTATTGACAATGTGGATTCGGGTTGAGCTGTAGAACTAATTATCGAAGAAGTGACCGTCCCAGGTAAGATAGTGATCGCGATGGGAGTAACGCTATCTCTTTTGCGTTCACCTCCTCGTATATAACTAGTGTCAAATCAGAATTATCCATCCCGGAACCATTCACACGAAGTGACCTGGGTAGAAAAGAAGTGTACTTACTTCCTACTTGTTCCATTGCGCCACAACGGACCAGCCGCACCAAGATGAGAAAGAAAAATTGTACCAAAAAGAAAGAGTGGAGGCGAGACCTTCATGATTGTAGAGATAATATTTTTTCAAGAATTATTCCGTGGGAAGTGTTTTCAGGATAAAAGAAAAGGCTAGATGTGTACTAGATATATGTGCTGTGAAAGATTGTAATTTTTGGTATCAAAAATTAATGATTAACAATTTAGCAAAGAAAGTTGGGAATAAAAAATGAAAGAAAGAAATAATCAACGACAGACAAGACACGAAACAATGAATGGAATTGAGAATAGGAAAACGAATGATGAGTAGAATATGGAAATTGAAATCATGTTACCAAAAGTCTTGACTCATTCTATATACTCGAAAACTCAATGAACATGACCGGGAATGCGACCCAAACCCACTGAGTGCATTGCATTACAAACTTGGCGCTTTTCCAGAACTCCACCAGATCGACAGGTAAACAGACAACTAGCCAGTTTGCTGTACGATTCACAACAATTCATTGTAGTTTCCACGCAAGTTTTCTCATCCAATAAATGCAAAATACACAACATAAAGCTCAAACATGACGTTGGCGCTTAGTAAAATTATCTCGTCTGAAAGAGTCGGGTTGTGAATCATTTGATTGGCTAGGATTAATTTCAGGGGATGTGTTTAGCGAACCCGAAAATGAGTGGATGAAACGACAAGCGCGAATGAAAAGCTTGACTCACATGAAAAATGTAACGTGAACCAGTCGGATTAAAAATTAATCGATGTGTTCAGTGGCTTGCCGATGAGAACATCGAATAGTTAAAGCTTGAGGCTCAATGCTCATGTTGTGGTAGGTTACCCAAATGATGGCCATGGAACGGCTGCGCGCCTCGATCTATCGGGATCTGCGAAGATCCAATAATCTGATTTTTTGCATGAGAATAATTCTAGAGAAAAGTCTAGATGCAGGTTTTGGTTAAATTAAAAAGTCGCTGAATCTAGATCTCCCAAAATAGCAAATCTTGTACGTGCATTACCGATTTTCATTACCTCACCCCGAATCTGCCGACTTTGCTCATCCATCATTCTCCAGTCAAAGCTTGAAATACCCCGGCTGCAGCCTTTTAAAGACTCCCTCGGGATCATACTTCCTTTGTATATCCCTAAGTTTCTTCTCATTAACCTCTCCATAGCCACCAAAAACGTCTTGTTCTTCACTCGCATAATTCATGTAAATGAACTGATTTTCAAGTCCCCAGTCTTTTGCCAAACTGCCAAAACCACAGAGTCAGTTATTAACGTTAGATATTTCTTTAAGAAAAACAAAATCAAGCAGAGAAAGGGAATACTGACTCAACAATTCTTTCTACAAATCGATTCAATGCCATGAAAACTTTGTCGTCATCTTCTTCATTTTCCCATCCCCAGTTCAGGTTCATTACTAGGTATCTTCTGTTAGCTTCTTTCCTATTCAGCTTTTACCCATGTCATATCTTCCTCCTTTACTGCTCTCCCGTTATCTCTCCCCATTATCACCTTTACACATCTCATCTCTTCCTTAACTTACTGCTAAGTGGGCCTCCTTCCGTCTCTAAGCCCAATACGTTCCCACCCCTTTTCTGCATTTGTTCAATGATATTAAGTGAAAGAGGTTGAAGTGCCATGAATGGCATAATTCCTGGAACTTCTACGACGCGGTTTGCTTCTTCCACGAAGATATCATGAATCTTTTTGAAGAGAGTGGCGTTATTTTTGAAAGTAACCGTTTTCCATCTGTAACCAGAGAGAATTTGGTATGTCAGTACTGATCCTAAATATTGGCAACAAACAACTTCTGATTTGAAAGAAGGTCTTTCATCTTGTCTTCTTAACAAATAAATGTATATATGCTTTGAATCAGGAGAGCCAACGGAAATAAGGCATAGTCATTGTAGGACGCTGACGATTTCAATCTCAGATCCGCGGAGGATTGCAAATATCGCTTATTTGGTAACACAAACAACGATTAAAGGAAGGATCACATACGCTTCTCTAAAAATAAGTCAGCACAACCACTCCCAACGTCTCATGATACGACAATAGCTTCTCTCAAAAAAGCCGTCTGATTAAGTTGCACCGACAGCTCCGCCATACTCGCTACTCCTGTCATATCTCCCAAACTTACTACATCGTTCAACGCATTAAAAATTGTCGCATTTGCCACCGGCTTTGCATATACGGGACCACTCAAGGTCACAAATCCTCCCAAACTCGGTACATATCCGCAACCAATATATAAATGGGCATCCTCATCAGTCGGAGCATCAACAATAAACTGCGAAAATGCATCTGAGAGTGAAGCATTGGAAGCCAAACTGTAAAATCTAGATCCTCCCCACAAAAGTCCTTGTTCAAATGCAAATGCATCGAACCTCGTGACTATCCCGAAATTCGTCCCGGATCCGCCACGAAGGGCTTGGTATAGATCTGGATGTGATGTTGGGGATGCATTGACTATACTGCCGTCGGCGAGAACAACTTCGTAATTGAGAATATTATCGCAAGCCCATCCATATTTGCCAGAGAAATAAGATATTCCACCTCCAAGCGTGAGTCCTCCCACTCCCACTCCAGCTTCCCTTCCTCCCACTACGCTTATTCCTAATGGATCTAACACCTGATAGACATCATACCATGTATTTCCAGGTCCGATACTTACTGTTCCTCTATCTGCACTCAATTGAACTGTATTTAATTTTTGCAGATTGACCAAGATACCATTTTGTATACTGGATGCTCCAGCAAACGACGTATGTCCCCCACTTTTCACAGCGAAAGGGCAATCCGTCAAGCGAGAAATTTTGATAGTTGTAGAGATATCTTGAGGAATAGTAACGTCGAAACGACAGCTCGGTACAACTTCGGCTTGTTGAACTGACCAATATGGGAGGGGTATGTAGGCTGGAGACGAGGGGGTGGTGAGTTTGGTGGGAGAGAGGATAGAGAGAATTTTACACTAAGTTGATGAAAGTATGATAAATCAATATCGCATCCATGAATTGAATCGTGAAACAGAACACTCACTGCCAATTGACACTTATCAACGCCTCCGTACTCCCTGCCGAGCTCTAGAATTCGGGCATATATTGCCGGATCAAGAGATTCTAGGCCTAGGTTGTTCAAATTGGCTAAATTCAAAGCTGACGGTGTAGTAGCTGCGCCTAGAGAAAAGATAGTGGTAATTCCCACAAACAAAGTATCATGAAAACGCATTATCCAAAATCCTGAGAGTACGTGTGATGCGTTGCCTCAGAAGACTGCGAGAGTAGGATACAGTTACTCTTAGAATCTACAACTACAGAATCAAAAGCCTAACGTTCGTACAGCGCATTTATATATCAGCTGTTTATATGTGAGCGATCGCATCGCGATTGGGTTCGACCCGTGACGGTCCTGTCTAAACTCAGTAAACTCGGAACCTACTTAGCCGCATTGAGCCTAGGATATGGTCGATCTCCCCGCAATTAAGCCTAAATAGAGATCAGCCCAATATCATATCAGTAAAGGAGAGAAATCTGAATAACAATAACTCGTTATTAGATTAGTAATTACTATTCTGCTATAATACTCGGTATTGTTTTAAATAAATACCGATTACAATTTAACTAATATATATTACACCAAAATTCGATGAAAATCATTTATTTTAAAATTCAATTATAATTCAATTACAAAGATTTAGAATATAAAATTCTATAGATATATAAAGATTTAATTGAATTTTATAAATTTTCTTTTAAATTATAATATTTCAATATAATTATCAAATTATCTAGAAAATGAAAATATCGAAAATATAGAAATAAAAATTGGCTTTTTTTTAGACTTTAAATATCTAAAGCTAAATCTAAAAAAAGTATTATTTAAAAGAGATTTTCATTCATTTGTAAGTTCTCTAATTTGATTTATAAAACTTTAAAATTTTAATATTAAACTTTTTTCATTAATATTCTATATCCCTAATATATAGGATTTAAAATACGGTTTATAACTGGAAGCTGATTAGTCTAGAAAGTATATAAGTGTTACAGGGCAGGCAGGCAGGATTAGGAATCTATATTCGACAGTACTAAGAACAATAGATACAGAATGTAAACTAAGATATAGCTCAAAGAGCTATAATACAGGATCTTTCAATATAAAAATATATAGAGTTTTTACTTATAAGCTAATCTAATAAAATCTAGTTTATTACTTATTAGTTATATATATTTATATTATAATATTTATTGAAAGGTGTGATTCACGTAATCATAGAGTAGAAGAAGCTAGCCCCAATTAATATTAGTGAGAGCTCTATCCTATACAAAGCTCTTCCTTTTGGAAGTTATAGAATAGACTTAATATACTAATTTTTCTAATATTATTACTTTTTACCCTATACTTCCCATTTTATTCCCTATAGAGAATCATACTTGAAACAGGTTATAAACCCAGATTTGCATTTAAATTAAAAACTATTGGTAGAAAAGAATCTATAGAAATATAAAAAAAAAATAAAAGCTTATACAACCAAAAGAAAGATAGAAGTCCACACAACAAAGAAAATAAATTATAAAAATATAAAAGAAAAATAAAGATTTAAATTAAATTGAAAAGAATTATAATAAAGACTCCTTATTAATAAAGAGTTGTAATAAAGATTCCTCATTAATATAAAATCAAAAATCTTCGAAAAGATATATTTACTCTATATAAAAACTTAAATCATATTAAAAAAGAAAACAAATTAATATTCTTATCTTATAATATATCAAAACCAAAACCAACAATAATATCTACAATCATAGAAAACGATTCTAATAATAAAGAGCTAAAAATCCTAATATTGAATAAAAAGAATTAGTATTATTAGTTTAAAATAATAAAACTATATTTTATCAAAAAAGAATGAAATTACATCATCACAAATAATATAGCTATATACAAAACACTTCATACAGATTTCATCGAATTGATAAATATAATATATAAAATAAAAAAAGCCTAAACTAATATAAAGCTTTTTATTATTTAATATATCAATAATATAAATAATAAATTTATTAAAAATATTAATGAGTTTAATAATAAATAAATTAAATTGAAAATAAAATACAAACACATTACCCCTTAAAAATTATAAAACAAGTTTATGTAATTAACAATATAAAAACTAAAAGAGAATACTACAATTAAAAAAGATTGAAACAAAATATATTCAATCGGAAAAGAAATAATTGAAATAGAGATAATATAAAAGGATTTATTAATAAAGAATATCATTTTAGAATTCTTTATTCAAGAATTGCTAAAGTATTTCAATATTATTATTAAAGTAATCGATATCTAAAACCTTAATTTCACAACCAAATTTGAAAAGATCCAAATTATAAATAAAATAATTGTTTTCAGAAATATTTTTATAATAAATAAAAATAGAAATATAAGTATAACAATGATTATACAAAACTATCAAAATTATAAATAATACAATAAAAACTGTTATTGAAGTTTTGAAAAAAAACCTTACAGTTCAAATAAAAAAAAAGAATATTTCTATTACAACGATTCAAATTATATTATACAAAACTATTTATATAAAAAAAATATTCAAATCTATATTAAGAATAATCTAATCAAAAAATTATTATTTTTATCAAGATATTAAGCAAATTTAAATTAAAGAAATTACAAGTTTTCCTTTAACAATCTAATTTTCTATCTTATATATAATTATAATTATATTATAATTAAAACCTTGGATAAGAAAAAATCTTATTATTATTCAAATAAGTTTGTATATATATCTTTTTATAGTAATACTAAAAAATGGATTATAGATATTAACTATTTATTATATATAATTAATCAATCTTATTTTTTATTTAATTTAAAGTTGTTTTTTAAATCAAAATAAATAAAGATTAAAAAGGAAGAATTAATTGTGAGAAAGTATAGAATAATAAAAATAAAATGGAATAGAAGGGTATATAAATTGAAAGTATTATATATTCCAGGATTAGAAATAAGCTTGTTATTTATAAGGTTATTTTATAAGAAATTTAATGTCAAAGAAGTCTTTAATAACAAAAAAATATATTTTTATAAAAACAGAAAAATTTTATTATTTATAAATAATTTTTATAGAATTTATATAATTGTGAATACTGTTATTAATAATTTTGATATTGTATTTTTAATTGTAAAGAAGAATAAGGAAATTCTATTAGAAGTTGAGGATATTGTTTACAATAAAAATAAGATAGATAAAGTAGATATTTAATGATAAAATTACTTAAATTAATACTGGTTATAATATCGTTGTTTTGGATATATGGAATATAAAGTTTTGAGTAAATTATATCTGGTTATAATTTTGAAGAAAGATATTAAATTATTTACAAATCTAAAACCCTATAAAATATATATAATAATAAAAATAAAAAAGCATTACAATATAGTTTTTATAAAACACAAAAAACGATTACTAACTTTCATATTATTAAATATATCAAAACTATTTCTAATATTATTTCAAAAAAAGTAATACTTTATAAAAATAATCTATAATTAAATAAAAAAGGTTTAGGTAATATATTTAAAAAAGAAAAGTAATATTATTAAAAAATTAAAAAAATGAAAAGTTGGTATAGAATAAGAAAATAGATTTCTAATTAGAGTAATATATATTAATAATACTTTAGAGATCGAAAAAGTATTATAAGAGTAATAAGATAAGCTAAATATATAATAATAATTAATATGTACATACACCTCAAATCAAAATAGTATAACTAAATAAACAATTTAAATTATTTAATCAAATATTTATATAATATTTAAAAACTTAATAATATCAATTGAATTTTAGGATTATATAATAGAAATAGATATATATACTAGAAACAGAATGTATATAAAACTATAAATAAATAAATTTGAGGTTAGATAAAGATATAGAGAAATACCTACCAGCCAATAATAGGATATAATTATACAAACAAAAAAGAAACAAATGTTATTATATAAGGTATAAACCAGAATAATATTATTAATAATATATATTAAAATATAAAAATTAAAATACTATTTTTATATTGATCTAGTATTTTATTCTAATAGTATTTATTAAAATAAGCTAGTGGATAGAGTAAGAATAAATATATTTATTGAATATAATAATTATATTATAAAGTAATTATAAATATATACTTTAAATAGATATATAATAATAAAGATAAGTAATTGTATATTCTTCAAAGATTTATTAGAAAATAAGATAAATCTAAAGCTATATTTTATTACTTCAAAAAAAGAATTTTTAGAAGAATAGAAAATATAAAACATCTTATTGAAATAATAATTAATAAAAAGACCTTATAAGACTATAATTGAAATTATAGATGTAGTATTTATAGAATCTATAATTATCAAGCCAATTAAATATAATTCAAAGGATAAAATCCCAAATCTTATTAAGATATTTATATTAAAATCAGTAATTATTTTATAAATTATTATTTTATATATAATATAATCATTAGATATTAATCTAATAGATATAATTATGAAAATCGAAGAGGATATTGGATTAGTAATAAAAAAGAGATTAAAAGAATAAGACAATAAAACTGACTTTTAAAATATTAAGTGTTTATATGTATTTCTTATTATTATTACAGATCTAAAATCAGATTAAGAATTTTTTATAAAACAATAAAGTAAAGATTATATATTTATTTTAAAAATAATTATTACAAATACAATAATAAGGGATATATTGATTCTGAAAATATATAAAAAGATAATAAGTAATTCAATTTATAGTAAATAATGATAAGTAGCTATCAATTAGGAAATTAAGGAATTAGAAAAGAATAAGATATAACGATAAATTTATAATAATGGGATAAACAATTTAATCAGTACAAAATAGGTATTTATAATGAAACTAAATGTGAATAGATTATTAAAATAATTCAAGATTAGATTAATAGTAAAAAACTTTATACAAAAGTATGAAGTAGACTTTTTCGATATATTTGTATTTATAATATAATTAGTAACAGTTTGTTTATTTCTATTAATTGTAGTATTATAAGATCTTAAGATATATTATTTTGATATAAAGAATATATTTACTAAAATAAAGCTAAAAAAAAGATATTTTTATCTACATTACAAGAAGTTAACATTAAATAAGAATATATTCTTGAAATTCTTTGTAATCTGTATAAACTAAAGTAGGCAGTTTATAATTAAAATGATTTTATAAAGAAACAATTTATCAAATAAAATTTTATATAAAACTTAACTGATCTATATTTATTTATTTATTTTAACAAAAAGATTATAGTATTATTATATATCAATAATCTTTTTGTTGTAATATAGAATTTAAATAATATATTGTAATTCAATAAACAACTTACTTTTATCTTCAATACTAAGAATTTAGAGGAAATTGAGAATTCAAAGCTTTTAGGTATAAGAATTATTAAAAACAGAAAAAACAAGATTCTGTATATTAATTAAAAACAGTATTTCGAAAAGATATTAAATAAATATGGATTTATAAAGGGAATATCTAGATCTATCTCAACATTAATAGATGGTTACAAAACACTTCGATTAATTCAAAAGGATAATAAACGAGCAGATCCCACCAAATACAGTTATATAATCGGGAAATTGATATATATAATAATATACTCAAAATCTGATATAACCTTTAATTTAGGAAAACTTAATTAGTATATAAAAAATCTAGTAGAGTTTTATATAAATCAATTATAAAAAGTAATATACTATTTACAAATAACAATCAATTATAAACTATATTTCAAATTAAAAGAAATTCAAAACCTAGTAATCTATTCTAATACAGATTATACTAGCAATATAGTTGATAGAAAAAGTATATCAAAAGTAATTACATTTTTGAAAAAAGGATTAATATTTTAGATAAGTTGAAAGCAAAACTCTATATCAATATCAATAACTAAATTAGAATATATAATTCAATTAATTATAATAAAATAAGGCTAGTAGTTAGTCTAAATATTTCGAAATATAAAATACAAGAAATTTGTTGTAGAAAATAAATTTATTATTAATATAAAAAAAGATAATTAAAGGGCTATAATTCTAATCAAGAATATACAATTAACTAATAAATCAAAATATATTAATATTATATATTACTATATATATTTATTATTTATTTATTTATTTTAATTTACATCCAGGGGGCAAGCTATAGAGGCTCGCTACGATCTCCCAGGGGGTACTAGGGATGGACTATACTGGTAGGGGTGCCGGTATAATTATGTATTCTATTCTTCTACGGCTGTGATACAGATTGGAGGAGAAGCAGCCAGGAGTGCTGTACGCGCTTCTACTGTTTATCTCCTGTTTGCAATATCGGTGCTGTTCAATTTACTTTATGTTGGGTAGCTCAGGTTTGCAGTTAGCCAGAGGGCTCTATATTGTTAGTTTTTGTTTGGTGCAGTTTGTACGCGGCGGTAAAGGGGGGGAAAACGGCTCCAGAGGGGGTGCAGCTCTGGTTGGTAATGTGAAAGTGGGAGATCAGAGAATCTCCGAAGAGATTGAGTATGATTGTTTGAAGTGATTAGTAATCGCTAGAAAGATTGCGAAGTTTGTTGGAGTTTTTAGAAGAAGGGAGAGGTAGTCGATTGTACTTTTTGTGTTTTGTGGGATTAAGTTGGGTTTGTTTGGTCAGTGGTCGAATTGGGTGTGAGAGTGTTGGTAGAGCATTAGGTGCTCAGGCTCTTTGTTGTATTTACAGGAGCATTCTGAAGTGGTGTTGTTGTGCTGAAAGTGTTGGTGGTAGGATGCAAAGTCCTTGTGTTTGGTTTTGAGTGTTATTAGTTGCTGAAGGATAGGGTAGAGGAGGGTAAGTTCTTTAAATTCCTTGATTTGATAATTAAGATACCAGCGACGGTATCGGCCAGCGAGGATAACCTCATTTCGCTTCCACCATCTCTGTTCTGCCCCTCGTCTGAGGGTTCTGGCTGTTGAGCTTATTCTACTAATAGTGGGAAATAATAAGTTGTTGTTTTCGATACGATTACTGTGAGTGTTTAGATTGGCGAGTCGATCGGCCTTCTCGTTTCCAAGGATTTCAGTATATCTAGGTGATTATTGGATTATTACTTACCTATTCCTTATAATCTTATAATAATGTAGAAACATTTATTGGAATAAATCGGAAGCATTGTTTCTGATATATTAGATGATTGAGGTGTTATCGATACATATCGTAATTTATCCAGCCGATTTCAATTGGATAGTACGTTTTAAATCTTTTAGAATATTTATTATCTTGATGTTGAAGATGTGCAAGAGCAGATTGATCGCCCTATAACCAAATACTACTAGAAATTGTTCCCGATAGATTGTATAGCTGTAGCCAACTATCTTTTGCCCTTGGTGGTACTATTCAATACCGTCCGAGAAGACTGTGATATGGCTGTCAGGCAGACGGTCCCATCATTATATGAATTCAATTGCGATTGCTTCTTTCTTCACGCCTCTTGTAGGGTCGTTGCGGCTCCCTGCAGCAGAAATGAATTATATTATAACTACTTTCTAGAATATTTTATAATATAAAGTAGGTTCACTATATCTACAAACACTTTCTTAGCTTATTTATAATAAAGTTATTAATACTAGATTTTTATAGAATCTTTTAATTACATTAAACTATTTATTGTATAATTACCTTCAAAAATTCCGGTTAGGATTAAAACCATTCTTCCACATTTTCATTTCTGTTTATTTCTTAAGTCTATCTGATATTTCTATCATGCTCTTTGCTTTATAATATTTAATTATAAATTGATATACACATCTATCCTTTTGAGCTATATAAACAATATTACTATCACTATCATTATATACTATACTTCACAATTAATAGCCATTTCATATTATCTTGTTAGATTTTTTTTATATAATAAAGCCAACTATATCTTGCAAACTTGCTATTTCAGATTTCTAATTAAACAGTTTTTTTATAATATTTCCAATCTATTAATTAAAGCTTTGTTTATAGAATTCATTTTTTTAATATATAGTTTATAATCGAAAATAGAGTGCTAGAAGTATATTACACATATATATTATAGGATTAACCTTTGCCTGAAATCCTCCGCCACCATAATACCAATCAAGCATTATCAAATATAGCTTATTAAAAGTATCCTTCCTATATCAAAACTTCTCTACCATTATACTACTTTTGTGTATTTGAAGGTAAGGTATTAAAAACATTCCTCTTTCTACTTTATATATGCTTCTGCTGGTTTTAGTAGATATTATCCTAGTTTTTGTATATTTTCTATTATTCCCCTCACCATTTGTAAATATCTAATCCAGTATATTTGCAGATCGTATGTATTGTTGAATTGTGAAAATTCTGCATACTAGTACCCTAAAAATATTCTATTGATTTATATTCATTAAGTTAAGGATATCAGCTCTATTTTTAACACAAGCTTTAATTAGATTTAGCTATATTATAGAAACTTCATTATCTACTATTTCAAGAACTAGTTTTGTTTTGTAGATATTTTATTGTGATATACTTTAGTTTTATTTTTTATATAGATTTGTAAAAGTATAATTCCGCATCAATTCTGCTTTTATTTTCTTTTTATTGTTAAATAGTTTTTATTTCCGTTTTACTGGTAGTCCTTTGTTTTGAATATTTTCGTAATTACTCTTTAGTAATCAGCTATATGTACCTTTGCTTTTAATACGGTTTCCGATTAGTATACAATCACTACCCGACTCCAACTGACTCTATTTAGCTCTCCGATCACACGACCAAAGGTTCGTAAGATACACTACGTACAGGTGAGAGTCATTGTATCCCATATTATCATATATAGGATCTTAAGTAGAAAGGAAAAATCAATATTAGCTATATTTTTACAAACAAAATGGTAATAGATAGATTAACAAAATTACTAATCAAAAATGTATTCAAAAAGTTTATAAAAATACTGAAAATAATAAATCACTACAAATAATTTAAAAAGAAATATTGAAAAATATGGTTCATATAATTATGGAGTAGGGGGAGCTAGCTCCAATTAGTACTAGTGAGAGCTCTATTCTATACAAAACTCTTCCTCTTGGAAGTTGTAGAACAGACTTAGTACACTAATCCTTCTAATGCTATCACTTTCTACCCTATGCTTCCCATTTTATTCTTTGTAGAGAGTTATACTTGAAACAATATTATCCTTTTTTTTTAAATTAAACTTCAACAAAATAGTAAATCACAATTTATAGTTTTATAAATAGATAATTCAATTCAAATAGATTTAAACTTATCAGAATATCTATAGTGAAAATTGTAAATCAATTTCTATATACTTTCTAAATAGTTAATAGATTTTTTGATTAGTTTATTATAATCAACTCAACAGACGATATACTTCAAACAAGATTCTTTATTGTTGAAAGGTGTAGTTCACATAATCATAGAGTAGGGGGAGCTAGCCCCAATTAGTATTAGTGAGAGCTCTATTCTATACAAAGCTCTTCCTTTTGGAAGTTGTAGAAGAGACTTAGTATACTAATTCTTCTAATATTATTACTTTTTATTCTATACTTTTTATTTTATTTTCTATAAAGAGTTATATTTAAAATAGATTATGAGTTTGGGTTTATATTTGGATTAGAAATTATTAGTAGAAAGGAATATATAAAGGTATAAGAGAAAAGGTAGAGGTCTATATAATTAAAAAAAAAGCAGAGGTTTATATAATAAAGAAAATAAGTTATAAAAATGTAAAAGAAAAATAAAGGCTTAAATCAAATCGAAAAGAATTATAATAAAGGTTCTTTATCAATAAAGAGTTATAATAAAGGCTTTTTATCAATATAAAATCGAAAACCTCTGAAAAGATGTATTTACTTTGTATAAAAACTCAAACTATATTAAGGGAAAAAGTAAATTAATATTTCTATTTTATAATATATCAAAATTAAGATTGATAATAATATTTATAATTATAAAAAACGATTTTGATAATAAAAAGTTAAAGATTTCAATATTGAATAGAAAGAACTAGTATTATTGATTTAAGATAATAAAACTATATTTTATTAAAAAAAGATAGAGTTATATTATTATAAACAATATAATTGTATATAGAGTATTTTATATAGATTTTATTGAATTGATAGATATAGTATATAGAATAGAGAAAGTTTAAGTTAATATAAAGCTTTTTGTTATTTAGTATATTAGTAATATGGATAACAAATTTATTGAAAATATTAGTAAGTTTAATAATAAATAAATCAAACTAAAGGCAAAGTATAAATGTATTATTCTTTAAGAATTATAAAATAAGTTTATATAATTGATAATATAAAAGTTAAAGGAGGGTATTATAATTGAGAAAAACTAAAGCGAAATATATTTAATTTGAAAAAAGATAATTGAAATAAAAGTAATATAAAAGGATTTGTTAATGAAGGATATTGTTTTAGAATTTTTCATTTAAGAATTATCAGAATGTTTTAATATTATTATTGAAATAATTGATATCCAAAATCTTGACTTTATAATCAAATTTAAAAAGATTCGAGCTATAAACGAAATGGCTATTTTCAGAAATACTTTTATAATGGATAAAAATAGAGATATAAGTATAACAATAATTGTATAAAATTATTAAGATTGTAAATAATATAATAAAAACTATTATTAAAGTTTTGAAAAAAGATTTTATAGTTCAAATAAAGGAAAAGAATATTTTTATTATAATAATTTGAATTATATTATACAAAATTATTTATATAAAAAAGGTATTCAGGTTTATATTAAGAATAATCTAATTAAAAAATCATTATCTTTATTAAAATATTAAATAAATTCAAATTAGAAAAGTCACAAATCTTTCCTTAATAATCTAATCTTCTATTTTGTATACGATCGCAATTATATTATAGTTGAAATTTCAGATAAGAAAAAACCTTATCATTATTCAAATAAATCTATATATATATCCTTTTATAACAATATCAAAGAATGAATTATAAATACTAACTATTTGTTATATATAACTAATCAATTTCATTTTTTATTTAGCTTAAAGCTATTTTTTAGATTAAAATAGATAAAAATTGAAAAAAAAAGAATTGGTTATAAGAAAATATAGAATGGTAAAGATAAAATGAAATAAAAGAATATATAAATTGAAGATATTATATATTTTAGAATTAGAAATAAGCTTATTATTTATAAAATCGTTTTATAGAAAATTCAATATTAAAAAAGTCTTCAATAATAAAAAGATATATTTTTATAGAAACAGGAAAGTTCTATTATTTATAAACAATTTTTATAGAATTTATAGAATTATAAATATTATTATTGATAATTTTGATATTGTATTTTTAGTTATAAAAAAGAATAAGGAAATTTTATTAGAAATTGAGAATATTATTTATAATAAAAACAAAATAAACAAGGTAGATATTTAATAACAAAATTGCCTGAATCGGTACTGGTTATAGCATCATTGTTTTAGATATATAGGATATAAAGTTTTAAATAAACTATATTTGATTATAATTTTAAAGAAAGATATTAAACTATTTGTAGATTTAGAACTCTATAAAGTATATATAGTAATAAAAATAAAAAAGCATTATAATATAATTTTTATAAAATACAAGAAGCAACTATTAGCTTTTATATTACTAAATATATTAGAATTATTTCTAATATTATTCCAAAAAAAGTAATATTTTATAGAAATAATCTATAATTAAATAAGAAAGATTTAAGTAATATATTTGGAAAAGAAAAGTAATATTATCAAAAAACTGGAAAAATAAAGAATTGGTATAGAACGAGAAAGTAGATTTCTAATTAAAATAATATATATTAATAATATTTTAGAAATCAAAAAAGTATTATAAGAATAACAAGATAAACTAGATATACAACAATAATCAATATGTATATATATTTCAAATCAAAATGATATAATTAAATAAGCAATTCAAATTATCTAATCGAATATTTATATAATATTCAAAGACTTAGTGATACTAATTGAATTCTGGGATTATATAATAAAAGCAAATATATATATTAGGAATAGAATGTATATAGAATTATGAATAGATAAATTTGAGGTTAAATAAAAATATAAAAAAATATCTATTAGCTAATAATAGGATATAATTATATAAATAAAGAAAAAGTAAGTATTATTATATAAAATATAGATTGAAATAGTATTATTAATAGTATATATCAAAATATAGGAATTAAAGTACTATTCTTATATTGATTCAGTATTTTATTCTAATAGTGCTTATTGAAATAAACTAATAAATAGAACAAGAATAAGTATATTTGTTAGATATAATGATTATATTACAAAGTAATTATAAATATATATTCTAAATAAATATATAATAATAAAGATAAGTAATTATATATTCTTTAAAGGTTTACTAGAAGGTAAAATAGATCTAAAACTGTATTTTATTATTTCAAAAAAAGAATTCTTAAAAGGATAGGGAGTATAGAATATCTTATTAGAATAATAATTAATAAAAAGATCTTACAAAACTATAATTGAAATTATAGATATAATATTTATAGAATCTATAACTATCAAACTAATTGAATATAATTCAAAGAATAAAATCCCAAATCTCGTTAAAGTACTTATACCAAGATTAATAATTATTCTATAAATCGTTATTCCATATATAGTATAATTATTGAATACCAATTTAATAAATATAATTACAGAAATTGAAAAGGATATTGAATTAATAATAAAAAAGAGATTAAAAGAATAAAATAATGAAACTAATTTTCAAAATACTAAGTGTTTATATATATTTTTTATTATTATTACAAATCTGAAATCGAATTAAGAGTTCTTTATAGAATAATAAAGCAAAGACTATGTATTTATTTTAAAGGTAATTATTATAAATATAATAATAAGGGATATATTAATTCTGAAAATATATAAAAAGGTAATAAATAATTTAATCTATAATAAATAATAGCAAATAGCTATTGATTAGAAGATTAAGGAATTGAAAAAAAATAAGATATAGTGATAAATCTATAATGATAAGATAAATAATTTAGTTAGTATAAAATAAATATTTATAATAAAATTGAATATAAATAGATTATTGAAATAATTCAAGATTAGATTAATAGTAAAAGGCTTTATATAAAAATATAAAATAGACTTTTTCGATGTATTTGTATTTATAATATAATTAGTAATAATTTGTTTATTTCTATTAATTATAATATTATAAAATATTAGTTTCACATCAGCGAGCTTAGATCGTACTAAGCCGCATCTTCCGACTATATAAGCTCTAGTATCAGATACAGCTATAGTCATTGCCAATGGTGTGAACGTTATAGCAATTATTTTTACGAGAGCATCGATCGCGATCGATTTTTGATTTATTTGTAATTGATCATTATTCTTACTTTTACTATTCAATTATAATAATATAAATGCTTATAGTACAGAAACTGCAAAAGTCATTATATCAAGTCTACAGGTAATAAGAAAATCCTTTATTGTAGTATAACTTAATATTCTTAATAAACAAGTATGATTCAAATACAAGATTTATAAAACATTTGAAACAATACTTTACCAATTCGAAATCAATAATATATCAAAAAAAGTAGTTTTTAGTAAAAAAATATACAATATAATAATAAACAATATTAAAACTAGATTATTACAAAGTACAATATAATCTATAACTGAAAATAAGAATATCAATAATTCAAATCATATCTATACGGATATTATAAAAATCCTAAAAAACTTGAGTATATTTATAAATGCGAATATATATATACAAAAACAAATCAATAAATAGAGATTGATCAAATTTCAGAAAACCAGAGTGGATATCTATCTATTAGCAACAGGAATTGTTGTATTGATAGTAAGCTGCTTGAGCGCTTATATATTAAGAAAGATAATTAATAAAGCTATTCTTAGTTTGAAAGATATCGATATAATGACTATTATTTTTATAGTTATTGGTTAGGTAGTATATACTATTAATAATATTATATACAATAAACTTCTCAAAGTTGAGAATATGGAAAAAATTAAAAAGATTTTGAATTGTAATAATCTAAAACGATTTATAATCTGGTATTGCTATATACTAAAGGGGATTCCAATTTTTCTTTGTAATTTAAATAAAGACAGAATACTTATTATTAAGGAAATAGTAATTAAGGAAATATCAATACAAATAGGTATTCCCCTAATCGATTATCGAATTATTATTTACATAGTTGATTTCTATAAATAGATTTGAATTATCAGTTTATTAAGAAAAGTCTTTCCCTTTAAATTCTTTGATAGTTTTAAACGAGTTTGGTATATTAAGCCAAAGCAGTATATTATTTATTATAATTCAGAGTGTTAGGGTTTCTGTAATCTAATGATATGTAAGAGTGTTTCAAAATGTAATAACTGTAGTATTCTATAAATGAATTATAACAATCTATTTGGATTTGAGTATAAGGTTAAGATTAAATGTATAAATTGTGTAAAACTATTCTAAGCTAAGCATAATAACTGTTCTGTAATATTGTATCGAGTTAATGGGAAAGTTATACACTTTACAAAATCCGAAGTCCACAAGATCAAAAAATATAGTCGAAAAACTTATTTGATTGTTGAAGTATTAATCAACAAAATATCTGCTTCAATTACAACAACCTTCCAAAACATTATAATAGAGATATCCCTTCCAATCTATAAGGAATATATTATTATATATAAAAACCTAAACAGCTTCGAATATACTCTTCAAAATACCTTTCTAGCTAACAGCTTATCTGAAGATCCCTATTATTCTAAAAGGAAATACTCAAATGAGAGCAGTCTGAATAAGAAGATACTCTTTAACGTTATATTATTATAATATAATAATATAAATATCGATATTGATTTAAATAAATAGCCATTCCTTTTGGTATTGTAGTACCAGCCGCCAAATAACCACAATCCGATTTATATAGATTGGTTGGGTAAATATATAGAAAAAGATAAAAGTGTATATTACAATATTACAAATAATATATGAATAAGATTTGGAGGTTTTATATATACAAAAATCTTCTATATATTTTAAAATTCGGATTCAGAATTATTTAGAATATAACCTTTTTATATTAACAGATAATTAGAATAATCTAAATAACCTTAAAAAAGAAAAGAAGAAATTAAGAATAATAATATATATATACAAAAGCAAATAATTATATATTTAATAAAGATATATTCAATTATACTAAAATCTTTTTTAAATAAAAGTGAATAGTATATAGATTATTAATATATACTGATAGTTGAATATTAAAAAAATAATAGATTTAATAATTTTTATAGTATTTCTTAATTATATAATAATAGATAGCAATTTCAATACTAAGTATAATTTATTTGAATCTAATATAGTTTTAGCCAATCAAAAAACTTTCCTTGTAAAATAATCTATTTCGAATGAGATAAACTTTATTGAAACCCTAAAAGTTCTTATCTATAAAGTAGGTTATATAATTAATCTGATTTTTTCTAATATCCTTTTTATTAATATTATTATTAATATTAATCTAAAAAACAGTTTTAATTACAAAATATAAATAACTATAATTCTGAATCTTATTTTACCCATTACTAAGCCCTTTAATTATATAATTAGTAAAAAAAGCTTTTTAGTTTTTCAAGAAATTATAAAGAATAGAATTCCTTATTTTCCAAACTCAGTAAATATATCTATTAGATAAATCAATAAACTAATAGAAATACTGGATTTTTTATTTGAATTAGCAATTTACTTAGCAGAAAAGGAGAAAAGTGTTTTTGAACATTTTACCTTCTAATAAACAAGCGAATATAGAATGATATATCAAAAATATAGAACAATTAAAACTAAGAATATTGACCAAACAGAATAATAGCGATAGGGATTGATGATTATAATTAGAAAAACGAAATATTAGTATTAGCATAGAATTATTAACAAGATTAACTATAATAGAGATTTATACAAAGTAATCAACTAATACAAACTTATTATTAATCTCAAAATGCTATTTTTAATTATTGATAATATAACAATTAAAGATATTACAGAAAAAGCTCAGATTCTATAAAAGAAGATCTTTGAATGTTTCAATAATAGTGATGATTTTATAATAAATCTATTTTGATCAGGTTATATATTTAATGAATTCTTATAAAATATAGAAATATTTTTTAAAGAAATAAAAAAGAGTATTATAGGAATTTTGAGTATTTCATTAAAATTTGATCAGGTTATTATTTGCCTTCTAAAAACTTACTAGAATTCCATTGGACTAGTAATTACTGGGATCTTCAATAAATATTTATAATTTAGTTATTTCCTAGATAAATAGAAATAGACAAAGATAATAATAATCCCTAAGATTAGAAAGAAAGACAAATTATCAATACGATTCTAGTAATTAATAGCCCTATTCTTATACATCTCAAAAGAACTGGAATATATAATTGTTTAATATATTTCATAAATTGTAATAATAGTAGGTATACTTAATCCCCAGTATAATAAAATACTCCTCAAATGAATAATAATAGATCTAATTATTTTATTTGTATATAATATTGAAAAGACTTTTATCTATAAATAAAAAATTATAATGATTATATTGAATATACAAGATATATTTAATATATTTCTACTAAATAAACTATTAGAATATATACACCAATAAAAATAATTCTATTCCTTTTTATAATTAGTTTAAACCTTTTTGAATGATTACTTAATAAGAGTTCGGCTGGAAAATACAATTATAGAATATAATTGTATTAAATACAGCACTTTATAGAATTCCTCACTTTCATCTATATTATATATTCTATATCTTACTGAGCTTTTGAATCAAAATATTAAGTTATATTTTAAATATATTGATAATATTTATATTTATTATATATCCAAAAATGTTTACAAGAATATTAATCTTTTTAAATATAATTTCCATTAGATTTTCTAATAGAATAAATAAAACTATATAATATTTGTATTGAAAAAGTTAGAGATAATATATTTTTCCCGAAGGAAAAAGGTGTACACCTTGTATTTGAAAATGAATAATAAGATAATGATTTATCTAATTAATAAGATAAATAATGAAACTATTTAATTAGCTTTATACTAACTGAAAATCTGATTTAATCAAAAGCTTTTTTTTAAAAGATATATAGCAAAACGAGAAGCAAAAGCCTGCAAAGTTGTAAAATATATTAAAGGGCTTGTATAGATATATTATAACCCACTAACTATAATATTATACAAAACAATAATTATCTATATCCTCTCTACTGCTTTTTATAAATCCGAGGTATAATATATAAATTGAATAAAGCCAAATCAAACAGGAGGAGCTGCCTGTAGTACAATAATAAATATAAGATTAAATAATTATATTACTAAGATTGATTAAATAATTGTTCTAATAATAAAAGGAGGGATACAATGACTCTCACCTGTACATGGTATATCCTACAAACCTTTGGTTATATAATCAGAAAGTTAAATAGAATTAGCTGGAGTTGGGTGGTGGTTGTATATTAATCGAAGGCTGTACTGAAAGCAAAGATATATATAATTAATTATTAAAAATAATTATAAAGATATTTGAAATAGAGAATTATTAGTAAAACAAAAATAAAAACTATTCAATAATAAAAAGAAAATGAAAGTAGAATTAATGTGGAATTATACTTTTATAAATCTATATAGAAAATAGAGTTAGAGTATATTGTAGTAGAATATCTATAAAATAGAATTAGTTTTTAAAATAACAGATAATAAAGCTTTTATAATATAACTAAATCTAATTAAAGCTTATATTGAAAGTAAGGCTGATATTCTTAATTTAATAAATATAAATCAATAAAATATTTTTAGGGTATTAGTATATAGAGTTTTTATAATTCAATAATATATATAATCTGTGGGTATATTGGATTGGATATTTATAAATAGTGAGGGAAGTAGTAGAAAGTATATAAAGATTAGAACAATATTTATTAGGGTTGGTGGGAGTATATATAAAATAAGAGAAAGGATATTTTTAATATTTTATTTTTAAGTATATAGAAGTGGTATAGTGGTAAAGAAGTTTTGATATAGGAAGGATACTTTTAATAAGCTATATTCAATAATACTTGATTAATATTATAGTAATGGAGGATTTTAGGTAGAGATTAATTTTATGATATATATGTATAATATATTTTTAGTATTTTATTTTTGATTATAAATTATATA
The DNA here is from genome assembly GCA_014898485.2 of Botrytis squamosa. NCBI lineage: Eukaryota > Fungi > Ascomycota > Leotiomycetes > Helotiales > Sclerotiniaceae > Botrytis > Botrytis squamosa. The sequence continues at coordinate 680,313 of RCTC02000017.1, forward strand.
TTAAAAAAATGGATTTTATAAGTAAAGCTTTAATTAATAGATTAGAAATATTATAGAAAGGTTGTTTAGTTAGAGATCTGAAATAATAAGTCTATGAGATATAATTGGTTTTGTTATATAAAAGAAATCTGGTAAAATAATGTGAAATGGTTATTAGCTGTAAGGTGTAGTATATAATAATAGTAATAATAATATTGTTTATATGATTCGAGAGGATAGATGTGTGTGTTGATTTATAATTGGATATTATAGGGTAGAGGGTATGATGGAGATATTAGATAGGCTTAAGGAGTAAACAGGAATAAAGATATGAAGAAATAGTTTTAATCCTAATTGGAATTTTTAAAGGTAATTATATAATAGGTGGTTTAATGTAGTTAGAAGATTCTATAAAAGTCTAATATTAATGGTTTTATTATAAATGAATTGGGAAAGTGTTTGTAGGTGTAGCGAATCTACTTTATATTATAAGATATTCTAGAAAGTAGTTATAATATAATTCATTTCTGCCCTTCTTCTAAAGACCCCAACAGACTTCGCAATCTTCCTAACAATCACCAATCACTTCGAGCAACTACGCTCAATCTCTCCAGAGATCCTCTGATCTCCCACTTTCACATTGCTAACCGGAGCTGTACCCTCCCTCTAAAACTACTTTCCCTTCCCTCCATCGCCACATACAAACTGCACCAAACAAAAACTGATAATATAAGGTCCTCTGGTCAACTGCAAACCTAAGCTATTTAGTATAAAGTGAATTGAACAGTACCGATATTATAAACAAAAGATAAATAGTAGGAACATACACAATACTCCTAGCCACTTCTCCTTTAGTCTGTATTATAGCCGTAAAAGAATAAAACATATAGCTATGCCAACACCCCTACTAGCATAATCTATCCCTAGTATTCTCTGGGAGGTCGTGGCGAGCCCCTGCAGCTTGCCCCCTGGATGTAAATTAAAATAAATAAATAAATAAATAAATAATAATAAAAGGAGTTCTACCCACTTGATATACAATTTCGATTATTACGATCCTAAGAAACTTTAAATTACTGCTTAGTAAGCTAACACTCGAATAAATACAAATAAGATTTATATTCCAATTTTACAAGATAAATAAAAATCACCCACTAACAATTTATTTAATACAAATACTTCAATACAAAATAAACAATATTAACCTTTATAAATTAATTAGATTAATTCTGAAAATATTAAGACTAATATTCTTTTTATTATATTTCTTTACAAGGAACTATAATGATTTTATAAAAGATATAAAGAAAAAAATAATTATAATTAAATTTATATAATAATAAAATTGTTTACCTAATAACTATATTATAATTTTCTTGGATAGTATTAAACAGTACTACTAAAGGCAAAAGATAATTGACTATAATTATATAATCTACTAGAAATAATTTTTAATAGTATCCAGTTATAAAGCAATTAACCTATTTTTATATATTTTTGATATTAAAATAATAGGTATTCTAAAAGATTTGAAGTACACTATTCGACTAAAACTAACTGAATAGATTATAATATATATCAATAACACCTCAATTATTTAATATATTAGGGGTAATATTTTCAATTTATTTTAATAAGTATTTCTATATTATTATAAGATTATAAAAAATAGGTAAATAGTAATCTAATAATTATTTGGATATACTGAAATCCTTAAAAACAAGAAGGCTAATTAGCTTATTGATTTGGGTACTTATAACAATTATATTGAAAATAATAATTTATTATTTTCTATTATTAATAAAATAAGCTTAATAATTAGAATCCTCAGACAAGGGGTAGAATAGAAATGATAAAAGCAAAATGAGGTTATCCTTGCTAGCTAATATCATTATTAGTATTTTAGTTATCAAATCAAGAAACCTAAGAAACTTGCTTTTCCTTGCTTTATTCTTTAGTGATTGGTAATGCTTAGAATCGGATATAGGGATTTTATATCCTATTACTAACATTTTCAATACAATAATATTACCTCAAAATATTTCTGTAGATACAGCAAAGAGTCTGAGCACCTGATACTCTACCAATATTCTTATACCTAATTTGATTATTGATTAAACAAACCCGGTTTAATCCCACAAAATATAAAGAATATAATTGATTACCTTTCCCTTTTTCTAAAGATTCTAATAGATTTTATAATCTTTTTAATAATTATTAATTATTTCAAATAATTATATTTAGTTTTTCCAAAAATCCTTTAATTTCTCATTTTCATATTGCTAATCAAAACTGCATTCCCTTTAGAATTGCTTTTTCCCCCTTTATTACTATATACAAACTACATTAAACAAAAACTGATAATATAAAGTTTTCTGGCTAATTATAAACCTGAGCTACCCAATATAAAGTAGGTTAAATAATATTGATATTATAAACAGAAAATAAATAATAGAAATGTGTATAGTATTTCTAATCGCTTTTTTTTCAGTCTGTATTATAGTTATAGAAAAACGAAATATATAACTATACCAGCACCCCCGCTAGTATAGTTTATCCCTACTATCCTCTGGGAGGTTGTAGCAAGCCCCTGCAGCTTGCCTCCTGGATATAAATTAAAATAAATAAATAAATAAATAAATAAATAAATAAATAATATTATAAAACCTTGAAATATATTATTTCAATATAAAGAATATATTTATTAAAATAAAATTAAAAGAAAAGATATTCCTATTTATATTATAAAAAATTAATATTAAACAAGAATATATTCTTGAAATCCTTTATAACCTATATAAATTAAAACAAATAATTTGTAATTGAAATGATTTTATAAAGAAATAATTTATTGAATAAAATTTTATATAAAATTTAATTGATTTATATTTGTTTATTCATTTTGATAAAAGGATTATAATATTATTATATATTAATAATCTTTTTATTACAATACAGAATTTAAATAATATATTATAATTCAACAAACAACTTATTTCTATTTTTAATATTAAGAATCTAAAAAAGATCGAGAATTTAAAGCTTTTAGATATAAGAATTATTAAAAATAAAAAAAATAGGACTTTGTATATTGATTAAAAATAATATTTCAAAAAGATATTAAGTAGATATAGATTCACAAAGAAAACATTTAGATCTATTTTAATACTAATAAATAATTACAAAGCACTTTAATTAGCTTAAGAGAATAACAAACAAGTAGATCTTATTAAATATAATTATATAATTAAAGAATTAATATATATAATAATATACTCAAAATCTGATATAGCCTTTAGCTTAAGAAAGCTTAGTCAATATATAAAAGATCTAATAGAATTCTATATAAATCAATTATAAAAAGTAATATACTATCTATAAACAATAATCAATTATAAGCTGTATTTCAAACCAAAAGGAATTTAAAACCTAATAATTTATTCCAATATAAACTACACTAACAATATGATTAACAAAAAAAGTATATTAAAAATAATCGTATTTTTGGAAAAAGAATCAATATTTTGAATAAATTGAAAGTAGAACTTTATATTAATATCAATAATTAAATCAGAATATATAGCTTAATTGATTATAGTAAAGCAAAATCAGTAATTAGTCCAAATACTTCAAGATATAGAATATAGGAAATTTATTATAGAAAATAAATTCATTATTAATATAAAAAGAGACAATTAAGGAGCTATAGCTCTAATCAAAAATGTATAACTAATCAACAAATTAAAGTATATTGATATTATATATCACTATATATAGGATTTCAAATAAAAAGGAAAGATTGATATCAGCTATATTTTTATAAACAAAATGGTAATAAATAAATTAACGAAACTATTAATTAAGAATATATTCAAGAAATTTATAGAAATGCTAGGAATAATAGATTATTATAAATAATCCAAAGGGAAATGTTGAAAGATATAGTTTATATAATCATGGAATAAGGAGAACTAGTTTTAATTAATATTAATAAGAGCTCTATTCTATATAGAGCTTTTCCTTTTGGAAATTGTAAAAGAAACTTAGTATACTAATCCTCCTAATGCTATCACTTTCTACCCTATACTTCCCATCTTATTTCCTGTAGAGAGTCATACTTAAAACATTTATAACCTTTTCTTTTCTAACAAAAATTCAGGATTTCGGTAACTTCGAAATACTCTAAGCTATTGATTTTTATAAAAAATAATAACAAATTATATTATCCAAAAACAGAATTATTATATATAGAATATAATAAATTAATATAAAAGATAAAATAAATCTTTATAGAAATAAACAATTCTAATTTATAAATATAAAAGTCTATCAGATTTAGGATTTTGAATAACTTAAGATTTTTTTAATTAAACTTTTTCTGTAAATATAAGATTTTGATATTTCTAGTATTTAATTAAATCAAATTATTGAAAATATATCAATAAGTAAGGAAATAATAGGAGTCAACATTTTTTACATATCAAACTTGATTAATAATCAATTTTATTTTTAGGTATAAAAAGATTGTTTTTATCTTGAAAACAAATTCCTCAATATCCCTTACAACAAAACAATTATTCTTGAATAGGAATAACTTAAAATCTAAACAAGAATGAAATCTATAATTGAAAAAAAAACGGAATTATTCGGATATTTTCAAACTAGATATTATTAATAAAGAATTTAATAAATAGAAATTATTCTATTTAGTTGTTTTATAAGTAAATTATATATAATCTGAGATATTGCTTTAGTATTATATTAGCTCTTTCGATTTATCTATTAATCTTAGGATAATAAGTAGTGAAGAATCTAACAAATATTTTCAAGTGCTTGTAAATATATTTCTAGAATTTGAATACAAATTAAACTCTATAATTGAAAATAATTATTAAAAGCAAATTGTAAAACTTCTAGATATTCTTTCAAAATAGGCAAATAACTTCTTTAGAGTTATAAATATTATAATAAAACAAGAAATACTTTATTTTAATCAAATAATCAATTATTACTATAATAATATTGAAATCAATACTTTCAGATAAATATATAATAAAATCTATCAAGATATCTTGCTAAACTCTTTACAAAATCGGGAGCAGACAGAGAACTCCTTTCTAGCCTTTACAATTTAGAGTAATACAATAGCAATAATAATAGTTATAGACTTATTGTATAACGTAATCATAATAATTAGGTCAATAATAATTTCAGGATAATAATTCGAAAATTCAAATATAGTATAAATAACCAATAGCAGGAGACTTATAATACAAGTAAAACAAATAAGCTTTTAGGGGATTATAATCAGGAATATATAGTTTCCTTTGATAATACAATAAGCTATTGTTTTCGGAATATTTAGCAAAAATGATTTTTGGGTGTTTTGGGAATTCTTTTTATAAGGATTTCAAAATAGATTTGGGAAATAAAGTTGATTTAATAACTTTTTTGAAATAGAAATAACAAATCAGTAAATAAATCTAGAAGAGTTTTTTGGTTTTTTTGGAGTATTATAGGATTAGGTTTTGGTATAGTGGGTAGAAGTTTTGATTTAGATATAATAAAATCGAAAGGATTAATAGAATTAGAGTTTCTCTGGTTTTATATAGTAATAGCGAATTGTATTTTTTTGGCTTTTTTCAGAATATCAACAATCAGGAATAAATCAAGGTTCAAGTTTTCTTTTTTCAGAATAATTCGATTTTAATATAGAAGATGTTTATTCCTCTTTTTAGGGAGATTCTCTAATCTTCTAGTTAGAGTATCAGGTTTGATATCAAGCTTTCCAAGGTGATAGATAATTCGAAAATTAAATCGAAATAAGAATTCAGATTAGTAGGTTTGATAATAATTTAGTAGTTTTATTATTATAAAGTATTCTAGGTTTTTATAATTTATAATTATCTAAATCGAAAATAATATATTTTTTAGTTCAAAATGCTATTTTTCGAAGTAATAAATAATAGTTAGGAATTCTTTGTTATAGATTTTATAATTATACTTAACAGTTAAATATTTCTTTAAAAAAAATATAATAAATTTTAGAATTCCCTTCTTATTATATTGAAAAAGAACTTTTATAGAAATATAATTTAATATATTGATTTCCAGGATTATCTCCTTTTTCTAATCGAAAAAGATCAAAACAAAGGCTTTAGTAAATGCTTTTTTTAATTAATTAAAAGCATCTTAATAAATAATATTCCATAGAAACAAAATATTCTTTTTAATTAGGTTTATTATTAAACTAATTATCTTCAAGAAATCCTTAATAAATTGTTAATAAAAGTTTGTGAATTTGATAAATACTTATATATTGATTACAGTATTGAATAATTTCTAATTTATAATAATCTTTATTTTCTTTAAATCCATTCAGATATTATTTTTTTTTATAATTAGATTAAAAAAAATGATTTTAGATTTTAGGAATTTGTATTTTTCGAATTTTGCGAATAAGCTGGCTTCTTTTAATACTTGTAGGATTTTTTAAACATAACAGATATATTCCTTTTAGGTATAATTATATATCAATATATCATTCAGATAAATGGTACAGAATATATCCAGGTATTTATGTAAGGAGTTATTGATAAATTTTTGGAATGTAGCAAATGTCTTTGTTAGTTTAAATGATATGATTAGGAATTTAAATAAATTAAATCAAATACGGAATATGGTTAGATATTTTTATTCTTTTTTAATTCTAATATTATTAAAAGTAAAGATAATATTGATTTTATTAAAGTATTTTATTTCTTTCAAATTATTTAGGGATTTTTTAATTAGTAGTAATAGATATTAATCTTTTATAAATAAATTGTTTAGAACTTTATAGTTAATATAAAAATAGAGGCTTTTATTGGTTTTTTTAATAAATAATATAGAAAATATAATAAACAAGGAATTGAAATAAATAAACCTTTTCTTTAGGTTTTCTTCTAGTTATCCTTTTAGAACTTCAAGTTTAGTTCGGGATATAGTATATAAAGCTTCAAAAAGTAATATAGTTTTTTTTTGAAATTGGATTTTGTAATTATATAATCAATATGGTAATAACTTATCAATATTTTATAAAAAAAATATATCTTTTTAGTTTTGGAATTTAGATAGGAGATTATTTGGATTGAATTCTTTTTTTTTATTTAAAATGTTATTAATTTATTTAATAAAGATTTAGAATATTTTATATTTTCAGTAAATATATATAAAATAGACTTTTAAGGAAATTGTAGCTATATTTTGATTTTTAAAATCTTTAAAGCAATCAAACAGATATACAAATCAAGCTTTTAGAAGAATATTGGAAAAAGCTTTTATTTAAAATAATTGAAATAAAGTATTACAGAATTCATAGCAATATAAACTATTGTTGAAAGGTGTAATTCACGTGATTATGGAGTAGGGGGAACTAGCCCCAATTAGTACTAGTGAGAGCTCTGTTCTATACAGAGCTCTTTTTTTCAAAAGTTATAGAATAGATTTAGTATACTAATCCTCCTAATATTATTACTTTCTATTCTATACTTTCTATTTTATTTCCTGTAGAGAATTATATTTAAAATAGATTATGAGCTTGGGTTTATATCTGGGTTAAAAACTATTAGTAAAAAGAAATGTATAGAGATATAAAAGAAAAGGTAGAGGTTTATATAATCAAAAGAAAGGTAGAGGTTTATATAATAAAAAAAATAAATTGCAAAAGCGTAAAAGAAAAATAAAAACTTAAATTAAATTGAAAAGAATTGTAATAAAGACTTTTTATCAATAAAAAGTTGTAGTAAAAACTTTTTATTAATATAAAATCGAAAATCCCTAAAAAAAATGTATTTATTTTATATGAAAACTCAAATTATATTAAAAAAAAAAGAAAATTAATATTCTTATTTTGTAATATATCAAAACCAAAATTAATAATAATATTTATAATTATAGGAAACAATTTTGATAATAGAGAATCAAAAATTCTAATATTAAATAAAAAGAATTAATGTTATTAGTTCAAAATGATAAAGCTATATCTTATCAAGAAAGGATAGGGTTATGTTATTATAAATAATATAATTATATATAGAATACTTTATATAGATTCTATTGAATTAATAAATGCAATATATAGAATAGAGAAAGCCTAAGCTGGTATAGAGCTTTTTATTGTTTAATATATTAATAATATAGATAATAAATTTATTGAAGATATTAATAAGTTTAGTAATAAATAAATCAAATTAAAAGCAAAATATAAATATATTATTTTTTAAGAATTACAAAATAAATTTATATAATTGATAATATAAAAGTTAAAGAAAAATATTATAATTAAAAAAAGCTAAAACGAAATATACTCAATTTAAAAAGAAATAATCGAAATAAAGGTAGTATAAAAGGATTTGTTGATAGAGGATATTATTTTAGAATTTTTTATTTAAGGATTGTTAAAATATTTTAATATTATTATTGAAATAATCGATACTCAAAATCTTGATTTTATAATTAAATTTGAAAAGATTTGAGTTATAAATGAAATAACTATTTTTAAAAATACTTTTATAATAAATAAAAATAGAAATATAAGTATAGCAATAATTATACAAAACTGTTAAGATTGTAAATAATATAATAAAAGCTATTATTAAAGTTTTGAAAGAAGATTTTATAGTTTAAATAAAAAAAAAGAATACTTTTATTATAATAATCTGGATTATATTATATAAAACTATTTATATAAAAAAAATATTCAGATTTATATCAAAAACAATTTGATTAAAAAATTATTATTTTTATTAAAATATTAAATAAACTCAAATTAAAAAAATTATAAATCTTTTTTTAGTAATCTAATTTTTTACTTTATACATAATTACAATTATATTGTAATTAAAACTTTAAACAAAAAAGAATTTTATTATTATTCAAGTGAATTTATATATATATCTTTTTATAATAATATTAAAAAATAAATTGTAAATACTAATTATTTATTATATATAACTAATCAATCCCACTTTCTATTTAATTTAAAATTACTTTTTAGGTTAAAACAAATAAAAGTTGAAAAAAAAGAATTGATTATAAGAAAATATAAAATAATAAAAATAAAGTAAAATAAAAGGATATATAAATTGAAGATGTTATATATTTTAGAATTAAAAACAAGTTTATTATTTATAAAATTGTTTTGTAAGAAATTCAATACTAAAAGAACTTTTAATAATAAGAAAATATACTTTTATAGAAACAGGAAAATCCTATTATTTGTAAACAATTTTTATAGAATTTATATAATTATAAATATTGTTATTAATAATTTTAATATTATATTTCTAATTATAAAAAGAATAAAAAAATTCTATTAGAAATTGAGAATATTATTTATAATGAAAATAAAATAGATAAAATAAATATCTAACAATAAAACTGTTTAAATTAATATTAATTATAATATTATTGTTTTGAATATATAAAATATAGAGTTTTAAATAAATTATATTTGATTATAATTTTAGAAAAAGATATCAAGCTATTTACAAATCTAGAATCTTATAAAATATATATAATAATAAAGATAAAAAAGTACTATAATATAATTCTTATAAAATCCAAAAAGCAATTATTAACTCTCATATTATTGAATATATCAAAACTATTTCTAATATTATTTTGAAAAAAGTAATACTTTATAAAAATAATTTGTAATTAAATAAAAAAGATTTAAATAATATATTTAAAAAAGAAAAGTAATATTATTAAAAAATTAAAAAAATAAAGAATTAATATAAAACAAAAAAGTAAATTTTTAATTGAAACAATATATACTAACAATATTCTAAAGATTGAAAAAGTATTACAGAAATAGTAAGATAAGCTAGGTATATAATAATAATCGATATATATATATATTTCAAATCAAAATAATATAATTAAATAAGTAATTCAAATTATTTAATTAAATATTTATATAATATTTAAAGATTTAATAATATTAGTTGAATTCTAAGATTATATAATAAAGATAGATATATATATTAAAAATAAAATATATATAGAATTATAAATAAATAAATTTAAGATTAAATAAAGATATAAAGAAATACTTGTCAATTAATAATAGAATATAATTATACAAATAAAGAAGAAATAAGTATTATTATATAAAATATAGATTGGAATAATACTATTAATAATATATATCAAGATATAGGGATTAAAGTGCTACTCTTATATTGATTTAGTATTTTATTCTAATAATACTTATTAAAACAAATTAATGAATAGAATAAAAATAAATATATTTGTTGGATATAATGATTATATTATAAAGTAGTTATAAATATATACTCTAAATAAATATATAATAATAAAGATAAGTAATTATATATTCTTTAAAGATTTATTAGAAGATAAAATAGATCTGAAATTACATTTTATTACTTCAGGAAGAGAATTCTTAAAAAGATAAAAAGTATAAAATATCTTATCAAAACAATAATTAATAAAAAGACTTTACAAAATTATAATTAAAATTATAAATATAATATCTATAGAATTTGTAATTATTAAACTAATTAAATACAATTCAAAGAATAAAATCCCAAATCTTATTGAGGTATTTATACTAAAATTAGTAATTATTTTATAAATTGTTATTCTATATATAATATAATTATTAGATACTGATTTAATAGATATGATTATAAAGATTAAAAAGAATATTGAATTAGTAATAAAAAAAAGATTAAAAAAATAAGATAATGAAACTAATTTTCAAAACATCAAATATTTATATACATTCCTTATTATTATTACAAACCTAAAACCAAATCAAAAATTCTTTATAGAATAACAAAATAAAAACTATATATTTATTTTAGAAGTAATTATTATGAATATAATAATAAAGGATATACTGATTCTGAAAATATATAAAAAAACAATAAATAATCCAATCTATAGTAAATAATAGTAAGTGGTTATTAATTAAAAAATCAAGGAATTGGAAAAGAATAAAATATAGTAATAAATCTATAATAATAAAATAAACAACTTAATTAATATAAAATGGGTATTTATAATAAAACTGAATATAAATAAATCATTAGAATAATTTAAAACTAAATTAATAATAAAAGGTTTTATACAAAAGTATGGAATAGACTTTTTCGATATATTTATATTTATAGTATAATTAGTAATAGTTTGTTTATTTCTATTAATTATAATATTATAAAATCTTGAAATATATTATTTTAATATAAAGAATATATTTATTAAAACAAAGCTAAAAAAAAAGATATTTCTATTTATATTACAAAAAGTTAATATTAAATAAAAATATATTTTTGAAGTTCTTTGTAGTCTATACAGACTAAAGTAGGTAGTTTATAATTAAAATAATTTTATAAAAAAATAATTTATTAAATAAAATTTTATATAAAACTTAATTAATTTATATTTATTTATTTATTTTAATAAAAAGATTATAATATTATTATATATTAATAATCTTTTTATTATAATATAGAATTTAAATAATATATTATAATTCAGTAAACAATTTATTTTTATTTTCAATATTAAAAATCTAAAAAAGATTAAGAATTCAAAGTTTTTAGGTATAAAAATTATTAAAAACAGAAAAAACAGAACTTTATATATTAATTAAAAATAATATTTCAAGAAAATATTAAATAGGTATAGATTTATAAAGAAAATATCTAAATCTATCTCAATATTAATGGATAATTATAAAATACTTTAATTAATTTAAAAGAATAATAAATAAACAAATTCTATTAAATATAGCTATATAATTGAAGAATTGATATATATAATAATATACTCAAAATCCAATATAGCTTTTAGTTTAAAAAAATTTAGTTAATATATAAAAGATCTAATAAAATTTTATATAAATTAATTGTGAAAAGTAATATATTATTTATAAATAATAATCAATTATAAATTATATTTCGGATTAAAAAGAATTCAAAATCTAATAATCTATTTTGATATAGATTATATTAATAATATAATTGATAGAAAAAGTATATTGGAAATAATTGTATTTTTAAAAGAAAGATTAGTATTCTGAATAAATTAAAAGCAGAATTTTATATTAATATTAATAATTGAATTAAAATATATAGTTTAATTAATTATAATAAAATAAAACTAATAATTAGTTTAAATACTTTAAAATATAGAATATAGGAAATTTATTATAGAAAATAGATTTATTATTGATATAAAAGAAAATAATCAAAAGATTATAATTTTAATTAAAAATATATAATTAATTAATAAATCAAAGTATATTAATATTATATATTATTATATATAGGATTTCAAATAAAAAAAAAAGGTTAATATTAGCTATATTTTTATAAATAAAATAATAATAAATAGATTAACAAAATCATTAATTAAAAATATATTCAAAAAGTTTATAGAAATATTGGAAATAACAAATTACTATAAATAACTTAAAAGGGAATATTAAAAGATATAATTTATATAATTATGAAATAGAAGGAGCTAGCCCCAATTAGTATTAGTAAGAGCTTTATTCTATATAGAACTCTTTTTTTCAGAAATTGTAAAATAGACTTAATATACTAATCTTTTTAATACTATTACTTTCTATTTTATATTTTCCATTTTATTTCCTGTAGAAAGTTATACTTAAAATAATTATTAAATTAGAATAAATTTGTTATAAAATCGATATAAGGATTATACTTCTTAAATCAGATTACATCTAATATTATAAAATAATAGATTAGCTCAATTATATATAGAGTAATTTGTTTTCAGTATAACTCTCTACAGGGAATAAAATGGGAAGTATAGGGTAGAAAGTGATGGTATTAGAAGGATTAGTATACTAAATCTATTTTATAATTTCTGAAAGGAAAAGCTTTATATAGAATAAAGCTTTTATTAATATTAATTAAGACTAGCTCCTTTTACTCTATGATTATATGAATTATATCTTTCAATACTCCCCTTTAGATCATTTATAGTGATTTGTTATTTTTAGTATTTCTATAAACTTCTTGAATATATCCTTAATTAGTAATTTTATTAATCTATTTATTATTATTTTATTTATAAGAATATAGCTAATATCGATCTTTTCTTTTTATTTAAGATTCTATATATAGTAATATATAATATTGATATACTTTAATCTATCGATTAGTTATATATTCTTAATTAGGATTATAATCTCTTGATTGTTTTCTTTTATATTAATAATAGATTTATTTTTTATAATAAATTTCCTATATCCCATATCTCGAAATATTTAGACTAACTACTAGCCTTGTTTTATTATAATCAATTGAATTATATATTCTAATTCAATTATTGATATTAATACAAAGTTCTGTTTTTGATTTATTCAAAATACTAATCCTCTTTCCAAAAATATAACTATTCCTAATATACTTTTTTTATCAATTACATTACTAATATAATTTATATTAAAATAAATTATTAGATTTTAAACTCCCTCTAATCCGAAATACAATTTATAACTGATTATTATTTATAAATAATATATTACTTTTTACAATTGATTTATATAAAACTCTACTGGATTTTTTATATATTAATTAAGCTTTTCTAAATCAAAAACTATATCAGATTTTGAATATATCATCGTATATATCAATTCCTCAATTATATAATTATATTTAATAGGATCTGTTTATTTATTATTTTTTAAATTAATTAAAATACTTTATAATCATCTATTAATATTAAAATAAATTTAAATATTCCCTTTATAAATCTATATCTACTTAATATCTTCTCGAAATATTATTCTTGATTAATATATAAAATTCTATTTTTTCTATTTCTAATAATTCTTATACCTAAAAGTTTTGAATTCTTAATCTTTTTTAGATTTTTAATATTAAAAATAAAAATAAATTGTTTACTAAACTATAATATATTATTTAAATTTCGTATTATAATAAAAAGATTATTAATATATAATAATATTATAATTCTTTTATCAGAATGAATAAATAAATATAAATCAGTTAAACTTTATATAAAATTTTATTTGATAAATTGATTTTTTATAAAATCATTTTAATTATAAATTATTTGCTTTAGTCTGTATAGGCTACAAAGAACTTTAAGAATATATTCTTATTTAATATTAATTTCTTATAATATAAATAGAAATATCTTTTCTTTTAGTTTTATTTTAATAAATATATTCTTTATATCAAAATAATATACCTTAAGATTTTATAATATTACAATAAATAGAAATAAATGAATTGTTATTAATTATACTATAAATATAAATATATTGAAAAAATCTACTTCATACTTTTATATAAAACCTTTTATTACTAATTTAGTCTTAAATTATTCCAATAATCTATTTATATTCAATTTTATTATAAATACCCATTTTATACTAATTAAATTGTTTATCCCATCATTATAGATTTATCACCACATTTTATTCTTTTCCAATTTCTTAATCTTCTAATTAATAGTTATTTGTTATTATTCATTATAGATTGAATTATTTATTATTTTTCTATACATTTTTAGAATTAATATATTCTTTGCTATTATATTTATAATAATTATTTTTAAAATAAATATATAGTCTTTGCTTTATTGTTTTATAAAGAATTTTTAATCTGGTTTTAAATTTATAATAATAATAAGAAATATATATAAACATTTAATATTTTGAAAATTAATTTTATTATCTTATTCTTTTGATTTCTTTTTTATTACTAATCCAATATCCTTTTCGATTTTTATAATTATATTTATTAAATCAATATCTAATGATTATATTATATATAGAATAACAATTTATAAAATAATTGTTAATCTTAATATAAATACCTCAACAAGATTTGGGATTTTATTCTCTGAATTATATTTAACTAATTCAATAATTACAGGTTTTATAAATATTATATTTACAATTTCAATTATAATCTTACAAAATCTTTCTATTAATTATTATTTTAATAAAATATTTTATATTCCCTATTCTTCTAAAAATTCTTTCCCTAAAATAACAAAATATAGCTTCAAATCTATTTTACCTTCTAATAAACCTTTAAAGAATATACAATTGCTTATCTTTATTATTACATACTTATTCAAAATATATATCCATAACTATTTTATAATATAATCATTATATTTAATAAATATACCTATTCTTACCCTATCCACTAGCTTATTTTGATAAACATTATTAAAGTGAAATACTGAATTAATATAAGAGTAATATTTTAATCCTTATATTTTAATATATATTATTGATAATACTATCCCGATTCATACCTTATATAATAATATTTATTTTTTCTTTGCTTATATAATCATATCCCGTTATTAGCTAATAGATATTTTTCCATATCTTTATCTAACCTCAAATTCATTTACTCATAGTTTTATACACATCCTATTCCTAATATATATATCTACCTTTATTATATAATCCCAGAATTTAATTAGTATTACTAAGTTTTTAAATATTACACAAACATTTAATTGAGTAATTTAAATTACCCGTTTGACTATACCATTTTGATTTGAGATATATATATATATCGATTATTATTGTATATCTAGCTTATCTTATTATTTCTATAATACTTTTTTAATCTCTAAAATATTATTAATATATATTACTCTAATTAGGAATTCATTTTCTTATTTTACATTAACTTTTTATTTCTTTAATTTTTTAATAATATTACTTTTTTTTTCTAAATATATTATCCAAACCTTTTTTGTTTAATTATAAATTATTTTTATAAAATATTGTTTTTTTTAAAATAATATTAAAAATAATTTTGATATATTTAATAATATAAAAGTTAATAATTATTTCTTATATTCTATAAAAACTATATTATAATACTTTTTTATTTTTATTGTTGTATATACTTTACAGGATTTTAGATTTACAAATAACTTGATATCTTTTTTCAAAATTATAATTAAATATAATTTACTCAAAACTCTATATTTTATATATCCAAAACGATAATACTATAGCTAATATTAATTCAAGTAATTTTATTATTAAATATTTACCTTATTTATTTTATCTTTACTATAAACAATATTTTTAACTTCTAATAGAATTTCCTTATTCTTTTTTATAACTAAAAATATAATATTAAAATTATTAATAACAATATTCATAATTATATAAATTCTATAAAAATTATTTATAAATAATAGGACTTTCCTATTTCTATAAAAATATATCTTTTTGTTATTAAAAATTTCTTTAATATTGAATTTTTTATAAAACAATTTTATAAATAATAAACTTACTTTTAATTCTAGAATATATAATATCTTTAATTTATATATCCTTCCATTTCATTTTATTTTTATTATTTTATATTTTTTCACAATCAATTTTTTTTTTTAATTTTTATTTATTTTAATCTAAAAAGCAGCTTTAAATTAAATAAAAGATAGAATTAATTAGTTATATATAATAAATAACCAGTATTTATAATCCATTCTTTAATATTATTATAAAAGAATATATATATAGATTTATTTAAATAATAATAAGATTCTTTTTTATTTAAGGTTTTAATTATAATATAACTGTAATTATATATAAAACGGAAGATTAGATTGTTAGGAAAAGACTTACAGCTTTTTCAATTTGAATTTGTTTAATATTTTAATAAAAATAATAACTTTTTAATTAGATTGTTTTTAATATAAATCTAAATATCTTTTTTATACAGATAATCTTATATAATGTAATTTGAATTATTATAATAAAAATATTCTTTTTTTTTATTTAAATTATAAGGTTTTTTTTCAAAACTTCAATAATAGTTTTTATTATATTGTTTACAATTTTAATAGTTTTATACAATTATTATTATACTTATATTTTTGTTTTTATTTATTATAAAAATATTTCTGAAAATAATTATTTTATCTATAACTTAAATCTTTTCAAATTTAATTATAAAGTTAAAGTTTTGAGTATTGATTATTTCAATAATAATATTAAAATACTTTAATAATCTTTGAATAAAGAATTCTAAAATAATATTTTTTATTAATAAATCCTTTTATATTATTTTTATTTCAATTATTTCTTTTCGGATTAAATATATTTCATTTTAGCCTTCCTCAATTATAATATTTTCCTTTAATTTCTATATTATTAATTATATAAACTTATTTTATAATTCTTAAAAAATAATATATTTATACTTTACTTCTAATTTGATTTATTTATTACTAAATTTACTAATATTTTTAATAAATTCATTATTCATATCACTAATATACTAAACAATAAAAAGCTTTATACCAGTTTGAGCTTTCTCTATTTTATATACTATATCTATTAATTTAATAAAATCTATATAAAGTACTCTATATACAACTATATTGTTTGTAATAATATAATCCTATCTTTTTTTAATAAAATATAACTTTATTATTTTAAATTAATAACACTAATTCTTTCTATTTAATATTAGAATCTTTGACTCTCTACTATTAGAATTATTTTCTATAATTATAAATATTATTATCAGTCTTGATTTTGATATATTATAAAATAAGAATATTAATTTACTTTCTTCCTTAACATGATTTGAGTTTTTATATAAAATAAATATATCTTTTTGGAGATTTTCGATTTTATATTAATAAGAAATCTCTGTTATAACTTTTTATCAATAAAAAGCTTTTATTATAATTTTTTTCGATTTGATTTAAATCTTTATCTTTCTCTTATATTTTTATAACTTATTCTCTTTATTATATAAACCTCTACCTTTCTCTTGATTATATAAACCTCTGCCTTTTCTTTTATATCTTTATATATTCCTTTCTATCAATAATTTTTAATCCAAATATAAACCCAAACTTATAACCTATTTTTAATATAATTCTTTATAAAAAATAAAATAAAAAGTATAAAATAGAAAATAATAATATTAGAAGGATTAATATACTAAATCTGTTCTACAACTTCCAAAAAAAAAGCTCTATATAGAACAGAGCTCTCACTAATACTAATTGGAACTAGCTCCCCCTACTCCATAATCACGTGAACCACACCTTTCAACATAATTCTCTTTTTGGTATAATTATTAATTCTAAATTCAATATGAATATAGAATGTAATCCGATTTCTAGATAGAATTTTATTATCAAATCTAATAATTTCAAAGATAATAGATAATTTGTATTCAAAGATCTTTTAGAATAGTATTCAGTTTTGATTTGTGAAGGTAATCTTTTTACAATTATTATTTATTATAATATAAATTGGAAGAATATCTTTTTTTAGAAACAGGATAATAAATAGGATTATTAAATCTATATAATTATTCAATTCATTTTCTAAGGGCAATCTTTAAATAACAACAGCAAATAAATGAAATTTATATAAAGAATTATTCTGATAGTAATTTAAATCAAACAAATCCTATTTCCCGATTTAAACAAACTAACCGAAAAATGGAATAATAATCAAAGCAGGGAGTGAAATAGAAATCAAATGGATATTCTACTCCTTAATAGACTTCTCGAAATAGGATTGTATCTAAGGAAACTGGAAATCCCAATTCTGAACTGAATAAAACAAATATCAGAATACAAACAATTACAAATTAAATAATCAATAAAGCTATAGCAATAATATTCTCCTTATTCCCTTTAGAATAAACTATTACTAATAATATAATATTAGGAATTAAGATTTATAGAATCTTCTCTCTGGGTAGATAGAAAAGTAATCTTGTTTATATAAAAAGGTTAGATTATAGAGTTATAAATAAATTTGAATAATAAAACGAAAATTCTTTTTCTAATAAAAATAAAAGTAATAGAACAATTCCAAGAGATTTGTTATTAATGCTAATAAAACCGATTATTGAATTATTATAAATAAATAAAATATTTCTAAAAATTATAAAACAAAAATAGATTATAAAGTAATATATCTTATAATTCTTAAAAGATTTCTTGGAATAGTAATGGAATCAGGATATTATTAAGTATCTCATTTTTCAAAACTAATCTCTAAAATTCAATAAAATAGATATTGAAATTGAGATATCTTTATCTAAATAAATATAATTGATTCTAGGTATTCTATTTATAATCAGAATTTCCAAAAATATTTTCTAAATATTCTAAAAACAGATTATAATTAATAAATTGCAGGATATTGCAAATAATTTTGAAAAGGATTAGTTTATAAGCTTTTCTAATAAATCTTTTAATAATATAAATCAGATAAATAAAGACAATAAAGAAATAATCAGAATTCAAACTTATCTTTATATATATTTATTAAATAAATTTTTATAAATCGAATTGGAAATCATTAAATTCTTTAAAATTGAGAATATATTCATTTAAATAGATAATAGTGGATAGAGTAGGTATAGTAATATCAAATAATTCGAAAATAGGTTTAATAAATATTATTTTAAAGAATATAGCAAAAATAGATATAGATTTAATAAAACGATCGAGTAAACAGATATTTTATATAACAATCTATTCATATAAAAAGACTTCAATATATCTCTCAACAAATATTTCTCAAATCTTATATTCAAAAAACAAATTAACCTTTTTTAATTTAATAATATATATAATTATTAATTAAAAGTATTAATATCAAGCTTAAGGATCCTTTATTACAACTATATTAAACTCAAAAATATTCTTCGAATAACTAAACAAATATAAAGCTAATATTATTATTATAATGATATTAATAAAAGTTATATAGTATTATAAAACAAACAAACGGAATTAGGAATCTATATTTGATAATATTAAAAATAATAGGTATAGAGTATAGACTAAAATATAGCTTAAAAAGCTATGATATAGAATCTTTCAATATAAAGATATATAGAGTTTTCACTTATAAACTAGCCTAACAAAACCTAGCTTATCGCTTATCGGTTACGTATATCCACATTGTGACAATAAGGTCTATATTCGAATATCAAAATAATATTAAAATCCTAGAATTCAAATCAATCAATAAATCAAGAGTAGAGAGTTTATGAAATGAGATTGAGAGGGATTTTAGGATTTTATATATTGAAAGTTTTTTAATAATATAATTTTTTTATTGATAAATTATAATTAATGAAAAAAATAATTGATTAAAGAATGAATTGAAGAAATTGAAGATTTTGAAGAATTGAATAAACGTTTCTGATTGGTTCGAAGGTTCGGGATTTGTAATAAGAGAAATGGGATTAGAAAGAAGAGGAGATTAGAAAGGAGAGGGGAAGGAGGAGGGGATTAGAAAGGGAAGGGGGAGGAGGAGGGGATTAGAAAGAAAAGGATGAGAAGGAGGGGATTAGAAAGAAAAGGATGAGAAGGAGGGGATTAGAAAGAGGAGGGGATTAGAAAGAGGAGGGGATTAGAAAGAGGAGGGGATTAGAAAGGGGAGGGGATTAGAAAGGGGAGGGTAAAGAGGGGAGGAAGGGGGATTAGATTTATTAGATTTATTAGATTTATTAGATTTATTAGATTTATTAGATTTATTAGATTTATTAGATTTATTAGATTTATTAGATTTATTAGATTTATTAGATTTAGGAGATTTAGGAGATTTATTAGATTTAGGAGATTTAGGAGATTTAGGAGATTTAGGAGATTTATTAGATTTATTAGATTATTAGATTTATTAGATTTATTAGATTTAGGAGATTTAGGAGATTTAGGAGATTTATTAGATTTATTAGATTTATTAGATTTATTAGATTTATTAGATTTATTAGATTTAGGAGATTTAGGAGATTTAGGCGATTTAGGAGATTTAGGAGATTTAGGAGATTTAGGCGATTTAGGCGATTTAGGAGATTTAGGAGATTTAGGAGATTTAGGAGATTTAGGCTTAAAGACGCCTTCGGCGCCCTTATACGAGCTAGAAGCGAGAGGCTAGCGAAACCTTATCATTATTATTATTATTATTATTATTATTATTATTATTATTATTATTATTATTATTATTATTATTATTATTATTATTATTATTATTATTATTATTATTATTATTATTATTATTATTATTATTATTATTATTATTATTATTATTATTATTATTATTATTATTATTATTATTATTATTATTATTATTATTATTATTATTATTATTATTATTCGAAGTTCGAGGTTGAATATACCCCACTTAAGCCTGTATACAGACCACCACTCCAAAAAGCTTATAATCTCTGAATAGCTTCAAAAGCTTTAAAATTCATATTTTAATTAGGATTCTAAAAGCTACGCAGCACAAGTATAAGCATAGATCCTAAGTAGTGTTAAAAATAACTACGGAGAGCACTAACGAGGCTGTTGTTATTTTTAGCCACGAAGGACCGAGAAAAAGCTCGTATCCTCAAAATTTAAAGAATCTAATTATATCGCTTTTTTTAATATCAAATTTTGAAAATACTAAATAAGCATAGTTTTAGGTAAGGAATTCGGCTATAATTGAGGTCGGCATTCATTTAAAACAACACCGAGTATAATTACTAACATTACCTACCTAGGTACTCTTAGACACTAAAATTCAAAGGAGCTTGAAAACTATTCCCCAATAACCTCATGTAGAATTAAAGCTCCAGTCATTCTGGAGGGGAAGACAATATGCAGCAGTGCAACGGTCAGTAATGGAGGACATTTCAGGGTGACCCCTTTTTATGAACACAAAACATGCCAGAATAGGTTCGGAGTCGTAAGCGCAAAGTATAGGTATTGGAATTATATGTAAGGCACAAATCCTCCGAGACATTACCAGAGTAAATGCTTTCACTGATATGGAAAAGATGAAAGAGGCCCTTGAGATGCTAAGGATTCCGCGAGAGGATCTGTCAGAGCTTGTCAGGGGAATGTAAATGCTAGATGCGGTCTAGAAGGTAATTCTCCTGCAAATCTCCAATGAAGAACACTTTCTGAATAACCGATGTAATCCAGCTTCCGCAGTCAGTTCTATGGAGCAATTACCTACACCCGTGGCGCGTTGTAGCGGTATAGATTTGTTACTACTAAATCTACGGCTCTGCTATCAAAATTTCCAAAGAAGCTTTTCTATCGAGACAGGATCAAAATTACGAGCAATTCAGATAGTCCATCCTCCTTAACACCCCACAGGGCAACATCACAATCGCACATGTCGTCTATACGACAGAAGTCTTCACCCAAAACTCGATGTCTGATGGTTGGAAAGTTCTTTCTTTGCGTAGAAATGTGTCTGCTCACATGCCAGGAAAGATCTTCCTTCACTACCGCGGTACGATATCTTAGGCTATCATTAGTAGCCAAGACTATGAGAATATCTCACAGCCTCCTGAGAAGCCGGAGCTGCGGATATCTTTGAGGCTGAGATTATGATCGGAGAAGTATCAGTTGATATCCATAGCAATATTTTAAATAAAATCGATCCAGAGGATGATGAAAAGATTGAGCAACCCATCGAATCTAATCTTGCAGGTGTTTTTCCGCTCCGGCTTCTGGGAGATTACTGATGACTCTGTTGTCAACAGTATATATGTGGATCGGTATGATGAGACCAACCCATATTTTCAAATCTCTCATTGAAAGACTTTGCCAAGTCTAACTAGCGCGCTGTGAATGTAGGACATACGTAGATCATTGTGGATACAGATACTGCGGCAGTAGAGTAAACAGCAACAGATTTCACAGTACAAGCATAGTCACCATCTATCCCAGCAAATGGCTACTACTCTCCAGGTTCATGGTCGCGAATATATCAATTCCAATAGACATATGTGGAAAGCAGTTGCGGACTACTCTACTCCGTCTAATTTCCATCCAAACGCCCGTTACGTTCCCATTCACACTTACCAAATTAAAGAGACCATAATATCCCGCATCAGAAGACCAACGATCAAGTATGTCACAGACCTCGTATCTCCCTTCACAAAGGTCTCCCAAATCCCTCTTTCCCAGATATTCTACTTTTTCGTCATCTCCTAATTCCCAATTGCCAATTCCCAAAAACCACCAAACGAGTTCGTCGTAGATACTCTACTCCACTCCCCTCCGCGCCCCAAACGAAGCCAAAGAGGAACCCCACAACCCATTTAGCTCACTCACTCACTCACTCACTCACTCCTAGTAAGTACATACAACATCTCACTCAAAGTACATACGACATCGCAAAATCAATCCAATCCAATCTCCGAGAACGATTCAATTCAATCAATAAACATTTGCATTATTGCAGCAAGCAACTACGATCCGATCCGATCCGACGATATACATAACCCCATTCAAGACCGAGGTTCATATCATCAAGACGGCTATTATGTACTATTGCATTGCCAATCTTCCTGCATTGCATGGCAGTACGTACATGCGTAGACTCGGCTAATGTGATGATCCCACGATGCCCATACGATGAATGTCCATACGACGGCTGAACTTCGGTTCTCGTTCTCGGTCGGATTGATCCACTCAAATGATGTACGGCTGGCCTGTAAGCGGACGCCCTCCTATATTTCTGTCGGTTATGCAATATCTGTGTTGGATTAATGGATCATTCTCATAGACAAGTTATACCGCTTGGCATTAAGGAGCATCATTGATTACAATTCAATGAAAGGAGTACATGAAGTTACCTAACATCCGCTAAACCCCGATCTGAGAATACCTTGAATCTTTCAGTATTTATAAAAGGGACTCTGTTCTCATCTTCTTTCAATCACCATCTTCATCAAGTTACGCATACTCACTCTACCGCCATACTCCCTCTACCATCATGCTCGCCACTAGGATTCTTTCATTGCTATATTTGGCATTACCGGCCAGATCAGCAACCGGCCAAGCCACAAACTTCAATATCAGTACAGCTGAGCTCCAATCATATGGATGCAATGCAACCTGTCAAGAAATCCTATCCGCATCTAATGCTGCCGACCTCGAAACCGTGGGTACAGAATTCGACTTCGATTTCTACAGCACAGCAAACAATTTCTCTTCCTCGGCTCCAGGCGATCTTCTAAAACTGCAGCCTGTCAATAGCTCTACCCTGGACATACCCGACGGCATTGCAACTTTCCGATTCCAGTATACTTCTATATACTTGGATGGTACGATAGTACCATCCACTGGCTTTATAGCATTTCCTTTTGCCTCACCAGCCGATGGAAGTCAAATTCCCCTGATCGCCTTCGCCCACGGTACAATTGGTGTTCATCGAGGATGCGCGCCCTCATCTTCCCCAAGTCTTTTTGATTATAGTAGCTGGGTTCCATTGATGTACAATGGCTATGCTGTTGTAGCCACCGATTACGCCGGCCTTGGAAACAACTATACCTTACACAAATATACTGCTTTCACGGCTCATGCCAATGATATATTTTATTCCGTTGAAGCAGCTCGCAAAGCATTTCCCGGTGTGTTCACAAAAGACTGGGCGAGTGTAGGACATTCTCAAGGCGGTGGCGCCGTGTGGAAGCTATCGGAGCATCCTCTTGTACAAAAGCATACCTCTGGGTATCTTGGAACGGTTGCCATATCTCCCGCGACCAAGATTCTTGACATGGCGATCGAGACATTCGAAAGCATAGTTCCTCGTCCTGATTTCCATCAATTTGTCGTTACTGCCGAACTTGGCCAAATGGTTTACGGCATCAAAGCAGTCTTTCCTAATTACACATCGCCATGGGTCGCCAATGAGATGAAAAAGCGGATAGAAATGGCCAATCTGATGCAATTATGTACCTTATCTTTTATGGGTCTCTCCCTAGACTTGCCACGGGACCAGTACGCAGTCAAAAATGAAACACCTGCGACTGATGAACTTTTCAAAAAATTCCAGGATATGAACGCCCCAGCACAAGGGGATCCGGCTTCGAGGCCGATATTGATCATTCAAGGCTTGAATGATACTTCAGTTCTCCCTCAAATTGTCTTTAAGTCATTTCAGGCAACCGTGAAGGCAGGAAATGTTGCATATTTGAAGAGATATCCGGGACTGGATCACTCTCCGACAATCGCAGCTTCCACTCCTTTGTGGTTAGAATATCTAGCTGAGCTGTTTGCTCATAAGAAACAACCTCGCAAGTCGTCGGATACCACAATTACGCCATTCAACTTAAACGTGGCCAAGACTCCATTGGAGATTCCTTTCAACGAGGAACCTCTGTTGAGCCTACTGGGGTGAATGATAGAAATTCATGATGACAAGGAGGAGTTTTGCAGGAAATTCATCCTTTTAAGCAATAATCTCAATGGCTCGCCGAGGCTCGTGGCGGACTTAGCGGTTTTTTCCCATGCCCTTTGAAGAAGTTGAGTTGAGACTGCCAGTGCGCAGCCAAGACCGTCGAAGATTTTGTAGACAGAAATTTAATCAGAGTAATTTTGCCTTTACACATTAAGCTATTGAGTGTGTCTGATGTGAATCTTGCACTCTCTAATCCTCCGCTGTAGCTATGAAGTCTTGGTGTTGAAAGGTGCTAAAACTTCACGACATAGAATTCCTCAAGTAAGCAGAAGCATTTCGAGATCGAATATGCTATAGGTAAGCTGCTCTGAAGAGTAGCGAAGCTATTTCGCTCCACTCATGGACTATTGTATAGCCTGGGGATCAGCCGATGTTAATTTCCCTGGATATCTTGCGATACAGACTCGTATCAATCCGAAGATAATCATTAGAAAAGTGCTGTACAGTTTTCCACACTATACCGACGACAGCCCTTGGCTAACAAAAGATACCAGATAATATATAACCTGAACACAGCCATGTTTGGCTCTGTCTTGATTAGAATAGTGACGTTGAAGATGGGCAACGGGAATTGGTGATAGATGAGGACGATGGGCTTTGATGGGATGGATTTCGCGCTGATGCTAGTGAACGAAGTTGTTAGCGCTTTAAACACATGGTATCCAGTAAAGAAACGGCGCATATATATCTATATTATTAGAATATGTCTCATACTGGTGTTTCGGATGTGGTTCACATGTGGTATACTAGCGTTTCTTCCATGTGACATAACCTGAAAATCAGCAGCTCCTATTCGAGTCATACTTAACCCTTGATTACTCAACAAGGAGATATTTACGCATATCGTGGTGTGTCTCCCCCTTTCATGGATGAAGTGTGACTGTGGCTCAACAAAATTCACGCCTCTGTATGCACGTGCTATACCCCGCATCAAGCATGTACGGTGGTGGATGTATTGTAGGATCAAGAATCCAATGAACTTGGATAGTACCTCAGTAGGTGATATCGGATTGCGAGGTTGAGTTGGGATTATGAAATCAATACCTACTAGGTAGGTAATTGATGTTATGAAGCATGATTTGGGTTGCCATGGGAGCGTGGATAATACTGAAGCATTCCAAGGTTGAGGCTAAGGTTTGATGATGTACAGTGTAGTCTGGATTTTGCAACAATGTCTCAACTGTTGACCGTGGAACTGGAAGTGGTTGGTGTTCTTCGTTACGAGGTCGGCAGGTACTTGGGTGAAAGTAAGAATAGGAACCTTGGAAGTTACCTAATCGAATTTGCCACACTGTAGTCCACGAGCCACAAGCCACAAGCCACAAGCCACAAGCCACCCCAGCATCAGCCACAGAATATAACATGGATACCTAGGTATAAGCCACAGCAGATATTTTCATGATGAGTGATACATGAATCCAAACCCTCGGAATACGTGAAGATCGTGCATTCAAGGTTACCTACCCCACCTCCCCAAAACCTGAAAAGAAAGAAAAAAAGATCCAACCACCGATAGTCATTTTCTTAGCATCATGTCGTAGGTATGCCGAGTACTTGACTCAGTTACCAGTCCTTACCTCCCTCCAATTACCTCCCTCAGCTCGCCCTCAGTCTCCCAAACGAATTCAAATGATCGGATTCATAATTCACCATCACCATGCCATTGCCGGCGATCAACGTGCAGATTTCATTTTATCGACTACACCCACTTCGAATGCTCCGTCCAATCAAGATTCTCGGACCTCCGCCGCCTTATACCTAGCTACAAGCTACTACGGTTACAACTTAATGAGTTACGACTGGTAACCTTAACTGATACCACAATCATGATTCCAGCTCCCAAGTACCCAGGTATCCATCTGTTTGTAAATGACTTCCCATCTAGTACATTCACTCACTCGCTCACCCATTCATTCATTCCTTTATTCAATCTCATCCAACTTTCGTGACTACCTACCTACCTAGGTAGAGTTTGCCCGTCTCGAGGAATTAATTGTGCATTCACATTCGAGCATGACGCTTGTGAAAAGGGTCCATTAATTCGCCTTCCAAACTGCGATGCCCACAAAGTTCAGTTCGGAAACATCTGTTAGGGTGTCCGAAGTTCAAAGGGTACGAGAAGTTTACAAGTCAGTGATACGAATCTTCCTTGTCCTCTCGACTCTTGTTCAACCCTAATCTTGCATTATCTAGATATCTTCCCCCCTTTGCAGCACCCCTTATCTCCCCGCCCAAACAAGATGATAAAAATGCAGAAAGGTCAAAATCCTACCCCAAGGCCTTTTCGTCATCGGATAGAGCACTCAATGCCTTCGCGCAACTTGGTGCTCTGCGATTAAGCGCAAGGCGGGCTATGATCTCCCTCGTTGATCGTACGCATGAATATATATTGGCAGAGTCGACAAAGACATTATCATCACAGAATGATGATGTGCACGATGATGGAGATTCCCTATGGCTAGGCTTACGAACTATACCTCGCGAAGACTCACTATGTGCTGCTGTTATAAATACACCGCGATCAGAGAGCCAGCGTGACGACACTGAATTTCGACCTAAAGTAATACCAAAAGTTATAAACGATCTGTCCAACGAAACCTTGCGTTACGACCCCAATATTATTGGATGCCCGAAACTCCGGTTCGTGGCTACTGTTCCCATACGATCTCGTCAAGGATTTGACATCGGCGCATACAGTGTGTTTGATGACACCCCTCGGAGCGGATTGTTGCCAGAAGAACTGGAGTTCTTAACAGACATAACTGATACAGTGATGGAGCACCTTGAGAACATTGCTGTAAAGAGAGATCATCAAAGAGGAGAGAAGATGGTGAAAGGATTGGGATTGTTTGTAGAAGGTCATTCTAGCATTAAATCTTGGTGGCTGCGCACTCAAAATGATCGCGAAACATCCGTTCGGGGTCAAGATTCATATGCTACAAGAAGCGTAGGAGGTCTGACAGCTCCTGATGAAGATACCATCGAGAATTTAGGGACTGCTGGCCCTGAAGCAAATGCATCATCTGCTGATCGATTGGGAGATATGGAGGAGTCGATATCTCTACTTCCGACCTCATCCTCACCTCCGAGTAATCTTTGCAATGATCTGCCACTCAGGCCGAGAGGTGAAAATGAAGAATCGAATGACCACTCCTCTGTTCAAGTGAGGGATATCTCACCCTGCTTCAAGGAACAACTCGATCAACCATCCACCCTCAATTTGCCTATTGATTCTCCGCAAATACCTTCTGACTCGCCATCAGACTCGCCATCAGACGAAACCCCCAGGAGTTCATTATCCAAATCTCCTGATCAAGCGCATCTATCCATGCCGGCTGGAGAGACAACTATCAACGATATCAAAACTCGTTCCCCTTCCGAAAAAGCCGAAGCTCTAAAAAGAATGCTTTCCCGTGCGAGCAATCTCATACGTGAGTCGACAGATGTGGAAGGCGTGATTTTTTTTGATGCTAAAGAAAGCTCTTTTGGGCATCAATCTTCTTTAAATAACCGGGAGAGACCCGCTGGCTTACATGACGCTGCACAAATATCCAGCAGCGAAGATGTTTCAAGAACCTCTTCGCGGTACGATACCTCGGATAGTGTTAATGGAAAAGATTCTGACAGCAGGAGGTCAAAAATGAAGGTACAGGCTTCACAAACACGCATGTGTGAAGTGCTAGCATATTCCACAGCCTCACGCTGTACATTACGTGGTGATACAAGCTTTCCAGAGCACCTCACTGTTAAAGAAAACTTTGTTCGCCGCCTTCTCAAGCGCCATCCTCATGGCAAAGTGTTTGCTTTCGACGAAGGGGGTCATATGTCGTCCAGTGAAGATGAAATGCTCGACGCTGTGCCGACCGGAGAAATATCAGTTGTTGCAGACACTTCCCAAAACTCGATAGTTAAGAAAGCATCTTCTAAGGTCATGGAAGGTCGAACTATGCTACAAATATTTCCCGGCGCCAGATACGTAATGATTTTACCATTATGGGATTCGCATAATGAGCGCTGGTTTGCTAGTACTATGCTTTGGACTTCAGATCCAACTCGAGTACTCAGTCTAGATGACGATTTAAATTACGTGGCTGCTTTCGGAAATAGTATCATGGCTGAAGTTTCTCGTCTAGAAATAGTCGCATCTGACCAAACGAAGACTGCTTTAATATCATCAATAAGTCATGAACTGAGGAGTCCGCTACAAGGAATTCAAGGATCAATCGAGCTTCTACAAGACACACAAATCAACAACTATCAAAGGAATGCGTTGGAGACGATTGGACATTGTTCTACAACTTTACTTGATACATTAACTAATGTACTTGACTATGCAAAAATCAATAACTTCACCACAGTAAAAAAGACGGAACAAAGAGTGGTACGCAACTCGTCCAAGATACGAAAAGCTGTTCCGGCGGAGAAGTTTCAGATCTACGGAACAATTAGCTTGACCTCAGATCTTGATATTGCCTCTATCACAGAGGATGTCATTAATGGTATATATGCTGGGCACGTTCATGTTATTCACTCGACTCTACATGATGCTTACACTGATATTGACTATCTAAACTCACCTACCAATTCTGATTTTCAAGGAATGAAGGAACCGGCGCCGTTATCTGTAATTCTTGATGTAGACCACAAATCCAACTGGACTTTTTTGACTCAACCTGGGGCTTGGAAGCGTATTCTGATGAACATATTTGGCAACGCACTAAAATATACCACATCAGGATTGATCAAAGTCAGTCTGGGGTGTAAGACTGCTACATCAAAAAATTCAAGAGTCAATCAAGCGTTGGTTACTTTGACGATCAGTGATACTGGTAGGGGGATTGCGGAAGATTTTCTGAAACGTCAGATATACACTCCTTTTGCGCAGGAAGATAGCCTGACACCCGGTGCTGGCTTGGGTCTTAGTATCGTTCGTCAAATTGTCGGAGCACTCGATGGCAAAATCGATGTTTTTAGCATCCAAGGTACTGGTACAGTTGTCAAGGTTGTTCTCAAACTAGACAAGTCCCAACCACAGTGTGGCGACGTACCTCGCATGCCAAACAATATTGAAAGAGCTAGAAGTTACACTCATGGCCTAGAGCTGGTACTGATAGGAATGGAAATTTCACCGCCAGAGTCTGAGAAAAAAGCAGGTGGGGAATCTAGCCATGATAGATCTGTGGGGCCAGCAGTCTCTAGGATTACCAGGAATTGGTTTGGAATGAAGCTTAGTCAAGCTGTTGAATTTGATGCAAAGACTGCAGATATCTTCATGGTAACTTCCGAGAAATTCTACGAACTGGAGAATCATTGGAAAACTCTCTACTCGGAAACTACAGGTGATGCACAGAAGAAGCATTTGATTGTTTTAACAAGCTTTGAACAATCAGAAAGAAGAACGTTATTCGAGAATCACCAAAATATTCATTTCCTCAGCAATCCGTACGTTTTTCCTCCATTATTCATGGCGTTCATGTTGTCCCTTCCTCGATTGAAATCTCTGAATAAGACTAACAATATTCTAGAATCGGCCCTAAAAAGCTCGCAGATTGTTTTCTCTCTATATTCGAAAGGTCTCATAATTCCTTCCTCGCAATGCCTCCTAATGCACGACGAATCACTTCCCCTTCTTTTAATACGAGTATTACTAAACCAGACTACAATCGTTCACTATCCGAAATTCTCTTATCCACCAAGCCGATCGCACTCCTCGTCGAAGACAATACCATCAATATGAAAATTCTCATTGCGTGTATGAAGAAATTATCTGTGCAATACTACTGCGCGGTAAATGGTCTACATGCAGTAACCACCTACCAAAACGCGAGAGTCAAACCGGATATTATCTTTATGGATATAAGTATGCCGATCATGAATGGGTTTGAGGCATCTCGAAAGATTAGAGGGTTAGAGAAGAAAGAGGGTTGGAAAGCAAGTGTTATTGTGGCGGTAACTGGGTTGGCTAGCGATGAGAGTCAAAGGGAGGCGTATAGCAGCGGGATTAATCTTTTCTTGAGTAAACCTGTACCTCTGAAGGAGTTGGGAAAAATTGTGTTGGAGATGGAGAAGGAAAACGAGAGGAGAGCAAGTGGGTAGGGGTTAAGGGATTGGTGCAGTTAAAAGAAGGACTGGGTGAATGGATTGAAAATGGTAGGACGGATGGGTCGGGGTTCAGGGGTGATTTGGGAAAGTATGAGATGGACTGAGTTCGGATGGAACCGCATGAAATCAGACGACATCGATCCTCGGATGATATGGAAAGCTATTAGGCTCGGCTGGGAAATGATGGCAAGGAATGAAAAAGAACGGTATAGAAATCGGATGGGACGGGATGGAAGGAGTTGGGATGAACTGAGATACACAAAGAATATGCACACACCTAGCCTTCTATACAAAATACAAAGATACCCCGTATACGAATCATGGGATTGTTTATATATATTGTAATATAGATTTATATGTATGTATGGAGGTATGTAACGTTTTTTTGAGGGGGGTGGGAAATTTTAAAAGTTGGGAAGTGGAAAAGTTTAGTTTGGTAGTAGGGTAGAATAGGGTAGGGTAGGGTAGTTTGATATGGGATTTAATAATAATGATTATGAAGACTTTGTGGATTGAATATATTGGTAACTAGATGATTTGAATGGATGGGGGTGTTGGGTTTGAATTGAGTTGAGTTGAGTTGAGTTGAGTTGAGTTGCTGGGTGAGTGAGTGGATGGGTGAGTGGGTGAGTCGATAAATGGATGAGTGAGTGGATGAGTGGATGAGTTGCTGAGTTGCTGAATTGCTGGGTGAGTGGATGAGTGAGCGAGTAAGTGATTTCTTATTCGAAATCGATTTGTTTGAAGGAGAGAGGGAGAGAAAGAGAGATAGAGAGAGAGTATAGAATGTGAGATGAGATGTGATGTGATGGGAGGGAAGAGAGGAGATGAGATGAGATGAGATGAGATGCGGGATGAGATGTAGGAAGGTGATGGGTGGGTTGTATTATATTATATTACATTATATTAGTATAGAGAGAGGAATGGGTAATATGTAATAGGGTGGGGGATGAGAGGAGATGGGAGGGGAGAGAGGAGATGGGGGAGAGGGAAGATGGGGGAGAGGGAAGAGGGAAGAGGGAAGAGGAAGAGGGAAAGAGGGAAGAGGGAAGAGGAGAGGGAAGAGGGAAGAGAGGAGAGAGGAGAGGGAAGAGGAGAGGGGAGAGGGGAGAGGGGAGAGGGGAGAGGGGAGAGGGGAGAGGGGAGAGGGGAGAGGGGAGAGGGGAGAGGGGAGAGGGGAGAGGGGAGAGGGGAGTATGAGCTTGAAAGATGGGGAAGAGGAGTAGAAGAGGAGCAGGAGTTTAAACTTTGAACTTTAAAAGATTGGAAGGTTAAGTGAGTGAGTGATTGATCGATTGACTGATTGATCGATTGATCGATTGATTGACTGATTTAAATAAATGTCTAGATGGGTAATTAGATGATAAATACTGGATATCGAATTCTAATTATTAATTAATAATTATTATAGAATCTAGATAGGTGATAGGTGATAGGTGAGAGTTGTGAGAATTATTGGGGATTAATGGGTATTGTATTTTGATTCTTGTAATGAGGTTTTTAGGAATGAGGTTTTTAGTAAAGAGGTTTTTAGTAAAGAGGTTTTTAGGAATGAGGTTTTTAGTAAAGAGGTTTTTAGTGAAGGGATAGGAAGGGGTTTCTATGTAGATTTTGTTGTTTTATTATTTTGTTATTTTGTTTTCTATTAGATATATATAAAGATAGGTAGGTAGATAGGTAGGTAGGTAGATGAGCAAGTGAGAAAGTCAGTAAGTAAGTAGATAAGCACCTTATAATATATCAATTATAAGTATCAATCCCTATTCGTATAAATGCGATGTAATGACTTGTACGAATAAGAGTATGAATTAGTATTATGTGAGGTAATCATATAGATGTAGATGTAGATGTAGATATAGATGTAGATATAGATATAGATGTAGATATAGATATAGATGTAGATATAGATATAGATATAGATATAGATATTGTGACACTTTGCCTTAAAAGAACTGCGAGAGCAGGGTACAATTTATCCTTAGAATCTACAACTACAGAATCGGGAGCAAAGCGCTCGTTGAGCGCACCTATATATCAACTATGTACACGTGATCGTACACGTGCGCGCATGCACACGTGAGCGATCGCAACTGCGATTGGGTGCCGATCCGTGACACTACCCCCTCCTTCGAAAAAGCTTGCCCTCAAGCTTCATAATT
This sequence comes from Botrytis squamosa, assembly GCA_014898485.2. NCBI lineage: Eukaryota > Fungi > Ascomycota > Leotiomycetes > Helotiales > Sclerotiniaceae > Botrytis > Botrytis squamosa. Next base: position 713,835 of record RCTC02000017.1, read on the forward strand.
ACCTGTTTTAGTCATTGAATCGGCGATCGCGAGGTGGCGTCGTCGCTCGTTTGATTAGAATGGTATGATAAACAGGCGCGTGCATGGGTTTTTCTTTTTCGCGACGGGAAGGCGCATGCGAAGCGGAGGAAACCGTCCTGTAGCCTAGCAACCGATCGAATCCTTCGAAGCATATAGGTCGATCGAATTCCTCTTCTCTTCTAAGTCTTTTTCTAATCAATTAACCCTCTCACATCTTTCGTCAATATGCCTTCAACTCCAAGAAGAAGACGCGGCAGCAAGGGCAAGCTGTCACCGGCGCAGATTCAGCAGCGGGAGAACGCGCGTGCGGCGGTGAGTTGTTTATGGTTTTTTCTGCGTTTGCTTTGCTGACTTGTTCTTCTACTTAGCTTGCGGAGAAGAGAGCGGCTGCTTCTTCTGTTGCGCGAGGCAAGCGGCCTGCCGAGGAGGAGGAGTCTGAGGAGGAGGAGTCCCGTCGTGGGAGTGACCGTGACTCTGACGAGGAATGTGAGTAAGGTTTTTCATTTATTCATCTTCGGTATATAGTCGGCTTGTCTAACAAGTGCGATTATAGTTGCCGAGGATGATAACTTCGAGGGTGGAATCGACCTTCGATTTGCTCATTGGATGTATCCGTTCCATCGTATTCCCAGGCAGAATTCGGAGGAAGAATACGATCCCTTGATCGATCGAGTTGACGACTACGAAAAGAAGTTTGCTGACAAGTTGGCCGCAGCGGTGCGCCACTTTGGTGATATCGAAAATGATGGGCAGGAGATCACCGGGGAGGAGATCATGGAGGCCTTGCGTCAAGGTCAACCTGGTCGTAAATTTGATACGCCCCGTCGCAGAAGCGTTGACTTTGTTGACGTCGACGAGCTGGGATCTCCAAGCAAGAGGTCACCAAAAAAGACGGTGCCACGGCGGGAACAATGTGTTCGGGAGGACGATTGGGTTTGTGCGGGCTGCATGCGTAGCTGTATCTCCGGCAAGGGGGACGGCGTGTGCTACCGAGTTCCTGGCCAATCGTCTGGTCAAGCTCGCTGCTTGCTTTGTCTCACCGGCAAGCATAAGTGTGAGCGCTTGCCCTCCGGGGAGACTCGCGAGATGTTTCTCCAGTACCGAGCAGCTGTTGCTGAATACGGCAGCGTGGCGGAGGTAAGTTACAACTTTGCCGGTTTTTAGCAAAGTTAACTCTTTTTTGATAGCTTGACTTGCGGGAGGAGCTGAGGAACCGCATTTCGAAAGAAATGCTTCCTGTTACCCTTGCTCGGGAGGACGCAGAGCGTCGCGTGACCGAAGCTGTGGCGTGGGGAGACGAGTTGGAGCAGCAGCACCAACTTGCTATGACGCAGGTGGAAGCGGAGCTTTCGGCAACTCGTGAGCGGTTGCGAACGACTGAGCGCAAGCTCGGTCTTGTCGTCGCGCATGCTGCGGCTAAGAGTCGTCTCGTCTTTCGGCTTGTGGTTGTCCTGTGTTTCCTCGTCGTTGCTGTTGGCTGGGGACTCGGCTGGTATTTTGGTTTAAACCATCCAGTCTTCGCTTTTGTGCCTCGCCCGACCGTAACCGTTGGTGCCCGCAGGGGCTTCCTCTCTGGCTTGCTTTAAAGCTGCCAAGGCAGGGGAAAGACGTTCTTTGTTGTATTGTTTTAGCAATGGAGTCTTTATCCGGTCGCTTTTCCATCGCTTGTGAGATTGTGATTTCTTTATCACTTTGATGCGTGAAAGAAGTTCTTTCGATCTTCCTCATTCATACATTGATTATTGTCTGTGAAATCGTAATCATCCTTTCCACTCTCGTAGAGGCGAATCCATTCGGGTAGGTGCGCAGGAGGTCCTGGCAGAGAGGGATTTCGCAGGTGGAAATCGCGGAGGAAATGCGGGGCAGTTTTGAGATCGGAGGCGGGGTACCAGGTAAGATCGTCATCGGCGTTTAACCACGATACTCTGTATTTGAGCTGTCGGCGTACTTTCTTGACAGCTAGAACGCGCTCCACTTCCCATTCGGTGTCACCGGTGATATTTATTGGGGGCGGTGGTTCGATGGTTTGTCCGGGAAGTGGATCGTCTGCCGCTTTGCGGAGTTTGCTAGGTGGAAACACGGGGTGGACTTTCATAGTGGGCGGTAGGTCCAATCGGAAGGAATCTCCGGCCCGACCAATGATCTTGAATCTACCCTGGGTTGGGTAATCCAGTTTTTTCGAAGGTCGTTGTGTCGGAAAGTCCCTCATACTGAGCCATACGTAGTCTCCCACGTCGAAGTCGACTGGGCGGCGATGCGAATTGGCCGATCGAGACATCTTTTCTTGCGCACGCAAGATATTCTCTTTTGCTCGATCGAGCGCTAGTTTATTGCGTTTAGCATACTCTCTAGCGTCAGTTATATTCAAATCGTCGACAGGTGCGGTGGAGTCGGGTTTCCAATCCCAGGGGTTGCGGGGTAGGTGGCCATACAGAGTTTCGTATGGGGATTGACCACCTAATGATTCGTGAGGAAGCGTAAGCTGAGCGTAGTCCATCATTGGTAGGAATTCAGACCAATCATCTTGATAATAGCTTATAAAGGGTCGCAAGCGTTGCTGGAGGTATTGATTATAAATCTCGGTCTGACCGTCAGTTTGCGGGTGGTGAGCGGTAGACAGCTTGACTTGCGTTCCTAAGATATTATTGAATTCTTGCCAAAAGGTTGATATGAATTGAGGACCGCGATCAGAGGTTATAGTCTCTGGGGCACCGTAGTATCTGTATACATGATATAGGTACAAGCGGGCCTGATCTCTTGAATCGATTGACTTATGACAGGGTATAGAAACAGCCTGTTTGGTCAATCGATCGATAATAACGAATACGTTGTCGTAACCGTATTTATCTTTATTGAAACTGCAGTAGTCCATGGTGACGTGTTGCCATGCTCTTGTAGGAACAGGGAGCGGGTGAAGTAGACCGGGGGTGTGATCTCTGGGAACGGAGCTGCGCTTGCATTTGTGACAGTTCCGTACGTATTGGTCGATTGTGAGAATCATATTCTTCCAATAGTATTGCTTGGCCAAGAGAGAGTAGGTCTTTTTCATGCCAGGATGTGCAGTAGAGACTGAGTCGTGGGCTTCGCGAATCAAGTGAGTTCGCAAGTTGTCGGTATCCGGAACGTATAGGCGATCGTCGTAAAGCAATAGTCCTTTTGCGAGAGTGAGATGCTTGTGCGATTTGACCGCGTGGTTGCGCAAAGCTTCTAAACTCGGATGGGATCTGTTTGCTTCGATGATGCGATTGACTATATCGAAAAGCGGGGATATCGCGCTTACGTCGAGGTTTGCGATAGCATCTGGTTCTTGTCGGAGAGATTCACGCATGATCCTAGTATCTACCTGATCATCTTTTATAAGCTGCTGTAATCGATTCTTCTTCTTAGTACTGTTCTGCTGATCCAGCTCGTCGGTGCGGCGGGTAAGCGCATCTGCGAGTGGATTGTTCTTTCCAGCGCGATACATAATAATGAAGTTATAATCGGCGAGTAGTTCTGCCCAGCGCGCTTGTCGAGCGTTTAGCTGTTTGGTAGACATAAAATACTCGAGAGCTTTATGATCGGTATATACTTTAATCTGGTGCGGGGATCCGGCAAGTTCGGCTTTCCAGTGGCCTAGGGATTTGATGATCGCGAGCATTTCTTTATCGTGAACTTCGTAGTTCAGCTCGGCGGCGACCATCGTTTTCGAAAAGTAGGCAACTGGTAACCATTCGTCGCCGTGCTTCTGAGAGAGCACGCTAGCGACTACACCATCGGATGCATCGGTTTCCAGCATACAGGGTAGTGTATAGTCGTAATGCTGCAGAAGAGGAGCGGAGATGAGTCTATCTTTGAGTATATCGAATGCGTTCTGACAGATTTCGTCGAAATGGAGTTTGATATTCGCTTTTGTGAGTTCGTGAAGAGGTTTTGCTATTATACCGTAATCTTTAATGAATCGGCGGTAAAAGTTACAAAAACCTAAGAACGACTGGACACCTTTTACAGTGGTGGGGTAAGTCCAGGTAGCGACTACTTCGATTTTCTCTGGATCGACTTGTACTCCATCGGTGGAAATGATAAAACCTAAGTACTTGGTGCGTTTGACGTTGAATTCGCACTTCTTGAGATCAGCTTGTAGTCCGGCGGACTCAAGTCGCTCGAGAACGCGCTTGACGTGTTCTTCGTGTTCGTCTTCGTTTTCCGAGTATATTAGTATATCATCGAGGTAGGCAGTACAAAAGTCATCTAAATAGTCGAATAAGACATCATTCATATATCGTTGATAAGTCGCGGGGCCGTTTGTCAGTCCAAAGGGTAGAACCTTGCATTTATAGGAACCGTATCGAGTGCGGAAGGTAGTATATTCTTCGGAAGCAGGATCCATGCGTATGCGGTGGAACGCTTGTCGAATGTCTAATTTGGTATACACCTTCGCACCAGCGAGTCGTGCGAGTGTCTCGTCGATGAGAGGCAAAGGGTATCTATCTTTGCGCGTTAAAGAATTTAGCAATCTAAAGTCTATACAGAACCTTAAGCTTCCATTCGGCTTTCTCACAAAGAGAATCGGCGCTGCGAATGGTGCTTGGCTGGGTTCTATGAATCCCTTAGCAAGATTTTCGGTGATATATTCTTTAACGACTTCAAGCTGTTCGAGCGACATCTTATACAATGGGCTGTATTTAAGAGCTTTCTCGCCTTCCCCTTCAAGAATGATCTTATGATCATACGATCGGGAGGGAGGTAGGATGTCGGACTCGCGCTTGGAGAACGCTCGGTGATATTGCTGGTAAGCCTCGGGGATCGGAGGTTCCGTCTCAATGTCTGCGATGACGCGGTTGAGAGCAGCAATAGTTTCTGGTTTGGAACTGTTTAGGGAGGCGACTGCGGCTGCGATTCGATGGTTGTTGTCCTGACTAGATTTGCAACTTGAGATGACGTAATCGATCTCTTCGCAGGTAACTGTAAAGATCTCATGGTTCTTGCTCCTTTTGCAGGTAAGCTGGAATTGAGTCGGCTTGAGCGCATATATGTCGCACGTATCGGAGATGCGTAGTGGGAGAGATTCATAAACGGATTGAATGTAGGCTTGATCGAGAGCAGGTTTCTTCCCCAGATTGGTTGAAATCGGGGGTTCGACCACACCGGGGATTACTATATTAGGCTCCTGAGGAGGCGTAATAAGTATCGTGGGTATGATCGATGCTATCTCCTGCTGTCCGTTGTCAATGCGGTGGTACATCTCTTCCAATCGGGCGTTCCGATCGTCGGCGTCTTTCTGCCTCAAGCGATCGATTCTAGGTTGTTGTAAGCTGTCCCTAGTTAGAAGTATATTTTTTGATAAAGAAATAGTAGGAGGATGCTCGGGAGGCCATTCGAGGCGTCGTTTAAAACAATCGACTTTGACTCGGGTCTCTGCCAACCATTTGCGACCTAGGATTACACTATATGACCCCAAATCGGTAATGAGAAATGGCAAATAGGACTGTTGTCGAGCATCAATTGTAAAATTAAGAAAGGTTAAATGAGTGATAGCTTTGCCCCTCGCACCATTGTAGCTTTTGACTTCAATTGGTGGTTCGAGCGGCGTAAAACGGGGTTTAAACATAGGAAATAATAATGAAAGGAGTGTTCTGTCGATAAAAGCGTAACCATTCGCTCCGGAATCTATGAGCGCTTGGGCATGATATGAATATCCATTCCTCGAAAGTATACATGGTAGGTTCATAGAGTCACCTCCCATTAGTTTTGTCAAATCGAGGAATCTCATGTCCCGAACTACGCTTAGGAGGGAACTTCTACCTAAGCGTTTTGATTTAAACGCTGGTTTTCGGCGGTGCGAGCGGATTCGACAGCTTCCGCTTGCACATCTGGATTGACATCCTCCTCGACATTCTCTTCTACATCATAGAACTCTTCGTCTTCTTTGATCTCTTGGATTTCGGCCATAGCACTTACATTACCCGCACGTGGAGTGAAACTGCGATTCGCTCCCGGTGCGGGGGCAGTAGTACCACGATTGAAGTTGTTTCCTGGAGATGGGGTGCTGTTGGGCTTGAAGGTTCCTGTATAGCCAGTAGGAGTGCGAGGGGAATATGAGGTCTGAGTGGGTAGGTTTGGGTTTCCTAACGGGCGGAAAGCGGTTCTGGGAGGAGTCGACGAGGGGGTCCCGCTAGACGACTTTCTAAGAGGAGTCTCTTTAGTCGTTCTATTACGGTTGCGTTCCCGAAGTGTAACTTCGAGTTCGTCGATCTCAGTAAGCTTATTGGCTAGGTCTTCCACAGTGTAGCATTGTTGGATGTGGAGACCAATAGCTCGTCGGAGGAAATCGGAGATCTTTCTTTCCAGATCGCGAAAGAGAGTTGTCGGATCGGTGATTCCCGCCTGTGTAGCTAATAGCCTAAACTTGCGATACCATACCAGAAAATTCCCGCGTTGCGTATTATTCGGCATGACCCAGTGTTCGTACTCAGTGCGGGCGTGATCGGCCTCAGCCGGGTTCTTGTAAATAGCCGCGAGCTGGTCGATCAATTGCTGACCTGTCAAGCGGGGGACTTGCGTGTACAGCGAGAATACGTGTTCTTGCGCTTCTCCTTCGGTCTGTTCTACTACGTAGGATCGTCGTTGCGGTTCCGAGGTGAGCGAGTTTTCGTAAAGTTCAAGTCGCTCCGTGACCAATAGCTGCCAGAGGCTTGCTTTCGGTTCCACACCATCCTTGAGTTTAGATGAAAGATTGGTGGGCTTCGGAATATACGAACGCTCTACTGCAGTAGTGGGGGAGCGAGAGAGGGGTATTCGTTGAATTTGTGGGTCGTTCGGTGGAGCGACCAGGATTGAGGGGGGTCTACTATCGGCGCTCGGAAGAGATCGCTGCGAAGACTGACTGCGCGAGCGGGGTTTTTTCTTATTCTTCTTTTTTCCGGTAGTAGGAGATGCCCTCTCAATAGAGGTGACTGGAACATCAGGAGTCCGGACTCCGCGATCCTCTGAGGAATCTACGTGATGTTGCTGTCGGGGTTGGAGAGGTTGAGACGGGTGAGCGGTACTAGGACTACGCTGTAGCATTTCTTCTTTGAGCTTGACCATTTCGTTCTGCAAGGCTCTGTAGTCTGCAAGAGTCGGCAATCGCTCTTCCTGAGGTGAACGAGTGTGTATCGGTATGCTACCCTCGAGAGTTAATTCCTCGATCGAGGAGTCGTTTCCCGGCTGTTTGCCCTTTCCACGTCTACCAGTATTTACATTAGGACCGTAGGGACTGTGTTCATCGCTCTGTCGAGATTGACTGTCGTCGGCTAGAGGAGCTCGGCCGACCATAGGGGAGAGCGATGAAGTCCTCTTGCGGTGAATGGATCGGACATGGTAGCGGTACTTGTAACTCGGTGTGTTTGGGGGAAATATCTTCGTCAAGTCTTAGTTGGAATAGATCTTCTTCCTATAAATGATATCGACGTACGATTCATCCAAGAAGGTATTATGGTTATAAGGTATTATTTGGACGGCCACCAGATGGCCGTGCGATCGTATAGGAGTTGTAGATAATGTGACACTTTGCCTTAAAAGAACTGCGAGAGCAGGGTACAATTTATCCTTAGAATCTACAACTACAGAATCGGGAGCAAAGCGCTCGTTGAGCGCACCTATATATCAACTATGTACACGTGATCGTACACGTGCGCGCATGCACACGTGAGCGATCGCAACTGCGATTGGGTGCCGATCCGTGACAGATATAGATATAGATATAGATATAGATATAAATATAAATAGATTTATATTAATATTATATAAAAAGAAAGAAATCAAAAGTATTATAAATATATTTCTAAATTATTATATGAAATTTAAGAATAAGAGGGGATTTATAATAAATATAAACATTATATTAAATATTTTTTTTAAAAAAAATATTCAATTACGATTATGATTTTTTCCCTAATGAATATAAGATTCTATCTATAATATTAATTTAGTAAAGAGTGATTTTTATATAAAGAAGGAAATATAGAATTTCTACTAGATTTGAACTCTTTGATTTATATAACTATCTAGATAATTAAGTAGAAGATGGAGTATATAGAGTAGAGTATGTAGAGTATATAGAGTATATAGAGTATATAGAGTATATAGAGTATATAGAGTATATAGAGTATATAATCTCAAGTTTGTAGAATCGATAGAGATATCTATCCACCTACCTACCTATCTCTTCGTAGGAGGAAAAACAGAACGGAATTGTTTACTAGTAAAGCCCTTGAATAATCCTATTATTTCATTTCAATTCGAAGATTTAAATATTTAAATACTTTTACAATTGAAGATGATTCAAAGATTTATTAAACATCATTAACTCGTGTTTTTATTATCGATTAATTTATTAAAGAATTTATTAGGGTGATCAATTTTGGTCTCTTTTTTCTCCAAAGTAGAGCCTACCCCAGGTTGATCGACAAGCGCTAATACCAATTCGTAGGATCAACTCCATCTCTTTCTTCTCCAAGTGATACAATGTGCGTCATACAATTGAGGTTCGTGAGGATGGCTATTTGGTATTTGTAATGTGTAGGAGGTTCGAAGCTATGTCTTGTGGCTTGGTGTCAACTTTACACGTGGAAGTAAGAGGGTTTGATTGTAAAGTAGAATATAGCGATTGATTTGCCTGGGAGAAATTACAATATGAAATGCCTATAGGCTGTAAATGATGGTGAAATGTATTGTAGTCTGATACTAGACATGGAATTTCTTTCTCGTCATGAATCATGCACATCCAAATGTACATTCAGATGGTGAAATCGTAGAAGGTTTAGATCTATGATGAGATGGTCTGGTAGACAGCACGTCTGTAACCATTAGGACCACTTAGCTCACAGGAAATAGTATTAACATGTGTTGTAACATCGTCCTGAGAAAATATAGGACTTGCGAGGAAAATAAACCTTCCTGTGCAGGCCATTAGAATACCGAGTCTGCAACTAACCGAACTCAAAATGTCACACACTTCGTGCATATCAAAACTTATGTATGATATTTCGGACCTTCCGAGCCGGGAATGTCGGGAGATAATGGTACACGTGGGATTTGCAAGATTGGTTTCATACATATATTCCACTCATTCTTGAGTGTTGATTTGGTGATGTTGGTACTAGGTCGACATCAGATGGAAATATTATATGGACTGCCATAAAATAGTCATTGCGCAGGTCTTTCAATCCTTTATCTGTTTGAAAGTATAGACTTAGTGCATGCAATAAGGTCTGCCAGCACACAACACATTGGAATGCTAGTACCTGGACCTATGTGTGGTTTCTATGATTTCATTGGTCGAGCGAGTCCCGTGACGTAAAATCCATCGGAAGTTTGTTCTGCTGATGCATCGGGTGCATTTCAAGCTGCTCAGGTGTGACACAGAAAACGAGGTTCGAAAGATTTGTTCCAACAGTGGAGAGCATAGATATATGTGAGTTGAAAGAAGATGTTTTCCAGGTACCAGGAACAAAGAGTATAGATGGCACCACCTGCCTCGGCATGGATCTGTCCAAAAACAGGAGCCAAGATATATAAGTGGCTGAATTTGAAGTCGATGTTGTGTGACCCAAGGCTTTGGGATTCGGGTCAGTTGATGGGTGGTTTTAATAGAAGGAAAATCATATACTCAGTTACGAGTCATCTTGCCTTCTATCATCATCATCCTCCTCCTCATCATCATCATGCGCAGAAAGTACGCCATTAATATTCTGCCACTTATTTTTCAAAACTTACTGTGATTGTTTTTCGTGCCTTGCATTTTGCAGATGCAAAAAGTGTTTTTTTTTGTGGTTCCTGAGCGTACTCACTACTCAGTGGTAGGTAAATTCGGACCTGGATTCGCACTTGTCTGGGTGTGGTCCGGCTGGACGATCAATTAAAGATCTGCATTATCAAGTTATGCCTACTCATACATTTAAGCTGCCACATAGAATTGCTTAGCTGATGGATATCTTTGTACGGACAAGATGAGGCTAGATGCAATGAGATGAGTGTACCGGACTGGTGTATGATCATTTGTGATCGTCCGTGGTGGTTGAATGATAAAGTCAGCTTACTGTTTTGGGGGGAGAGGAGGTAGCGAATGTAGCAATGTAGTGATGTACCTTGTCATCCATCTTCTTGACAGTACCTATCGTAGTGTTGTCTTGGCTTCATCTTGATTGTTCACTGGCTGATTTATATATAACGTGTTGGATGAACGAACACCTTCTTCCTTCTTACCAAGTATATGGATGAACTTTTGATTCGCTCTTTGGTTGGTGTGATTGTATCGGATCTCGCCAACTGCATCGATTGACTCGAGTCAACGACCAAACAGGGGAAGTCAAGATGATGGTTTATTCGAATTCTTGTCAACGGTGAGGAAGAGTGCAAAGATAATGACTGATAATAAGAGGATTCCAGCACTTTTTGCCCTGCCCCGCCCCTCGATTGCTTATCGCAGTTAGTGGCGGCACATTAGCTCAAAGGTAGAGAGAGCACAGGGCGTATCGGACAGAAAGTGTCAAGCATCTTGTCAAGCCATGAGATTCAAAGGCAACGAATGAGCAAGAAAGATTACCCACTCACCACCGAGCCACCGTATAGTAGAGAAAGAAGAGAATAAGACCCGATCCGATACGATACCGATAGCCCAATATCACATCATTCATGTTCACGAGGCGGCTCTCGAGAGTCGACATATGTAATGTATTATATATCTTTTTAGCAACACATCACATCATCATATCATCTTCGAATCCTGTAACATTAACCTACACATGTTACAGATTACATGATGTTATATATCATGTTACGTGTAATCTATTTGCCGTGAACAAATAGAATTCTTACCAGTATTTTTTTCTAGAGGGGTAGAATCGCAGAAGAAGCTTATTGAATGTGCTATTTAATATTGATCCACTTGATGAAAATACAAAACGATGACTTGCAGTGCTTGCTGAAATGTAATAGGATGCTTGTGTTATATTAAGCGCATATGCTGCAGGCTGGAGCGGTTCAGGTAAGGGACAGGAACATGAATTCAAGTTAATCCTCGTCACTTTAAGTGGCTCGAGAGTTGAGTGAAAGTTTTGAAGATGCACGATGGGTTGTAAAGTGGAAAAAAGTGTATCGTTCCTGAAAATATGGGTTTCCCGCTGTCATCTTGTCATCTTGTCAGGTCCTCCTTATATTCATTCATCCGTACGCCCATTCATTTATTCAAATCAATGTTCCTGCGAGTACTCCGTACGGACTTTGGTTTCATCTTAACAGCCAGCTCTGCACCAGCTAATAAGCCATCAAATGATGTACAAGTAGAAATTGTTCAGCTGTGGGTAGACTAGTACGTGAGACTGAATGAGAATGGGACTGGTCGGAATGAAGGGGGAATACGTCTATCGATTTCCTCTGCCGAGAAGTTATTTTGGTCTTCCGATTTGGAAAGGTAGATGTGTGTTGCGTGTTTCACACCGACGATTTCCTTTATTCTTCTTCTCGTCATTCGTTAACTTTTCCCTTCGTACCTTTCGTACCTTTTCGTACCTTTTGGTAGACCACTTTGAATTCGCTTATCGTTACGCTACCATAAGGTTATCGGTTCAACTATGACAGCTCGAACGAGCTTGAGGACAGCTACTACGAAGCATGCTAACAAGACTAAATTTATACTTTACAGCTTCCCTGCTTAGAAGAAATACTAACATTTGGTAGAATAATATGTGAGAAAGCTAAAAACATTCCTTTGAATAAAACTCTGCCTCTCTACCCCTTCCTCTGCCTCTGCCGGTGATAAGTAATCGTACCTGGAACTCATCCCACCTATCAATACTTGCTAGCAACGAGACGATCTGATTTCATCGTTATAATCTACGATATAATATATAATATGTTAATGAAATACCATGAAAGCTAGAGAGTTGAGTGGATATATATGAAAAAGCCTTTGTACCCTCATACTCTCATACTTACTTACAATCATACTTACACCTCTTCTCACCCATTTTTATCAAGTCAGAAAAATCTTTCGAATCTTCCAAATCTATCAAGTCGTCAAGGAATATTTTGTTCAGGTGTTCGTCTTGTCCTGACCCGAATCCTTCCTTTCTTGAAACACTTAAGACTAGCTAGCTACCCGGCTACTCGAGTCGAGCTATTCTTTTACCCCTTCATTTGCTTCTGCCACAGCCAACAAGCAAGCAAGCAAACTTTGAACGAAAGACCATCCACTACAATCATCGCACACAAGCAATCTTCATAAAATCTTTGAACCATAACATACACAATCGATAGATATACTTCTACCTTATCGTGCCTCTTATTCTTTGCATCAATTCAAGGTACGACGCTTGAATCATTCATCCGCTTACCACGAGATCGATATCGAGATCAATTCTTGCAGATCTTATAAGAGTCGTCTAAAGCGTCTAAAGATTTATAGAAAACAATCCTTGCATCACTCACTACACTATACCGGGTAGCGATAATCTTTCGCAATCAAATCGATTTTTAATCTTCGCGGGCGGAAACGAGGCAAAAAGAGGAAAAGACATCAGGAAAAGATCAAAAGAGGAAAAGATCAAAAGAGGAAAAGAGGAAAAGAGCAAAAGAGCAAAAGAGCAACATCATTCTCCCGGTCGCATATTATTGTTGTAACCGCTACCTACCTAGTATTTCCTTGTCCCCCCCCGCCATCCTCTTATCGACAACATAATATTATCGCCGTTACTCGGATAACCTCGACCTCGACCTTTATAATACTGGACAACTATTGAGAAAAAAATAAAAAGCATTTTCAAGAAAAAGAAATACTCCTCGATTATTAATTCATCGTCCTGCCAACAATACCCTCTTCGATTCGGTTGCAGGTCTAGGCTGTGTCTTCTTCATTTCCAGGCTGAAAGAAAATCACCGGAGCTGGATTCTTTTGAAACCAAGCCTCCTCTACTTGGGTACCTTTGCCCTGCTTACGAATTCCACAACACACTCTTGTTTGTCTTGATGCGGTGACAGAGATACGATTCACATCGCCTCATCCTTTTCATCCCTCACACGACCTACTATCGCAATCACCCCTCTCGTCGAGTCCGTAGTGATCAGATCAATATCGTCGACCACAATGAGTACCGATCCTCAATCAACTCGGGAGCCAGCATCTGGTCCGAGATCCGGTCCCTCCTTCCTACCTACAAATACCATCCGTACAAATAACCTCAATGGTTCCGAAGTCGAAGGACCATTCAGCGGCCACAATCCCCAAGAGTCGACGGTTACGACACCTCGACCCAATACCGCACCCAATACCCAACCTCGGCCGATGCATGGATCGGAAGATGCATCAACTCCTACAACAGTCTCATTCAGACCAGTCTCAGATGCGCTTGCCAATCAAAGACCTCTCCCACAAGCTCCTTTCGATGTCGCCGCGACCATTCCAGAAACCGTGGCAGGTTTGACAGCCATGAACAGAAATAATTCGACGAGGTCAAATAATTCTATTGGTTCTGAGGATGTTGATATGGACAAATCCGATGCTGCTAGTTCCAATGGCAATAGCCCAAGACCGCACAAGAAGAAGAAGAGTCAGAAATTCTATTGCACGGATTATCCGCCATGTAACCTCAACTTTACCAGAACCGAGCATTTGCAGCGTCATATAAGGTAATTAACTACGTTCTGAACCACTCTACAATCACTTCTCATCTACTAACCCTTGGTGTGATGCAGAAAACACACCGGAGAACGTCCCTACGAATGCTTTTGTGGGCGTTACTTCTCTCGAAGAGACAATTTACGCCAACATGCTCAAACGGTACATCAAAAGGAGGAAATCCCCCCAGGATCGTTGGCAGCCACTAGCACAAGATTTCCTAGACAGCCTCGTACAGATAGATCTAAGCCCCCTGGCAGACAACGAGCTGCCACAGTGAGCGAACAGGTACCATCATATCGTGGTCATCATCGAAATTCCTACTCCACTTCCAGCATAATGTCGAATATGTCGCACGCATCGAGTTATAGTCAAGCACACAATCTCAGACGCCCACTCGCTCTACAAATGCCTAGTCCCTTAACAAGACGCCCAAGTTCACCTGGAGGTTACAGTACGCCCACTTCTGCTACTTTCTCAACTGGTCAGAATAGTCCGCGATGGCCAACCCTCGGGTTTCAATCATCTCCTGGACCAGGCGTAGGTGTACAAATACCAGCTGGTCGCATTTATGACGGGCATCATACGCCCGGTCGAAGATTGTCTACACCCTCGGCCGCAAATCCGTTTTCCCCCACTGGTCCCGCTTCCAACCCTTTTGGCACGTCATCAAATTTCTCTGCAGCGGCACCCTATTCGCCAAGTTTGGTTTCAAGCCCTACAAACTCGACATTCAACAATGGTGGACAATCGATGGCTGCCCACCATTCAGATATGGATAATAGAAGGAGAACCTGGCACCAAGGAACCAATGCGGCTACACTAGCATCATTCACCACGAGACTGCATAGTGTTATGAACGCAAACCATTACGCTGATGGTCCTATACCTGAACCGGCCGCGATCCTTCGCAGTAATGCCCCTCCACAAGAACATGCAAGACTTCCTGGTATCTCAAGCTTGTTGCCTGGTAGAGGAGAATCTCCTCCGCCTCGCCGCAGTCGAGAACAAATGATGATTGACAGACCACACTCTTATCATCAGCCAAGCCTTAGTATGATTGAACGTCCAAGAGAAAATCCTGCGGATAGACCAGCGTCCTATTATCAGCCAATCTCCGACGTGTCTAATCGTGGTCCAGGTCAAAGAATGATCGATAGACCGCCTTACTATCAGACCAATACTCCCATGTCTGATGACCCTCGTCCGGGTCCAATGATGACCGATAGACCAAATTCTTACCACCAGCCAAACCCGATTGTGCCTGAACGTCGTCCAAGTCAAATTATGACTGATAGATCAAGCTCTTATTATCAACCAAGACATTCCATATCAGAATCGGTCTCCTATTCTAATCCAAGACCAATGCCTTCCAGGGACCGACCTCTTAGCTCTCACCTTGATCGACAATTTACCCAACTGGAAATTCAAGGCCCACCACATGCGGATGCTGCGAGCTGGGCTAACGAGACAGCTCGTGCTGTTCATGCAACTGCACAGCAATCACAGGCCAATCAACCAAGAGTAACGTTTGAGCAGCCAGCACTTGGTCCTCGAACAGGCGCATCTTCATCTTATCACCACAAGCATACCGCTAGCTTACCTGTAAACATGCACAGATCAAACAGACGCGATGGGTGGTACAACGGTCCAGTAGTATACCAGCAGACTTCTGACAATAGATTCCAAGGAACTTCTCCGGAAGGATCGACTGGTTCCGAAGGTGCAGCGCCTATAACTCCACAAAGTGCCACCGCGACAGATTATAACCCTGCCGTTGTACGCTCCAATGGATACCACGAGGAACCTTCTCGAACCATTCATCCTCAACCACCAGCTGTTCACCACTACCACACACTCTCAAATGGCAATGAACATTCTTATACACATAAGCCCCCTACGTCAACTCAAACTATGTATCCGCAAGTCCCTCAATCATCTACGCAACATTATCGCACTGAAGGATTGGACGCTCTGGCAGCAGCCGCAACAAGTGGTCAGATCAGTGTACACAATAATGCATTTTGAAGGATTGATTTCGTTGGTTCATACCTTTTGTGTAAATATTACACCTCGAGTCAATTTCTTTTAACGATACCCGACTTACATTCTATTTGTAAGAATGTCACGAATTCATGAAACAAGACAGATTCACTTTATTATCACGATTTTTCCCTTTATTTTTCTGCGACTATTGGGAAAGGGACATTTTGATTTACCAGCGTTGGTGTTTAGGTTTTTGGCATTATGAACTCTTTTTTCTATTATTCTCTCTCAAGCTTTATCGACCTCTTCGCGCCATTCAATGTTGTGGTATATAAGGATCTCATGTACCGCGGCTAGTACCCGTGATTGTGTCTAGTGTTTTTCATCCTCACATTCGATATCGTCGGCCACTGATTACACAGTGTATTGATGTCCTATACGAAAATTCGATTGTCTTCAATGACTTGGAGGAAGCTTGAGCCCGAGGTTTTGACCAATTTCCTTTGTACTTAGGTCTGATTTTTGGGTAGCGTTTGGGTGGGATTACTTTGGATTTTTTTTATCATGATTTAGCGTACTTGGGAGGTTTCAATTGTTATTTCTAGCGTCAGGACAAGGCGGTACTGTACTCGGGATTTTCTAATGGGCGGCATGCTTGGCTATGACTTGGCTATGAGATTTGCAATATTGATACCTCTATACCCAAATGCTATTCAAACATTTTCTCAAGGCTTTTTCGACAATTTTTCTTTAGAGATTACGGTTCTAGATATGTGTGTATGCTTCTAAATTTTCATGGGTGGCAGATATAATACTTGGATCTTGAGGGTTGTTACGAGGAAGAGGAAGGTGAAATGATGTCATGGGTGTTTGGGATGGGTTGAACGAGTTGGCTGGCGGGCGTCTGGCTAGTCTGTTTTGTATGCGTGCATCTTTCTTTTGCGGTGGTGGTACATCCTTGCTTGCATTTTCGTGTCTAGGGGAGGGGTCTTTTTAGTATGGTATGTATGGCCTCGAGAGTTGAGAATTTAGGGTTTGATCTTGGAATCTTTTGATGTTTTGATCCGTGGAGCTGGGAAATGAGGTTGGGTGGCCGGGCCGGGTGGTTTGTGGATTGGTTGGCGGGCTGGATGTTAGATGGGTGAAGGGTTGTGTGTAGGTACTTATGCATGTAGGGTAGTTGGTTGAGTGGTGTGGGCTGGGCTGGGCTGGGCTGGAAGGGGTGGGGCTGGGTGGGTTGTGGATGGATGGATGGGTGGAGGGATGGAGGGATGGAGTGATGGAGTGGTGAATGGATGGATGGATGGATGATTGGACGAGGGAATAGAAGAGTGAGATATTTCTGGGGAGTAGGGGACGGAGATGGGGACGGAGATGGGGGTGGGTGGTAGCTTCGTTTAGCTTGGTTTTATTTAACTTGACTTCACTTGACTTGACTTGACTGATCTTGACTGATCTTGACTTGGGCATAATATCATCATTATCTTTATATTTGTGTTTGTGTGTTTATGTATTTATGTATGGGTGTAGGGGTGTAGGGTTGATAGGTTTGATTAGTAGGTAGGTAGGTAGGCATGTACCTAAACTTCACCTTGTAAAGTTGGAAATACATCTTGTGAATAGATGGGTTTGTTGATATATATGTATGTGTGTGTGTGTGTGTGAACTATTTTATGTATGTGTGTGTGTGTGTGTGAACTATTTTATGTATGTATGTATGTATGTATATATGTATATATATATGTATGTATGTATGTATATATATATATATATATATATATGTATATATGTATATATGTATATATGTATGTATGTATGTATGTATGTACCTATGCATAGAAGAGCGAAAGAATCTTGGAAAGAAAGAAAGATTTTATATATTTGTGCGATAGCAGGTGATTGTGTTGTATAGATGTACTAGTATTTTTTATTTTAGCTTTAAAGTTTGTGATTTGTGGGTAGGTAGATAGGTAGGTAGGTAGGTAGGTATGGTTTGCGGATGAGGTTTATGAGTATTCTTTAGCTTTGATATTTATGAATTATGGATGTGAGTTTTGGTTAGGGTTAGGGATGTGGTTTATGGATGTGGTTTATGGATGTGGTTTATGGATGTGGTTTATGGATGTGGTTTATGGATGTGGTTTATGGATGTGGTTTATGGATGTGGTTTATGGATGTGGTTTATGGATGTGGTTTATGGATGTGGTTTATGGATGTGGTTTATGGATGTGGTTTATGGATGCGGTTTATGAATTATGAATTATATATTACGAATTATGAATGATGGAATCGTGATTTATGATTTGTGCTTTTAGGTATGTATGTATATCTAGTATATGTACATCCCAACCTCGCTGTTTTCACTTTTGGGGTTTTTTGCTTTTGCGGGTTTTGCTTTTGTTTTTTTGAGGGGGAGAGGGGTGGGAGATGGGATTGGAAAATGAGGGGAGAAGAGGCTATGGCGTGGAAGTTTGGAGTAGATGGATGGATT
Organism: Botrytis squamosa; assembly: GCA_014898485.2. NCBI lineage: Eukaryota > Fungi > Ascomycota > Leotiomycetes > Helotiales > Sclerotiniaceae > Botrytis > Botrytis squamosa. The sequence continues at coordinate 731,969 of RCTC02000017.1, forward strand.
AGATAGAAACTTGGGGGGGGGGATCTGGGTAAGTAGGAGAGAGGGAGGTAGGGAGGTAGATGTCTATTAGGGGATGTGAGATGGAGATTGATAGAGGGGAAATGAAGGGGAATTGGGGATTGGGATAGAGAGAGAGATACTGGGTTGGATGAGATCGGATGGTATGGGATTGGAGCTGTTGAGATCATGTTATGGGAAGGGGACGCGGATAGTGTGTGTACGTGTATGGTGAATTTGTTAATCGATGGGGAGCGATTCGGGACATAGGTTGGTAGGTGTTACTACACCATTACTATGCCATTACTATGCGAACAGATGGGCGGGCTAGCTAGAGCATGAGCCTTGAGTTGCACAAGCTTATTTTCTTAATTTCTCGTTTCCTTGATTTAAGATGCAAAGATTATAGATCTAAGTTACGGAAAGGAAAGTACGAGGAGATACGAGGAGATGGGAGGATTTAGAACAGTGGATGGATGCTTGCGAGAGGATATGTTTCAGATTTGTATGTGTGAGGGGTACGTGGGTTTGGATTTGGGGTTGGGTTTTGGAAGAGTGGGTTTGATTGGTGGGGTGTGAGGGGCATGAGGGGAGGGTAGAGAGTGGGAGGGAGAGTGAGTGTGAGTGTGAGTGTGGAGAGGGTGAAGGTGTGAGGGGGCGGGGATGAACTTCGTGAGGGTTGGTGTGTGTGTGTGTGTGTGTGTGTGTGAGGGGTGTGAGGGGTGTGAGAGAGTATACGAGAGGTTTGTGTTTGGGGTTGAAGGGGGGGGCGAGAAGGAAGTGAGAAAGCAAGCAGATAAGTACAAAACAAATGGGTAAAGAGATGAAGTGATATGGGAAATATGAAATAGGAAATAGAAAAGAAGGGTTAAAAAGGGAAGGGCCAAATTTGGAGATTCGAAATTAGGCATGAATGAAGCGCGAAGCATCTAGCCTTACTGTATGATGAGATAAATAGGTAGGTGGAAGAACGCAGGCAGAATCGTTTTCGTACATCTCCATGTCCTCGACATCTATGTATGGAAGACCATAGAGACATAAAGATGGGAACCATGTATGAAACTTTTGGGATGGAGATCCATAATGAGATACCCACTGGTGACCTAGATGGATGGATAGGAATGCAATGGGCTTTGTGCATCAATGGAGTCTCGATCGAATCTTATAAGCTTATTTATGATCATCGTTCGGGTCAACGGCGGAGTTACATATTTAGTTACAGATAGATAGGTACTTAGAAAACTGGATAGTGGGAATGTATTCTTCGATGTGTATGCTAGAATTCCGGGTCCAAGTTTCTTTATCTTGATATGCATGCGATGTATGATATCCATACGCATGAAAACGGGGCTGCGGGAAAGCTAACTTGTAATAGGACAAGATTCAACCTAAAGGATTCCGCCCCAGATACGAACAGCAGAGTTCGGGTGAGGGAAAAGAGAAAGAGAGGTGGATTGGATGGGGTGAGATCGGAGTCGGGATGTGTATCTGTGCTTTATGCAGAGAAGTGGAGATGGGAATGAGCTGAGTGGTTTGGTTTGTTTATATGGATTTGGGAGGATGGAAGGGAAAGGAGGGGTAAGTGGGTATGTGGGTATGATGGATGGTGGCGATCTTTTCTTCCTTGGAGGATTGGGGGTTTGAAGGGTTGGGTGCGAGAGGGTGTGAAAGGAAGTTGGATGGTTGGCTGGTTGGTTGGATGGTTGAATACACTTCGTTATGATACGATGTATGATGAGAAACTGGGAATTCATCTAGTCGAAACTTGATGTTAATATATCCATCTATGATGGATTGGAGTGGGAGAATAGTTTTGATACGAGATGATGTGGATATTTGCGACGCTGTCTATAGACTTATTTTTGTTTGTGATGTTTTTTTATTGGTTTAGCGATGGATTTGGAATTCGTGAACAGAGTGGTATGTATGTATGTATGAATGCTTGGGTGCATTGGGACCACGAGATGAGAGCGTGCTGGGGCGAGGTTGTATTTTGGCGTGAGTTTGCATATGGGTATGGGTATGGTGCATGATGGCTGTGGTCAGCAGGAGAATTCTCTTGATGTTGATAGAGTGATGGGAGAGGGTGTTGAGAGACTTGACTGCATCGAAGTTGGATATTCTAGTTTTAATTAGTGGTAGGGGAATGTGTCTTCAGACTGGAATTTGAGTCAGATGGATAAGAGCCGTTGGGATTCCTTACTGAGGAGCTTGGGATGGAGGGAGAGTGATGCTAGGGTGTATGTTGTTGTCTTTATATCAGACGACGATTGGTGATTTCGTGAACTGGTAGGTGAGAATTGATGAAGAGGAGTAATGCCATTGTACTGTATTATCTCAAAGGGGTAGAGTGATCTGAATCATCTTAATGTTCGTTACAGATTTGAACAATCGGGGTTGATTGTTTATTAGACTATCGTTTCAATAACCCAATATCATGATAAACAAGTAGAAGAATGCAATACCTACCTACCTGGGTACTTAGCTAAGGATGATAGGAACTACTCTCAAAACCACAACATCTTGTTCACGATATTACTTAAGTAAATGCTAAGTTCAACTCAACATAAACCAGACTCTGCTATGAAGTAATTGATCTCTCAAATATCTCAAGCCAACTTCCAGTATCATCTCAACTCTTCTTTCTCTTCAATCTCACTTTCCTTTCCTTTGATATCACTTCCCTCAGTATTCGCGAAAGCCTTTTCACTATTGCCCATCCAATCAGACTTCCACTCCGCGTGCCATTCCACTTTCTTACCATCGTTCCTGGTTTTGAAGATGTCTGAGAATGTGGGTGTGATGGAGTCGGCGTTTTGGAGCTGAGATGAAGAAGGATTGTTTCTCCAGTTTTTTAATGGGCGTGGGATTGTTTTGTGAGATGTGTGGACTTTGAGGCTGGATTGCGTATCATCGTCCTCGTTCTCATTCCCATCATCTTCGTTTCCGTCGTCTCCATTCTTGTCTCCATCACTTCCATCATTCCCATCGTTGTCATCACCTCCTTCATATCCATCCCAATATCTCGCTTCACCCCACCACATACACCTCTCTCTCGTCCCTACATCAACCCACAGATCCTCTTCTACTCTCACTTCTCCTTCCGGTACAATCATACTTCCATTTTCTTTCGATCCAAGAATTACAATCCCATCTTTATAAACTGGAAACTCTGGTCCAATCAACCCGCGATTCGGATCTCCTTCTTTCACAAACCCAACAATATAGGCCTGAAGTGTTTGTGCAACAATTTCGGTAGATGGAAGGACCTTTCCCGTGTTGTATATATCTGTTGGATCAGAAGGTGGTTTTTGATAGAACTATTTATACAGTTAGAATGTTTCAAATGGAAACGTAGAATATCAAGAGAGGATTCACTAACCGAAAACCCAACATCCTGTCCATGAACACCCGGTTCTACTCCAAAAACATACTTATAACTCCTCTCAGCTCCAAAAGCATCAAGCAGATAAACCGCATTACAAATCGTGCTCAGTTCCGCTGTTGCATTCGCACCCCTGAGCAATTTATCCAGAACTCCTGCATTTTCGTCGTCCAAAGGATATAGATCCTTAACAATGTACTCTAAATCTTCATCTTTTAATCCTGGTAAACTATTCCGTATGAATGTCGCAAATGTATCATCATTTTCCACAGCTTTGATGTCTGTAAATAACAGTCCCTCAAGTGAATTATGAGCAACCATTATCCCATCAATGTCATCCCAGAAATCTCCATCTCTCAATAGAACGGAAACAGGCTTTGGGATAAAAATAGTGTCTAGAGTAGGTCCGAAAGTAAATTGTGCATATGGCGATTTCGAAACCAAAAGCTTATTGGCAGAAATCAATACTTCCTCAGGCTTGTTCTTCAATTCTTCAAAAGTATCTGCTCTAGCTACGAATAAAAAGTCGTCAAAAGCCTCGAGCTCGGTATCAGCATCGGCTGCGGGAAAAAAGGCTGGGGATTGTAGAATAGCTCGTTGAAAAGGTGCACGTGGTAAGGAATCTGGGTTTAATGAGGACGACGAGCCGCCATAAGATGTGATGTGGTGCAGGATAGATGATGCACCGGCAGATTCTCCGATGACGGTCACACGGTCGGGGTCACCCCCAAATTTGGAGATGTGTTGGGAAACCCAGTTTAAGGCGAGAGCTTGGTCGTAGAGACCAGCGTTTGGGGTTGGGTGAGGATCGGTCGAGTTGTCAGGGGTGGAGAGGAAACCGAAGGCGCCGAGACGGTAGTTTAGGGTTACCTTGAGTGAATGTTAGTTGTGAGCAAGCCCTAGGAGGACGATAGACAAACAAAAATGATGCTATCGTGGATAGCTACGCTTTCTGATGTGAAGGTAGAAGCATTGAGAAAACCATATGGACTACCATCTTGATTCTTATGTCCGAACGTAAAACCCCCTCCGTGTATCCAAACCATTACTGGTACTATTGTTTTGTAAGTCTCTCTATTCAGCGATATCATACGGTGATAGTACTTACAAGGAACAAAATCATCATCTTCCTCCACCGCTTCAGCTACTCCCTCTGGTACAACCACATCCAACAACAAACAATCCTCGCTTTCCCAACCATGAGGAACGTCTTCAAATGGATTTGGTTTCAAGTGACTTGGATCTATATTATTAATAAGTCCCAAAGTATACAACGCAACTAGTAGACCAGCATCCTCTGTCCAATCTGGACGAGCTTGTGGACATATATGTCCGATGGAACCATCATTAATATGCGATGAAGTACTATCTACAGGAAGAGGTTTTGAAAACCGAAGATCTTGGAGAGGCGGAATAGCGTAGGGAATATTGCTGAAGTTATTATAGTGGCCGGTGGACTAGATGGGGATTTGGTTAGTAAGAGTATGGGAATGGGTAGGGTGTCTGATAGTCCGAACTGAAATCCAACAATAAAAATTATCAAATCTCTAAGGCAAGTGGAACATTGAGATATTTTCAGATATCCAACTGCTTTTAGATATTCAAAACCTTACATTGTTGAACTGCAGTCCAAAATATCGGATACTCTGGTCCGAATGGGAATGAATAAGGGGTACTGACATTGAAAATGGCTTGATGACGCTCGTAACCGAGATCGACTATTGGTCCAGGAATTGATGGGTTTTTGGGACGAGGTCTTGGAAAAGTTGGAGGGGGGCGTAGGGAAGATGGAGATGGTTGGAAGGGACGGCCATGATGACCTCCTTCAGATGCTTCAACTGAAGTAATGATGAATGCAAAGATGTTCAAGAGCTTCATCTTGAGACGGAAATAGCAATACTTGGAGAAAGAAATCAAAATGGAAATGGGGTGTAGGCTTTATTGTATCTGAATGTTTCCTTCACTGTCTCATTCATGTGATGTGTCTGAGCTCAGCTTAGAATTAAAAATCGCATTGTAATTGCGATGCAACGCCGGATGGCATTTGTGAAGTTGTGAAGTCGTACTAGGACTTGTGTCATAGATTTTGTCTCAAACACAATAACTTCCATGTCGTACTTTCACTATCGCCTTCATCCATAGGCCTAATCTTTGTCCAGATTCGAACACCGTATCTGGAGGTAGGTTATTGATCTTTCCAATCCTTTCAGTTTCGAGAACCTTAAAAATGACGAAAGTAGAGTGCAGTCAGAGTACATAAGAAGCACTCAGTCTGTGTTGGATGAAGATCAGTTGTAGTACAACATCGGGACGAAGCAAGACATGTGCTCATTGTCCCATAAAATTCCAGATATTAGAGTCAAGTCTCGCTTTCTAGTACCACGAGACTGAAATGCCAAGCAATTGAAGTACTTTGAAAGCGGGATAACACTAAACTTGCTCCTAAGACATTGAACTGTGAGTCTGGCAGATTGTTAAAGTATTATGACGTATAAATGAGATGGGAATTTCAGATTGGGAAACGAAAAGGGCCAATTTATCCGTAGGTTGAGACAATAATACTTATTGCGTAGCTTGAGCTAATCCAGTTGTTCTTTTGAATCAGGGTGTGTAATTGTCCGGATTTCAATTCAACAATGAAGATTATCAAACCTCCAAACCAATTCGAATAATCAAATCATTTGTGAGACTAAATCTGGTTGAACATTGAACTATTTGCAGATTTCTGATTGCTTTTAGATATTTGAAACCTTATATTATTGAATTACAGTCTGGACTATGGGAAAGCGTTTGCCTATGAAGAAGGCAAGTCCAAGTTGATGATCCAGGGAGCATTGGTAGGCTGATGTTCTCCATCCAGAATCGCCGCATTAACCATAAGAGTTTCTTTGCCAGACTCAATATGCAAATCCATAGCCTGCGGATACTTGTTGACCAGGTCATCTTCTCTCTTCATCTCATCTTCCCATGCGATTTTGTTGGCGCCATACCCCTCATGGATATGGCCGAAGCAATTCATCAAAGACTTCGCACGTCGGATTGCGCGAAAGGTATTCTCGCAGCCCAAGTTCTCGTCACGAAAGCCCTTTGGTGGTCCGTGGGTCATAACAATACCTATCCACATCAGCTGGGATAGGATTTTCAGCAATGGAAGTTACGCCCTCTGCAGTTTCCCCAGATGCATTGAATCGATCTTCGTTACGTTTGTAAGGAGAGGCGTAATCGTTAAACTCGTGTTGGTATGGCGAAGCATCTATCTTAAATCTTGCACCACTTTTAAGATTGAAAGTGTGCGTTCCTTCCTCCAAATAAGTAACAACCGGTTCTTTCGCTAATTCCCCCTTCATTACCTCCATGGCCCGTGCATGGTCGTCAAGATAGTCCTCGTCTTCCTCGAGGTGTGCTTTGCACCATCCTTCATCAAGCTCCAAATCATGATTTCCTGTAATAACCAGTTTAAGCTCTGCTTCAAAGTTGCTGGGCATTTTGAGTGCCTTTTTGAAGGCAGGAACACCTCCAACTTGTGTTAAATCTCCATAGTGGAGAAGAACATCGACTTTTGGGACAGGAAGCTACAATTTGCTCGAGGCGTTGTCGCCAAATTTGTAATCGTGTGTGTCAGAAAACACGATAAAACTTGTTGCTTGAGTTCTTGTCATATTTACCATTGTAATATAATCGTTAATGGTGTAGTCTAATTAAAATATGAGAATTATTCCAAATGATAAATTCGTGGATTCGAAGTGATAATGTAGATTCATCCTCGTATATCTGTGCATGGAGCTAGAAGGTGACGTTGAGCACGTGATCAGACATCACTCACTAACGTATCCTGGCTATTTGGATTGATAATTTTTACTAGACAGGCTTAATGTTTGTAAGTTTTTCTTCCCAGAAACAGAGATAACTTTTCCTCAACACGATGCACATTATCATAGTTCTCACAGCAATTCAACTCTAAAAACTCAATACCATTGCACAGCATCAAACTTCCAATTCAGTTCGCTCCACTTCATCACAGAATCTCCGTCCCATCCTGTCCATCATCCTTATGATTATCAAACCACCTAAATATCTCCTTCGCCTTATGCGTCATATGTCTAACCGGCTCATCCACCGGTCTCCTCAACGCCCCAAACTTCTCCAACGGCACCGCAATCTCATCATGATACTCTAGTATCGCTTCAAAGTCCCTACACTTATGATTGATATTAAAATCCGGCACTGCATTTTCCTGCATATCCACCCAATAATGTCCATACGTATCCACATTTCCCTGGCACATCAGATTCTGCAGCAGGGCATACACACAATGCGAAGCGTGGAGTTGATGGTACTTCCCCATCTGTTCGTTAGGGTAATAGTATTCTACGTTCCAGTAGAGATGCATGCGTAGCCGGTTGAGACAGTGGATTTGATGGAAGACGTCGATGCGTCCGATGAAGGCATCGCGGCCGAACCCGAAGGATTCGGGAAATTTTGCATACAAATCTGGGTTTTTGCCTTGATTTATGAGGTCTTCTCGGGATATGGGAACGGGATCTTGAGTCTCGATACGAGCCCATGCTGCGTCGACTTCTGGGGATGGAGGTTTCCGATAGATGGATTCGTTTTCGCGTTCTAGGAAGGTGCCGTTGAGTCGCCAGGTTGAAAGGGGAATGTCGATTGCGTCCAGAATTGGAGCTATGATTTTTCTAATGAGATGAGTTTCGGTGTTGGAAGATTTTTAGATCTTACATTTTTCGGAGACTTGCTTTAACGCCCAATTTCGCTCTTTTCCACCGGGAACTTGCTTCCAATTAAGCATAGCCGCTGTGAACAAGTACAAAGACAGACAAAAGAAAAGACCATTCAGCCAACCCAGACACCTCACAAACGAATGGTGCTTATGGCAGGTATCATTCTCTTCCTTTTCAGTATGTTCGAATGATTCATCGCCGACAGAAAAGCGGTTAAGAAGTCGATCTTCATCTTGATATTCGTTATCTGAGTTTACATGAGAGGGATCCAATTCTACATATGTGAATGGCTTATTGTGCTTGAAGATTTGTAATATGCGTTGATTGAAACCCATTTTGAAGAGTGGAGGGGTTGGAAATGGGAGAAGAGAGAAGTATAATGCGGAGAGAAAAAGCAAATGATAGATTAGTTGTTCTCAAACGGAATGGGAGATGGTATATTGCAAGTTATACAGCTAATGGGTATGATATAGCATCATAAATCAGGACTCGTGTTGCTTGCACTTCGGACCACCAGCAAGTGTATGGATTGACAAATCACCTCCCAATTTTCGATATTTTTAGCAAATTCATTTTTCAATTGTTTATTATTGGAACTCGCGTCTTGATTATTCTATCTCGATGCAACAATTACAACAATTCTAGAAATAAATGATTTGATGTATTAAGAAATATTCATCAATCTTTTTTGCAGCATTTCATCAGTCCGTACACCCATTAGTACTCCCTCACAATCAACACTCAACCCCCAACATTCGATTATCTCAACACGTTACACATACCCGTCATAACTTCCTCCCCATATTCTCTCTAGATAAGAGAAAACCACCCTCTTCTCTTTCAGCCAAGAAGAGATAAGCCACATACTGCACAGTTATCTAGATCCAACTGATTCACGAATATGCAAGCCAACTCATGTAGACAGTAACATGCACGACATCTGTAGTCTCATGATGGAAGTTTCGGCTAATTTTTCCCGCTCGCGTGGCAAACTTTGTGTTTCTCGGTTGGTGGTACAGAATACATTTTGGACTTTAGTTGGATGAGAAGAAATGCTGTGCATGTGTATCTATCGGTAGATTAAAATTATACTCCCTGTATTGTTGATGATCTTGAAAAGTGTGGGTAAAGCTTCCGAGAACACATCTACGCGGGTTTGACGACTTGAAATATTTTGGGCCCGAACTTCACACTCGGAAGCAACCTTGATAGATCAGCAGCAGAGAGCAAACGCCAAATTTTCTTTGCATCTTCATCTTAGCTAGCTGCTCGCTCGATATGAAATCACGTCGTTCGTAACTCAGAGATAGTTATCTGAGGGGCATCGCTGTTTGTATGGATCATATTTCATACAGGGACTAAACGGATGGGCCACAGATCAAAAGTATGTAAGAATACATGGCTATAGCAATACTATTGACATCATAACCGATTTAGCCTACTCTCTGTCACAAAAACGAGAATCGTGTAAACACTATCTTTACTCCTGGAAATACCAGAAACGCTTGTAGTGAAGTCTCTTACCCAAAATACTTGAAGTCTGCAACCGCTATATATTAAGCATCAATTCTAGGTACATTGAATCTCCTAACAGAAACCCAAGTCAGATCCGTGTGTATCTCTCCTATTCGTGGTGATGAAGAGTACCTCTTCCCCCCTATTCCAACCAACCCTGCTTACTCCCCGCGTAATCCTCGCTTGCACACCCACACGTTCTCCATCAATTTTCCCATCCTCCCATTTCACTCTTGCTTCTCGGTAGGTATTTAACTCACATCAAATTAACTCTATTCTCGTAAGTGTGTAAAGTCACTCACACATGCAGATAGATATCTAAAAATGACGTATAACTCATTACTTGCACGGATTGCTTCAGCAAACACAAACAACGACTTGGTGATAAAGAAACAATAATTTGAGGTATTTCTTTGATTTCTGCTTCGCCACAATTTTTGTCGCAGCGGAGAGTTTTGAAAAGTCTCATGATTACCTGCTTTGACATACTTGTAGCGTTTTCGACAAAACTCGAGTTGCAGACATACTTTGAAACGATACTGGGATCTAATTCACAATTTGTACATCTTTCTGATTTCTCAAATCGGGGTTGAGTTCAACTTCGCTTGCCGAATACATGATCCGATAGACTACACGACTCGTTGCAAATTACGTCGGTTGTGCATATAATTGTATGTTCAAGAACGTATTACAACCCTGTTCTTTGCGGGAATGATCTTATCTTGTATGAATGAACGAAAAGAATAGATCGGCGGCAAGATAACAGAAAGTTACAATACTTCGAAGCATGTTACTCTACATAATAATCTTGTGCAGCACTTTCGGATCTCCCGGTCAGCTTTGCAGGTAGATTGAAAAGACTCACGCAATTTCACTCATTTGAAAGTCAAAAAATATCTATATAAACAGTCCACAACTAGAAATCTAATCTTAATCCTCTCAACCATCTAAACCATAAATCCTTCCAACCAAACTCAACAACCCCATCGCAGAAGTTCCAACACCCACAGAAACCTCTCCAAAATGGTTCGAATGACCGCAATCTTGGCTACGGCCATTCTCAGTCTCGCATATGCTGCTCCTCTCAGCCCCGTTCAAGGTCTACTATATCCTCCCTCAAACAAAAAACATTACTGACTGACTTAAGTAGAAGAAGTTAAAGCCCGAGGTGTGTTGGATGCTACGTACGCGCAGCTGGATTGGTTCATGGCTAAACGTGATCCAGAGCTATCTTATGTGAATAGCCGCGCAGCGGAATTGAGTTATGTGGTATGTTTTGTGAAGTTGCTGTGGGGTATTTAGCTCACGGGACTGTAGAATTCGAAGCGGGAACCGGAGTTGAGCTATGTCAATTCTAAGCGTGAGCCTGAGCTCAGCTATGTGGTTCGTTTCACAAATATGTTGTTTTAGTATCCAGCTCACACAAACATAGAATTCAAAGCGAGAACCAGAACTTAGCTATGTCAATTCTAAGCGCGAGCCTGAGCTTAGTTACGGGGTTAGTTTAGCACTCCCCATTTTCGAAAAGACCCTATTGACAAGCTTTCAGAACTCCAAGCGAGAGCCCGAGCTCAGCTACGTCAACTCCAAGCGCGAGCCCGAACTCAGCTACGTCGTATGTCCCGCACATTCCTCCTCCTTCTCCATTGATTCCTGTCCCATCTACTAACCTCCAATTCTAGAACTCCAAGCGAGAACCAGAACTTGGCTATGTCAACTCCAAACGTTCCCCAGAACTCAGCTACGTGGTACATTTATCAACCCCAATCACCAACTCATCCACTAACATTCTCTCCTCAGAACTCCAAGCGCGAGCCTGAATTGAGCTATGTGAATTCGAAGAGAGAACCCGAGCTTAGCTACGTCAACTCCAAGCGCGAGCCTGAACTCAGCTATGTGAATTCTAAGCGCGAGCCCGAGCTCAGCTACGTCAACTCCAAACGAGAGCCTGAGTTGAGCTATGTCAATTCGAAGAGAGAGCCCGAGCTCAGCTACGTCAACTCCAAACGTTCCCCAGAACTCAGCTACGTCAACAGCCGCCACACGCACCAGGAATAAAATTCCTCGCCCCCATCGCACCCCCATCTCATCTCCAGATCTCTCTCCGTCTCCGCATCAGAGATCAGATCTATCTCTTAATTACCGAGTAGCATACGCCGAGAGGGGAGAGGAGAGCAAATTCATGTATTCGCGGGCGGGAGAGCGAGAGAGGGAGACAGATAGTGACAGAAACAGACAGAGACAGAAATGCAATTGAAATTGAAATTTACCACTGGAAATGAAATCGAAATTGAAATTGACCCCACCCATCCCAATATCTCCATCCACATTTCCATCCACATCCATCAAATCAAATCAAATCAAATCAAATCAAATCAAATCAAATCAAATCAAATCAAATCAAATCAAATCAAATCAAATCAAATCAAATCAAATCAAATCAAAACACGCACACAATTAATTTCCTTCCGTAACCTAGCTTCAACTCACCACTCCCAACCGCTCTGATATATATACAAACCAAAACTGAACAAGCGACACGCACACAGCACACAGCACAGAAAAGAACAGAATATACATGCCCAACCCGCATCTTCCTTCCAGCTATTTCCTTCTCGCATACAATATGATGTGATTCCTGTAATAATGTGTATATATTTATACTCTCTTCCTCTCTTCCTCCATATTCATCGATCCATATCCACACAGCAGAAATCCCTCGATTCGATTTCCTATTCCTATTCCCACTACTCCCACTACCGCCCCTTTCTAATCATCACCCTCCCCCATCTCCCTCCCAATACCTATCTATCCCCCAAACCAACCCACCACCCACCCATCAACCCAAAAAAATAAATCCCAAAATTTCAAACACCTAACTAACTGCCAACTACCCGCGGCATCCATCTATTTCTGTAGTGGTGAATATACCTATATATCCTGATCTCTATCCCCGTCCCCATCCCCATCCCCATCCCCATCCCCATCCCCATCCCCATCCCCATCCCCATCCCCATCCCCATCCCCATTCCCCTTTCTTTCTCCATCCCTCCATCTCTTCCCCTCGTCTCTTCCCCTCGTCTCTTCCCCTCGTCTCTTCCCCTCGTCTCTTCCCCTCGTCTCTTCCCCTCGTCTCTTCCCCTCGTCTCTTCTCATTTCGCATCGCTTCGCCTCCCTGCTATCCCATCTATTCCATCCCATTCCATAAAAAGCACATCAAAAGTAGATACCTGAATACGAAATACGAAATAATAAACAAATCATACAACCAAGTACCTAGCTATAATGACGAACAGAATGTACAATTGACCAACTTTGATCAATATCTTCTCTACATCTAGAAAAATCCAACAACTCTATCATTCAAATCACATATCACACTATTCAATCATCCAAGTGTTCATTAAGCCACTTATTGCAATTCAAATGAATCTTCATTCTCATTTCTCATGCTTCCCTTCTCATCTCTTTTGAAAAACAAAAGTTGATGACTAATTACAATTGATTAAGTACCCTTTGGTGAGTTTCATGTGCTTTCTTCGTCAAAGGTTGAAGAAATTACACAAGCCCCACTCTTCCATTCCTATCTTCATTACTACTTTCATGAATAACGCCTATCCTTCCCCTATAATTTAATGGACAGAAATATTTGAACGCCCAGTCTAATGCATTAAAATGATCATAACCTTACTGCCGCAACTTTGCCCCTAGTATGCGGAGATTGGCGTTCCGATAATAAAAAAATGGTGAGAAGGTAGTTTGAAGATTGATGAAAATTTTCGAAATTTCGAACAGAGATATCAAGATGATTAAGGTCTCTTTGTAAAGGTCAATGGACAATCATCCTGTAATTTGTGTTAGTAATGATCAAGAGCCATTCAATGTGAATGTGTACTGACCATAGGGAAAATTGTAGCAAAGACCTTGATCTCTTCTGATTTTGGAGTTGGATGATGAACCCAGTCAAGTTCCATCGATGCCTTTCCAATCATAAGAGCAAGGTTCATTTGGGCATATTCTTGTCCCAGACAATAATGAGCACCAGTTCCAAAGACCAAATAGTTCTTAGCACCCTTTACTTCTGCGTCACCAGAGAAATAACGTTCAGGGTCGAATTCGTCAGGTCGGTCATAGACATCAGGATCGCGTAAAGCTGGGTATGTTGTTGGCACAATCATGGCTCCTATTTCAGTGGTTAGAATTGGATTTTCGTTTTTTATCAGCTTGACATACCTTTGGGAACAGTATAATCTGGAGTGATTGGGAATGCTTTCTTGGCAACATATGGAACCATGAGAACAGGAGGGCGCCATCTCAATAACTCTCTAACCACGGCACGAGTATATTTCATGCTTTCCATCATGTCCATGTTTGGTCTAACTCGTTTATCACCACCACGAACGCGTAAGTTCTCCTCACGGACCTTATCTAAAACCTCAGGACGTTGGGCCATAACTTGGAATAACCAGGTGGCGGCACTGCTCGTAGCATCTTGGGAAGCGAACAAGAAGGTAAAGACGGTTTGAGCAATTTCGAAGTCGGTGAACTCACGGAGTAATGGTGTTGGCTTCGTCATTCCTTTGGTTGAGAGACCCTTTTCTTCTGCCTCGCGCCAAGCAGCGGACTCGAGTTGAGACTTGACCCATCCATCCATAATACAAGAGACTTCACCACCGGCAGCCATGCGAACCTTGCTCTTTGCGGCACATTTGGAGAATTCCTCAAGAACCATATCAGCAGCAATCTTTCCATACCAGGACTTGGTGAATGGAAGAATGATTGGGAAGTTGACCAATTCCAAGGCGGCAGTGATGTTGTAGTAATCGTCGGCAATCTTCTTGATAGCTTCGTCTGAGATGTAGAAACCAACAAATGTACGACAGGAAACGGCGCACAACAATTCTCTGAATTCGGACATGAATGGAACGGGTTTTCCTCCAGCTTCCTCGGTAACCTTGGCGAATCTTTCGTTGTATTGATTGTAGACGTCGTCTTGTCCTGGGAGATAACAATCGAGAGCTTTGCGAGTGAATAATCCATTGAGACCCTTTCGGAAATCAACGTGAGCCTTTCCGTCAAGGAAAACCCAGTTGGTCTCGCCCAACAATTTATGTGCTGAATCGACTACACATGGTTTGACGTATGCTGGGGAGTTGAAAACTTTTCTGGCCATATCACGAGTAGAAGCAATAACGACGAATCTGATCGAGATTAGTGACTGATTTGGGAGTGGCAGATAATAGTCTTGACCTACTTGTGGAAAACAGATACGCAACTGAGGTCACCGCTTGCCCATTTTGCTTGATATTCGTGAAATTTTGGATTGACGGATTGTAAAAATGGACCGATAAAGGGGGCTTTCCATGCTGGACCGATGATTGAACCTTTTTGCCAGAGATAACTACCTTGAAAGTTGTTAGTGGGTGGTGCAATTGGTTGATTGACGCGTCGAGAAGTTTCTTACATTGATCATAAGCTACCATGAGGCAAAGAATTGTAAGCACAATCTGCCATGCGCTGACTTCTGCCAGTTTGGCTAGATAACCATTGAGTTGAGGATGCCCAATAATCTGAGCAAATTTTGCATCTGCCACAGGTGAGGCATACGTGATATTTTGTACCACGTCCGCCATGATTTGTTCGTTGTGGTATCTGTACCAAACGAGGTGGTGAAAATGGTCGCAAGTAACAATTCCACTCAAAGAAGATTGATATGCAGGACAATCTTGTAAGAAGAACAATCTGACGGTGGACTAGCAATTCTCCGGTCAGAAGATATCTGGAAGATATCTGGAAGATATCTGGTACTTGAACGATAGGACAAGTTGTTGAATGAAAAGGATTAAGAAGAATTGAAGGCAGGGGAAGGAAGAGAAGGAAAGAATTTTGGGTGGGAGGATGGGATGGGAAAGTCGGGAATTATTATTAAATTATGAAGCACCCTCGCACCAAAAGCTAAGGTTACCTCAGGTTGCTACTCTACTAGGTAGGTAATAGTTAATTACCGTAAGGAACAATTGGGAAGTTACGGAATTTGATTAAGTAATCCACTCCAGCTACCATGGTGACCTGAATGACGACCAGACCCAATCATGTTGGATCCAATTTGATGAGTTTGGTTAGATTGGCACATTGGGACACAATCGGGTGAATAGACCGATCTGAAAAATTCATCTAACGTATTTGCTATTGGATTGTACCAGGATTAGATTTCATTAAATGGTTAATATTAAAGACCCTCGAGAGGAGAGACCTTTGCAAACAAGGGTCAATCCGCCCGGCAAGAAAGGAAAGAAAGGAAAGAAAATTCGAACATGAACATGAACATCAGTGGAGTGGAATTCGAAGAGCTAATCATACTAGGGAGGAACTAGAAGGGAAGAAAGGCCATCTATGATCTATTGACTAGTGGCGCGAGATGTTGGTGGATTAATCCGGCCCATGAATAATAATAATGATACTAGAAAAGACCTAGGTATAATTGAGTGAATTTAGGAAGGATGTTGAATGAATTTAGGAAGGATGTGTAGGAAATGAGATATTCACAGTTGTCAGTAATAACCTTGGAAGTAGCAGACAATTACTCGTAGAATCTACTCAAAAAGGAGGAGCGTAGCGAATGCGCGTATTGTTCCGGTACCTAGGTAGTTGGTTACACATTCACTTTTTCTATACCGGTACTCGGTAATCTTCTATATGCATCAGATAAAGGAGGACAAAAAAGAGAAGTTAAAGATATCTCATCCTATCACAAAGACGTCATGATTCTTTCAATTATTCATTTATTCAGGTGTCTACGAGGGCGTGTTTTTGATAAGGGCCCGGATTGAATTTAAGCGAATTTCCTCACCAAAAGTATACTTTATTCCCCATTTTTATAAATAAAATATAATTCGAATATTCATTATATAATTTTGAAATCTAGAATATATTAAAGATTTAATGAATATTTATTTCAATATCAATTTTATTAAGTTTAATAAAATATTGATTAATAAATCTTATATAGAATTTCAACTTTTAAAATAAGCATTATTTTATACAACAATTTTAAATCCTAATAATTCTATATAGATTTTGATTAGATTGAAAAATGCTATAAAAGATCTAAAATTATATTATAAAATTTCATATTAAAATCTATTTATATAAAAAGTTTCAAATATATAATAATATTAATTAAATTTAATATTGAATTCTAAAGTAGGTGATTTTTGGTATGAAAAGTGCTTGCGTACGGACCCGGGCCCTCATCAAAAACACGCCCTCGTAGGTTCTCTAGGGAGGTACCTAGGTAGATAACGGAAGCAAACAATAGGGCTAGATGTTACCTAGTTCAAGGGTTATGGGTTGATTGATAGGTTGATAGGTTGATGTTCATAGGTCAAGCATTTGAATGAAGAAAGTAAAAAGTTTATATAAAGAAAAGCATAAGCAAGCAAGCAAGCAAGCAGGTACGAAATGATTGTGGTTGGTTCTCATACTATGTGCCGGATGCTTTCTGTTGGTGCCATTGTGGTGGTGACCCTTTGCCGACCTGATTTATTGTTTCTGAGCCCAATATCGACATCATCATATCATCCGTCCACCACCACTAGAAATTAAAGATGTACATGCTACTTCGCAGGTACCTTGTATATACGGGAGAATCCTTGTCAAATAATATAATCAGTCACTCACTCATACTTGTATTACCAACCACTTTCCATATCTTCCGAAGCTTCCATACTAAGTTGGAGGGAGGAAGAGGATTTGCAGTAAATTTCATTCTGGAACGACATACTTGTATATTGTTAGATATGATATATTGTTCTAACCATACTACAGACTTTGATGGCTACTACAGACTTTGATGGCTACTACAGACTTTGATGGCTACTACAGACTTCGATGGCCAACGCCTAGATGAAGCCACTGTTAGATTCTACATATCAAAAGCATGTCATGAATCTCCATTTGACTCAATCACGAGAGATCATCTATACTTGGATCCCCCAATCTGTACTCCATACCTAGTGAACAAAACTGGTGGCTGGTTATAAGGTACAACCAACTCAACAAACACAAGTCTTGGCATGCATGCATCCCCTATTAAGAATATATCTTCATCCCCCGACAGAATTCTCCCAAAAGCAGTACAAACAACTTCAATAAACACCAGGGCCTCCGACTCAAAACACAAAACACATATATCAATCGGTATCTACATACGGGAAATATCATATCACGCCAGATTCCTCATCAAACAAAACCCTCCGCGCCATCTCCAAACTCCAAACTCCACAAAAATCCACCCAAAACCTAATCTGAATCAACTTCTCAGATCGCCTCATAAATAAAACATGTGTTAGCTCAGTCCACCGAGGAGTCCAGCAATGTTATTGAATCGAATGCTTTTCTATACGCGTATATATATTACATACTTACATAGATATCGTACAGAACGGAATATATTATAACGATAACAGTGGGGAAGTACATATCTATCTCGAGCCTGTCCTGTCCTGTCTTGTCTAAAAATCTAGTCAGCAGCATTGACCAACATACATATTTTACAACCACCTCGAATTTTCAAACCTCAGTATCAGTAGTTCTTTCACTCACATCATCTCTAATTCAAGGACCCAAAGCCCCAATTTTTATCCAACTTGAACAACCTCCAAATAGTAAAACCATCTATCTACCTATCAGGAAAAGTAGAATCTCAATCTATTCAATCCTCTTCACACAATCCATTCTCTACGCCATGATTGATTTCCAGCCCCGCCCTCAATAGCAATCGCGAGAATCAACAAATCAAGCTAGAATCTCACATGAAGGAATATATAGCCGAGCTATTCCACGGAGTACTTTCCATGAAAATGGGCTTACTTCCTGGGAAGAAGAGGGGTTGAATCCTTCATCATGATTAGAAGGTGACATATTGATCACGAGTCAATTATCTCTCTAGTGGGAGATTCTAGACTTGGTATTTACTAGATGCGAGTAACCTTGGTTTACTCTCATATGTTTTGAAGTGCATTGTTAGGTGTTTGGTCATTACTTCGATTTTCTTGGGACGGGTCCTCATATGGATATTTCAGTACGAGATATGTTTAATAACATGTTCCTGTCTTCTCCTCTCTCTCCTTTTGATATTCTTACCCTTTCTGCCCTTTCTGCTTCACTTTGGCTTGTCTGTCAATTCCACGCGTCCAAACACTCGCAGAAACATCCCTATCGCATTGCTAAATACGCATTCCTTCACTCACATACAATCACAGACAACAGAAGATTGATTTTCAATTCAGTTATGCCCAAATGCAATTTGTACTGCTCTATATTCCGATCTAAGTTTCGATACAATGAATACAGTTCTACCTTTCTCTCTCACACCAGGAAGATTTGAGGAAAATAAAATCTACCTCTTGAATACACTTACACACACCATTATCATTACACAAAGATTAGATCTCCAATAATAAAATCAAGTATCACCTCTATACACGTGCCTCCACTTTCTCATTCTCCTAAACGTCATCTTTCAATGAATCAAATTCATAATCTTGTAGTCAATGAAAAAACATCTTACCTCCTCTCTTCCCATTTCTTATTTCTTTCTTATCCTTTCTTCCTCTCCCTTCTCCTATTTCTTCCTTACTCTCTTCTCTCTCTTTCTCTCTGCTTTTCTCCCGCTGCTACTCTTCTTTTTCTTGTAACTCCTTCATCTTCTCAGTCGTTTCAAAAACTTCATGTTCATTATATGCCTTCAAGTTCTCAAGTATCTTGCAGATTTCCTGAAACAACACTCCTGCATATGGTCATTCGTATTTTCGGATCCAAGTCAAACACAAATATAATGTTTCATCCACATCTTCATATAAATCTTGTTTTCAATCTATCTCAAGAAATATAGTACGTAGGATCTAACATCCATCTTTCATCTCCCATCATTAATCCCTCCGCTTTCTTCCCTCCGCTTTCTTCCCTCCGCTTTCTTCCCTCCGCTTTCTTCCCTCCGCTTTCTTCCCTCAAACCCACTCCACAATCTTTCTTCTAGAATTGAGGAGATCCAAAAAACTGATACAAGCATATAACGAATAACCATTCATCATCACCACACATCAAAAATTCCTCCCCATTACAAGCACACTTACACATCTACCAATCCACCATCCACCATCCACCATCCACCATCCACCATCCACCATCCACCATCCACCATCCACCATCCACCATCCACCATCCACCATCCACCATCCACCATCCACCATCCACCATCCATCATTCCAATAACCCAATAATACCCCTCTAAATTCCAAATCGCATAAACAACCCATCATCCCATTTCAAACCTCTTTCACACTTAGATTTTTAAATTCTCATTAGATAGGTACCTATCTATACAATTCTCAAAATCTCCTATCTAAAGAGTCAGAAAATCCGCATGTGGAATCTATTCAAATCAAAAGCATCATCAATTTTCTCATTTCTATAACTAGAATATCGGGATATTAGTTATTTCTTGATTTGAGAATAATATCTATATATTATATATTATGCGTTATAGAGTAGAGTATAGAGTGTATAGAGTATAGAGTATAGAGTATAGAGTATAGAGTATAGAGTATAGAGTATAGAGTATAGAGTATAGAGTATAGAGTATAGAGTATAGAGTATAGAGTATAGAGTATAGAGTATAGAGTATAGAGTATAGAGTATAGAGTATAGAGTATAGAGTATAGAGTATAAAAATTGATTGTCAATCCATTAATCCCAGAAGAATTTCCTATATCTCATACTCTCTCTTTACTACTGTATTATTAAATGTAATATTCATATCCATATCTACAAACCCTAACCTGACCCAACCCACCTCAACATCCCAATCTTCAACCAGACATAAATTACATATACAATATCCAACCCAAATCATTCATTCATTCCTTCCTAATCCCATAAACTCACCTCACCCCCTCGCTAATATTCAAATATCTCATATCTCATATCTCATATCTCATCTCTCACAGAAAGTATATATATATCTCTCTCTCTCTCTCTCTCTACATATTCATCATATCTTTATCATATAAAAATTTCATATATAATCCACTATAAAAATACATAAAATTAACACTAATTCACTATATTATATTATTATTATCCATAAATACCTACTTAGGTAATAATAATAAATTTTCTATCTAATACAATCTTATAATCTCAGCTAGAAAGTATAGAAAGATAGAAGCGTTTTTGTTTAAATACTTCTTTAGATACTTTTTAAGTTATGTAATTATTTCAATATTCACTTCTTTGGAATTTCTTGATTTAGTTTTATCTTGATTCTCCTTGATCTTTCTTTTCTTTTCTTTTTTTTTACTAAAAGTAGATAGGTAGATAGATAGATATCTATCTATTTATCTATCTATTTGTTAAAATATATAGATGTATATATAAGATTATACTATACTATACTATATTATATTATATTATATTATATTCTTTATTTACTTACTTATTTACTTACTAACTAAGGAATTAAATATACTATATAGATATATATATATATATATATACCTAGGTATACATATATAAATATATATATATATATATACCCACCCTCACAATCTCAAACACTCCAATCCTGAATCTCTCAACCCTCTCAATCCATCCTTTCAACCCTCTCCCTAGTCCTAGTATATACATCATATAATCACATCTCACCCCTCCGATCTCACCCCTCCGATCTCACTCTCTCAATCCCATTCCCCAATCCCATTCCCCAATCCCCATCCATCATAAAATCAGATACCCACTCGCAATCACTATACATACTCACTAGTGGCACTACACACAAAACAATTCATTCTCGCTTCGCTGGGTATCCATACTCTCGAGCCTCTCGATGGCTTTTAAGTTTTTAGGGGAAGGGAGGGGAGGGGGTTTTTGGATTTATATTATTGGAGCTGCTGGAGAGGAATTGTTTCTTAACTTTCTTTGGTGGGGAATTTAGGGGGTTGGGTTTGGGTTTGGGTGTGGGTTTGGGTTTGTGATGTAATGGGGTCCCTGTGGTGGCAGAATCCGTGGTTAACGAATAAATCATTTCGTTAATTGTATTAAAAAATTTAATAATTAATATTATATTGATAAAATTGGTTATATAGTATTAATGTGATTGATTATATATATATATATGATTAGAAAATTTTACTTTAAAAGGATTTAGAGAAATTTTTGAAATTTTTTGATTTTCGAAAGTTTTAGTTTAAAACTATTTACAAATAAAAAAGTTTATTTATATTGAATTCGATTATTAATCGAATTCAATATAAAACTATATATATTAAAGTTAAGTGATATTTTTGTTTAAATAGTACATTCTATATTGTATAGTATAATAATAAAGCTTTTGATTAAAGAATGATTTGAAAGTGAAGTGAAAGTGATTTGTAAACGGATTCCCCTTTAGACTTTCAATTAATATCGGTTTTTACCCTTTAGTTCCTTCGCTTACTCCCTTTTTTCTTTAGTTTCTACACTTGTTCCCCATTTTCTCCTAGTCTTTTTGCTTATTCCTTTCCTTTTTTTAGCTTTTATACTTGCTTTTCTTCCGTCTACCTTTCCTAAAGGCCTTTATTTTTTCTAATTTTTTAAAAATATCAATAATAAACGATTCTCATTTTGAACAGGAAAGATTCGTGATTGATGAAATATATATTTTGTTAAGGACAAAAAAAGTTTGAATTCTATAATGTATGTATTAAATATTAATATAGGGATTTATATTGACATTTTTTTCGTATATAGGTATTAACTTTGCCACCACAGGGGGTGGGTGTATATGTTTGTATATGTGCGAAGATAAAGATGAGTATAAAGATAAGTATAAAAATAAATATAAAAATGAGTATAAAGATGAGTATAAAGATAAGTATAAATTTGAATACGAATATCTATAACAATCCTCAAGCGAAAAGCATACATATACGTATACAGATTACGAGTTGAGAGTGAGAGCTGAGAGTCAGAAGTCAGAAGTAATCAACAATTTCCTCCCCTTCTTCTCCCCCCTTTTATTTCCCCTCATCCCCTCATCCTCTCCCCCCCGGAAGAAAACAAGAAAACAAGAGAAAACACAAAATCAGATACCTACTACGAGTAGGCAATCAAGATACAATAATACAAACTCACCACCACTCCACTCATCTGATTACCCTACTCTTTTACCCCTCCTACCTACCTCCCTACCTACCTATCTGAAAATTGAAAATTGAACATGGATTTCTAATCGAATTGGGATGGTTTCTTGGTTTACAGTTTTATATATTTACCTACCTAGGTACCTAGATATTTCACGGTTGTTTACGAAAGACGATGTTAGATGTATATTTCCATGCATGTCTTTCGCTCTAGATTAGAATCTTGTTTTCTCATGAATTGTGATTGTGATTGCATTTGTGTAAACTTTATTCTATCCTTATTGCATTCATATCCAAACCTCACATCCAAACCTCATATCCAAACCTCATATCCAAACCTCATATCCAAACCTCATATCCAAACCTCATATCCAAACCTCATATCCAAACCTCATATCCAAATCCATATCCATATCCCAACCCACAAACAGACATCCCACCATCCCACCACCCTCAAAAACTCCCAACCCCCTTTCCCATCCCCAAATCCACATTCCACATTCCGCACCTAAACATATTAAATCCAAAATCCAAAATCCATTCTAACAACTCAAAGCTTATCTACAGATTCAACAGACTCCACTTCTACCGATCTTTAACTCTATATCATACCATATGAATGGAATAGCTTTTGTTTGTTATAGTATGTTATAATATAATATACTATGATATAGTACATATATATATATATATAACAAAGTGAGTATGAAAAACTAATAAATGCGCACCAAGTATCCCGAGGTCTAGATAGATAGTCTCCTTTTGATAAGCGAGTAAGTATTGGGGAGTAGGGAGTTAGGAGGGATTTGATATGAGATGAGATGATATGAGATGGGTATATACCTATATAAAGTTGCCAGACGATAGTATGTATTGGATAGGGGATGGGTAGATTTGTGGGAATAAAGTGACAAAATGAGATGAAGTGGAATGGTATGGGTGGATGCATGGATGGATGGATGTATGAATAAAGGAAGAAAAGGAAGAAAAGGAAGAAAAGGAAGAAAAGGAAGAAAAGGAAGAAAAGGAAGAAAAGGAAGAAAAGGAAGAAAAGGAAGAAAAGGAAGAAAGAATATCGCATCCTATTGCATGTAAGAAACATCAAGAGAGCAAGAATAAATATCACGTTTCTAAGACTTGAGGATTTGGATTGTAGTAACACAGGCAAGTACCATCCAATTTCCTATAGAATTTCGTATTTCCCATAGGTATCTACCATCCATCATGAAATAGGCACTTAGGACAGATGCTTGTGCAAATCGTCTTACGGACGGGAACAATGTGTATTGAACAAATAAAGTTGAAGCCAAGATTAATACAAATACATGTGCTTTGTTTCATGACATAGAGTTACTTTTACTCTGTGAGCGACTACTAGGTCTGCAGTAACTTCACATTCCTCTGTAAGAAAAACCCATCTTGAAGCTATGCTTTGAGAGTACACCATAAATGCATATGTAATCCACGAACTGTCGCCCATCAATGATCTATTCACCACCCGTGGACATCACCATTAATACCACCCCCCCAGCAACCCCAACCCTCACAACATCCTCACCTCTCCACCTCCCCCCCCTTCCCACTCCACTCCCCCCAACTCCCCTCAAACTCCCCCACCTTCCTCCACCCATTCCCCTTTGCAATCTGCGCCGCCGCCCGCGACCTCACTCCCGCCTTACAATAAAACACACACTCCACCTCCTTCCCCGGCCTCTCAAACCCAAAGCGATCTTCAAATTCTTCCTCGCTAATACTAAACGCATCCGGATCCGTCGTGATAGAAATATTCACCGCGCCGGGAATGCGTCCTGTTTGTTGCACTTCGAGAGGTGTACGGACATCGATAATATGAGTATCAGGATGTGGAGCGGAAGCGAGTTTTTGCATCTAAAGGAAGAGAGAGCGAGGGAATAAGTCAGTAAATCCATCCTAGGAGAAACAGCGAGGGGAGAGGAGAACAAACATCTTCAAAAGTGTAGTATTTTGATTTCGTCTCCGATTCCTGCGAATACGATCTTCCAACGTATCTCGATCCTCGAGCCGACTCTCGACCAAAAATCCCCGCATTCATCAACCCACCCTCTCGAACCCGGATACTGAAATTCTTGCGACGGCTCGTAGACAACTGCGATGTGGAATAACATTTTACAGACGAAGCTCCCATGCGCGTTTGGAGCGCGCGGGCTAAAGTGCGAGATACTCGAGGGGTAGACATATTCTTGGTTTTTGGTGCCGAAGTAGTGAAAACAAAATCTGTATTCGACGCGGAGTAATTCAATTGACGACTGCGAGGGTGTGTACGGTCGGGTTATGGAAAGGCTTTCTTGCTATTCGAGGTGTGGTTTTGATGGTGGGATGAAATGGAGGAATGAATTATTACCCCGGATTTTAGGTACGTCTAGCGACCCTTGTTTGATTTCGTCATGTCATTATCAACTCGTAGAAATAATTGAATTCACATCAGAATAAAGAAAACAAAGGGCACAGAACGAGATCGCAAGTTACTCAACCGAGAAGTTTTCATGGATTTTGCGATTGTAGAGTAATTGGGTTTATCCATTAATTTACAAGGCGGCTCGCCGGGAGTAACAAATAGCTAAACATCGTTCTCAAACGGGCTCACCGGGAGCTCACCAGGGGTTCACCAGGAACAACTTGCCATGGAAGAGCTTAAAAGCACATGTATATTCTACGTTTTAGAGAGTCGATAATTTGCCAAGTCACAAAAACACATCAGGAGATCTTTACCAAAAACCAAACTCGGAGCTAGAATCTTAATTCTCGGACACTTCAACAGCTGTTGCAAATCAAGTGTATTATAGATCCATGATAAAAGGGGCCATAGTACTTCAAACGAAGATCGATACACGATGAATAACAGGTTAACACAATAAATTGTACATGATAATGGGTATCGATCTATTTGTTTGATTTGAAATGACTTGTACTCCTTGAACATATTCCTCTCCCCTTAGTTCGGGCCAGCCTTTACTCAGTCTCTCCTCAACCATTCATCCCAGGGCAAATATGTCCCTCAAGATATCTCCAATTTTAAAACAACATCCTACTTGGATTGGCCTCCTTGGCAGGATCTTCCCCCTCAGGCTTCTTAGCTACCGGACTTCCATGGGCGAAGAACAACACCTTAATAGCAATTGCCAAACCTGCATGTAGAACAACTACCATGATAAGTAATATTTTACTTGTCTGTTTATCCGTAGCGCTAAGAACTGGATATAAGTTCCTAAGGAGGAAAGCAACGCTCAACCCAAATCCAACTCCTACGAATACCCAATTCATGATTGTAAGGGATGACCAGGAGACCAATGCGACAGGAATCCATACGAGATTGGAGTAGCCGTAAAGAGCGGCGCATTCGAGAAGATTGGCAGATTCGCTACCAAAATATTTGAGGGCTAGGAAGAGAAGGATTGGAATTACGAATGTATATCCATAGATTAGACCTGCGGCGCCTGTAGAAGAATCCAAGTTAGTATTATGCTCATTCTCTCTAGCCATGAATGCACTTCAATTTTCACGCAAGAAGAGGGAATAACCTACCGCTCAACAACCCAAAATCGTACGCAAATCTTCCTTCTCCTCTTTCCGCCAGATACAAACTAACCGTTCCTCCCATGAATAAAATAAAAATAACCGTCGTAGCAATCCAAAAGGGACCATACAAATCCGGATTCCCCTCTAACACATCCAGGAAATTTGCACGAGGATATAAAGCTGCCCAACATCGTGCTAGAACGGAAGAAGTATCGACATCGAAGAACTGTGAGTAGAAATGTAGGGACCAGAGGTAACGTTTCGAGGTATTGGGACCACCTGCAGTCGCTGGAGCGGGGAGACCAGGCGATGTGGGCTTATTGCGGGATGAGGAGGGATTATTTTCGAAATTGGAATTATGGAAGGAGAGATCCTCTTGGAGATCAGTGTGGCCTAGATCGCCCTGGGTTTGTTAGTATGAGAAAATGGGTTTGGATTCAAGACAGAAAAATGAGTCCTGGGGGAAGTAAATGATAAACATACCTCCTCATCCACATCAACAACGACATCATATCCAGCTCCTGACATTTTGTTTTGCTGCAACTAGAATAATTTAATGTTGTGAGGATTGTTGCATGAGTGGTGTTCTATGTTGTAGCTTGGGACAGCTTGCGAATCTGGAGATAGACGCGCTAAGAGATGCAGGCGATATCATCCCTGCAAAGCGAGCGTTCATTCCGTTGATTAGATGAGATGAGATATCAGAAAGTCCAAAACGAATCAAATGTTATTTTATGTAGGTCGGGTATTCTTATTCATATTTCCAAATTCACATAAAGATATCTCTTCATGTGGAGATGTTATACTAGACGTGAGTCACTTATTAGATACATTCGTTCAGATAACAACAAAATTGATCTAATAGATCTCTTGTGCTTAACAACGTTGTATCTTTCACAATAGTCATAGTGCTGGAAAGACTTATGCTGATCCACCACGATAATAAGACTAAAAACTATTTTATATACCTATCCACTCTTGAAGATGACCACATTGTTGTATTACCCTTGTTCTACTACATACTCAGAGATTCATTATCCTACACCGTTCAAGTCTGATTAGACTTCTGCTGGAAGGGGGTTTGCCTACCAGGCAATAAATGTAATCTTATCTGTGTCTTTTGTATTCCTCATTTAGCTACTAGGTCGTCTGGAGATTATGCCGGCTCGAGAAAGAATGTCGCAAAGTACCATTTGTCACAAAGTCATTGCTTGCCGCAACACTGTACATTGTGTAGAATAGATAGTTCGTTCCCGTGATGCATCCATTTGTCCAAGCATGAAGTCCTCCAATATTGGCTCAAGGCCCACAATCGACTAGAAAGTTGAATCAAATTAGTTCAGACAGGCAGGCACATATCGACTTCAAGTTCAACTGCACACGAAAGAGTGTTCTTGAAGATATTTGTAATTGGTGTGCTGAATAATCGTCTCATTGCTTCATTTGCCTCATGCTATTGTTCTCAAATACAGAGCCGGCCACGCAAAGAATCCATTGATACATCCGCGCACCAATCCTCCCTTCCACAATCTCCCTGTGAACCCAAACGCCATAGGAGCGAAACATTTACTTGAGCTTCTTCTTTGGGCGGAGTTGGTTGGTGTGTCCGCACTTCTTCTTTCTGCAGTTGGTAGCACGGGGAGGGAGACGGGCCTAAATTCGTTCATCAGTATTTTATGAATTGATGAGAAAGATCGAAAAACGTACGTAGCACTTTCTGCAGATCATCTTCTCGCAGTTGAACTTGGAGGCAAGGGCCTTGAGAGATGGCTCAATAAGACCACCACGGAGACGGAGGACCAAGTGGAGAGTGGATTCCTGTGGGCAAAATAATGTCAATCAACCAATTCCGAAACTTCCATCTTGTTATCCCCTCCATATACACCCTCCAGCTCCAATAGATTCCAAAGACATCCAATCCAAACTTGTCGGTTCAACCTGGAGTGTAAGATAATCGTACCTTTTGGATGTTGTAGTCTGAGAGAGTACGTCCGTCCTCAAGTTGCTTTCCAGCGAAGATCAAACGTTGTTGATCGGGGGGAATTCCCTCCTTGTCTTGGATCTTGGCCTTAACATTGTCGATGGTGTCAGAGGACTCGACCTCAAGAGTGATGGTCTTGCCCGTAAGGGTCTTGACGAAGATATTATTATATCATCAGTTTCCTATCATTTAAATTCGTGTATCGATGTCGCAAATAATTCCGAAAATCGTATTATCTCAAAGGAGGTGGCGGGTGGGATATCGGGGGTTCTTACATCTGCACTAAAATCGCAAACAAGGTCAGTAATTACTCGCAAACATTCTAAATGACCGCAAGGGCTGTATATACTGCATGGTTGCTGAGGTTCTTCGATTTGTCGTACTTGTCGTGGAAATCTAAATTTCGAAGTCCCAACTCAGGTCGAATATTGCAAAGAATGTGGGTTGGGAAGCGAGAAAAACCCTAGCGCGTTGAGTCACATGACACGACCGTGTATCAACCCTCGAATTTGAGGCTGCCTGCCTAGTACTCATCAAGTAGGTAGCCATCAAGGTGAAAATGATAGGATGATGTTAGAACAGAATTGATTCCATTGATGTAAACGTTATGAGTCTGAAGGTTTCATTCAATCATTTCTCTGGGTATCTACAATAAATCCTAAACACCAATGAACCTATTCAAAGCAAGATCGCACCCTTTTCCAATGCGTCCGAACCAGAACGATTATCCGTACCCGTCTTACGAAAACTGCACACGAATTAGGGAACCTAATTGCTTCATGCTCACTCTATCGTAGGAGAATCAACGTCTTTCTCGTCGAATTCCTCCTTCCCGACGTCGCCATGCACCTCGTCGCCATGTATCATCTCCTCCTGATTAGCGTTTTCTTCCTCACTCTCTTCCTGCTCTAACAACTCTTTCCTACGCTCATCTAACATCCATTTCTCCAATCGAACCTCGGTAGTAAAAACACCATGTACCAATTTTTCAATAGATGTTCCAATATTCCTCGCTATACCAGTCAATGAGAGCATGAAGACATCATCTAACAAGAACAACTTACCAGCAATCTCAAAAAAGGCCTTAGCACTTTCAGGTAACTCTTCAACTGTCCGATATCTTCTATACTTTTCACCTGGGCGAACAATATCTTGGGATTCTTCATCATCCACACGTGCTACTGGCTTCTGAAGGGTTAATGTTTTGTGAACTTCTTTGGCCCGATTGATTGGATCCGGATCAACTATTTCCATTGTCGTCTCAGATATGATATCCGTCAATGGGAAGAGCTCCAAAATTTGCTGCGGAACTGTTCACAATCTTAGTAAAAAGTATGTTCAACCAATGTAGTACCTGCTCACCTTTTTGATCTCTATCATCGATCCAAGTCTTGTGATACCAATTCATCCAGTCATCCATTTGTTCTCCAGTCATTCTAAAAACATCTGCATCGGTAATTTTGATTTCATCTCCACGCTTCAAGCCTTCAGTCGTATTGTCGAGCATAATACTTTGCCATTTGGTCCAGTTGATTCTTGCAGCTGTGGCATCTAGATTGCTTTCTGGATGACGGTGTATGTCATCGAATGGCTGGCTGAGCTTTGTGGCAATAACTATCAGACTGGTGAGTTGATATTCTGGATACCCAGTTGTTCCATGTAGCCGCTTGTTATGGATCGGGTATGAAAAATTGTATTCCAGAATCTCAGCAAGATGATTTACAGCCATGTAAATGTCAACTGAGAGATGTTAGAGTTTGACAGAACCCTGAATTTAAACTTGAGAACACACCTGGAAGACCCAGATCTCTAATACTCTTGTATAGAAGTAGTTTGTGGTTTATTGGGGGGAAAACCATTTCGAAATTGAAATTGAAAAAGGAAACCATATCGAGTACTGTTTGATGAAGTCTATGCCCATTCAAGATGCCGTGGATTTCGAGTGCTCTGAAATAATGACCTGGTAATCGAGCTCTCATATCTTTAGGAATTTCTTTAATCTGCATTCGTTTAGTGCATATGGAACTATGTCTACGAACTTCACTTACCGCTCGTGTATAGATAATCTCATCCCTAGTTGCCCATTTATATATCTCTCCTAAACTTGTAGGCAGTCGCAAAAGTAATATCCCAAGGTAGCAAAACCCCAGAGTCTCAATTAATCTTGGAAGATGTTTCTTGGTCCTAGATGCTCTCTTCCTACTCATAACAGTCGAAGCCGTACTTCTATACCCCGTCCCATCCGTATCCGTCTCGTCCCCTTCCGTCGTTGACCCAAATTCTGTCCCATACTCACTTCTCTCATCTCCCGAACCTTGTAAGACTCTCAATCTCAATTCCCACAAATCTCTTACGATAGTTTCTAGTTCTTGTGGAAAGCCCTTCACTGTCACTAACCAGTGGGTTTGTTTCCAAAGGATTAATTGGTAACATTGTAAATAGAGTTGTGTAGCATCACGACCCCCGAAAACTTTTTCCACCTGCTCTTTTTCCTCTCGTCGCTTTCTGGACTTCTTCCCTTGTTGATTCCAGTCATCCTCATCTTGTTGAGTTTGTGTAAAACCCTAGACTGGTTAATTTTATGAACATTTTGATTTGGAAACGTTTACAAACTGCTTGCTCATGACCTCGTTGACAAAACTTTTTACCATCTTCAATATAGAATTTTCGAGCGCGGCATCCTTCTTCGCTACATGTCTCCCCTCTGCGAAATTTATGATAATCAATGGCCGATGACATAGCTTATAGCAGAGATTAGGACTTTGAGAGTTTTTGAATCATGACTTCCAGTGGCATATTCAGTACATAGAATCGGATGTCATTTTCCCGAAATCGTTTACGTGGAAAAATTGGCGCTAGAAGCGGGTGGACATGGCACTTCTACTTTTTTTTCTTTTCAATGTACTACTACGGAGTAGTAGATACTTCACTGATGGAAATTATAGATTCATGCGTCTCACATAGATTCTTGATAACTGGGAGATAATTTTTTTATTTCGTGAAAACAGACTATGTAGCATGTCCGCTTGACTACGCCGGTCAAGAATATCATAAAACAGCATTCAGCTATAAAATTATGATACTGGGGATACTAGGAGAGATAAGATAACCAGTATGACCAAGTTTTCGTAGATCAAATCGCCCCAACGTAGACCATAAGAATGCAGATATCCGAAAGCATCATATTCCTCTGGATTTAAAGGACCTTCGAGCGAACAGATATTCACGCAAAACAACCCATGCTATTGCGAAAATCTCGGTGATATTACTTTTCAGATATTTAACCAGATTTTGGTGCCTCCTTTCCATCGATAGCGAGTTGCTCACCCATAGCAGTGAGGACAATGACGTCTAGAAAAGGGAGTTGTCAGTGATGTGTTGAATTTTTCCGAATATGCGTTACTTACTAGTGTCCTTGTCGGAGTCGAAAAGACCACGGATCTTTTGTCCGACCTCTCCATCTGGCAACTTGACATCCTCCTTAAGATCACCTCCCTCAGACATCAAGGAGAGGAAATCATCATCAGTGATGTTGAGCTTTAAAGATTCGTTAGCGAACGCGCCCAACAATTGACCATGTATTTATGTTCTTACCAATTGGTACTCGACACGGGAAACGTTGGGGACATCCATGTTGTGGGTGGATGGGCAAAGTTCTTCAAGCTTCTTTCCGGTGAAGATATCGGTGGCGACGAGATGGACTTTGGCGTGACCGTGCTTACCAGTCTTGGAGGTAGACATGTCGATGATCTTGCAAGGGCGGTTCTTGATGCAGACGAATCCGTTCTTTCTCAAAGCAGAACATTGCATAGGGTAAGTGGTGGATGCACCAGCATCGGCGGAATCGAAGGTGTGCTCATGCTATTAGAAAGAAAGAAAGAAAAGGTCAGCGATCAAATTTTTATCATCTTCGTCGTCGTTGATTTTGGTTGATATGCACGCAAAGCGATTTTTGGTGGGGGGAAAGAGTTCATGTGCGGGGTGAAATCGACACACAGAAAGAAAGGACAAAATTCTATCTTACTTGAGAGTCATCAACTGGGGTTTCTCCAGACATCTTGAGAGGTGTTCGGGGGGATTTGGGGAGTTAGAATAAAAATTGATGGAGTTGAGGATTCGTGATGAGAATGATTGCGAAAAGATTAGGAGATGTGGAAGAATTTATAAATTGGAGGAAGAATAGAATGTGGTGTGTGGAAGGGAATCTGGTCCTGGAAAGATTGGTAGATTTTAGCGATTATTAGTTCCAGTTTTTTTGTGAAAAAAAGTCGAGGGTGGAGACTGTTCAACCAATTAAATTGATTCATTCAAACTTCATTCCTATTACGGTTATTGGATAAACCGGGCATGGAGGAGTGGCTGAAAAATACAAAGCTGCTTCTCCGGGTTTGATTGGCTATCTTGATCAACTATTGCTGTGAGTTGTATTTTCGGGTTGATTTAAAGCCACCTGGGCAGATTTGGGTGCAAAGTGAGGGGAATATTCATCACGTGACGTTGCTTCCACGATAAGTAGTAGTGATTAAAGAGGCAAAGAGTGTTTTGAATGAAAAATACTAGACATTTTAGTACGTTATAGTATATCCAAATTCGCAATCATTTTGCTTGTGTATCCACAACTTTATCGTCCAGTCTTCTCATATCAGATTCTCCAGCCAGGGAGGTTGGGTCCACGTACTTCATGTAATACCCAGCCAGGGACACCAGCCACGAAGTAGAAGTGGCTTGAAAGGCAAAACCATCCATCTTCCTTATCGCTATCGCTATCAATTCATACATACAACAAGGTACCACCCCTTCAACAATTATACACAGCTTTCAAAAACAGCTTGCATAGGTAGGTAGTAAAAGATGTACTTGTTCGTGTTGAGATGTAATATTTGAGTCATTTTCCTGGTATACCTTCTCCAATTGAGGTAACCATTCTCATTACTTTACTTTGTTGACTGTTCACAAAGCTTTGGGTGCTGAGGATGCCATTTTCGATAATCTGGTCTGTTCCATATCGATAAGCTGAAGCTCCCTTTTGTTTATACTTAACTGCTTTATTCAGACTACACCAGGAGTAACACTTCAAGTATTCCGTTTAAAAAATAAATCTTTCCCCTTTCGATCTATTATTGGCGCATGGGAAGAGAGATTAACTGCTTCACATTTCAACCATCAGAATGTGGTCATTAGATCGATTATCCGGACATACAACCCCTTCTGCCTCTCCACCTCCCCCATTAAATAGGATCCCAAATCTCCCTCGTCGACCGAGTCATCTTGTGCCGTCTCCAGTTGGTGGTAGACCAGCATTCAATCCGAGATCGTCTTCACTATCGTTAGTCTCCAATGACTCTAATTCATCTTTGCTATCATCACGGAGACCCAATGGTTCGAACCTCAAACAAACAGTTACACCTCCGAATGTGCCAGATCCTTTGGAGGTTTTGGGAACACTCTTGAACAATGGAGAAGGCACAAAATTGCCATCAACGAAGAGCTTGGGGACTGCAAACGGGACAGTTGCTCCTATTAAAGAGGAAGACGATGAAGGTGAATGGGATTTCGGAGGTTTAAGTCTACAAGACATTGTAGCAGGAGAACCTCTCGATGTTGAGGTTGAGCATGTATATAAATCTCAAACACTGGAGGAATGTATGTATACTACTTCTTAAATCACAATGCGCAATTGCTGATAGCTTCAACAGATGAGCGCGATAAAGAAAAGTTCGAAGACCTCCATCGATCAATTCGCGCCTGCGATGACGTTCTTAATTCAGTTGAGATAAATCTCACCAGCTTTCAAAATGATCTTGCTATGGTTTCTGCAGAGATTGAAACTCTACAAGCACGATCAACGGCTTTGAGCGTAAGGTTGGAAAATCGCAAAGTAGTAGAGAACGGACTTGGGCCTATAGTGGAAGAGATCAGTGTCTCTCCAGCTGTCGTTAAAAAAATCGTGGATGGAGCTATAGATGAAGCTTGGGTTCGAGCATTAGCGGAAGTTGAAAAACGATCAAAGTCAATGGATGCTAAATCAAAGGAGCAACGCGTTATAAAGGGCGTGAACGATCTTAAGCCTTTACTGGAGAATTTAGTTTCCAAGGTAGACTTGCCTTCTCTTATCCCTCCTACAAATATATTGACGTTACATCCAGGCACTGGAAAGAATCAGAGATTTCCTCGTTGCTCAAGTGAAAGCATTGCGATCGCCCAATATAAATGCACAGATTATTCAACAACAGCACTTCCTTCGCTACAAAGATTTATATGCATTCTTGCATAGACATCACCCAAAGTTGGCTGAGGAGATTGGTCAAGCATATATGAATACAATACGATGGTACTTTCTTAATCAGTTCACGAGGTATCTGAAGGCGTTGGAAAAGATCAAGCTTCATGTATTAGACAGACACGATGTGCTCGGATCAGATGATGGGTCTCGCAAGGCTACCCTTCTTTCAGGATCCAAACAAACAGGTCCACCGCATGACGCATTCAATCTAGGCCGACGAATCGACCTTCTCAAAACCCCAAACCAAACTGCGCTTCCCTCTTTCCTAGCTGAAGAAGACAAACAAACCCATTACATGGAATTTCCCTTCCGCAACTTTAACCTCGCACTGATTGACAACGCTTCCGCCGAATACTCCTTTCTTACCTCTTTCTTCTCTCCTTCCCTAACCTACGCTACCATCTCCCGACACTTCAACTACATCTTCGAACCCACCTTTTCCCTCGGCCAATCTCTCACCAAGTCTCTCGTCCACGAGTCCCATGATTGTCTGGGTCTCCTCCTATGTGTGCGCTTGAATCAACACTTTGCATTTTCCCTTCAACGCCGCAAGATCCCCGCCGTAGATTCCTACATAAACGCAACATCCATGCTCCTCTGGCCACGCTTCCAACTCACAATGGACATCCACTGCGAATCCGTCCGCACCCTCACATCCGCCCTTCCTACCCGCAAACCCTCAGCTTCAGAACAAGCCAAACAGTCCGCAGCGCCACACTTCATGACCCAACGTTTCGGTCAGTTTCTACAGGGCATCTTGGAGTTAAGTACGGAGGCAGGTGATGATGAACCTGTAGCGAGTAGTCTGGCAAGACTGAGAAGCGAGATGGAAGCGTTTTTGACAAAGTGCGCGGGGGTCATGCCAGATAAGAGGAAGAAGGAACGATTTTTGTTTAACAATTATTCTTTGATATTGACAATTGTAGGGGACGTGGAGGGTAAATTAGCCGGGGAACAAAGGGCGCATTTTGAGGGGTTAAAGAACGCTTTCGGAGAGGGTATCTGACCCGTCACTTCTTTTTGATATTGGATTGGAAGTTTTTGAGCGTGTACACTTATCAAGGCGTGTTATTTTGATCATCCATTTTGTACTTGTGCAGAAAAACAAAAACTTTTATTATGGCAGGAATAGAGCCAGAAATAATCTACGCTGTAGAAGAAATCATGCTCCACCCAACCATCCATGAACCCGTCTATACTCCATTCCCGATACCCTGGTACCCCAGAGACCTTATACACAGTCAGTAGACCCCGCCCAACCTATATTTCAATAGCCATTGTAACCCCCGCCCAGTAATTCCCAAAAGACCCCAAATATAGACGTCCAGCGTCTTCCTACTACATTCGACCTAGGTAAACAATGATATGAGAAAATTCCGACCAAAACTGCAATACCAATAGCCTTAGCAGGCCGTCTGTATCTCCACATCATCTTTAACAATTCGTCACGCTTCGCAGCCCACTGTAATTCCTTGACTTGTTCCACGAAATACCTCTGGCCATCTGAGAGGCTCTGTTTTGTGATCTGATCAGACCAACGAGCGGTTTTGAGGACGCTAGATGAAGATATCGATCTCCAGGAGGGTAAAGTTTCGGGTGGATGCTCCTCAAATAACTTGACTGTATTGGAAATGAGACATTCGAGATCGAGAGGTTTAGGTAGTTTCGAAAGTATAGAATGTAACATTTCCGGTTCATCGGCGGGTGTCTCGAAAAGCTCTTCGGAGCGTGAGAGAACAATTTGCGCAAACATATAGACGGAAAAGACAGTCTCTCGTGCCAATAAAACGTCGAAAAGTCGAGCGATATCACCATACTCTTGTATATCATGCGCGTACATTGTAAGGGTGCCAGAGAGAGCAAAGAATGGTTGGGTTTGTGAGAGATGAGTGCGAAGAGCAGGAGAGACAGTATTTATGATGGATGGAATAAGGCGAAGTTGTGCGAGAGCTGGGGACAGTGTTGGAAGCATGAAGTCGCGAATTCGAAGTGCGGAAAGCCGGGCAACAGAGGGGGTGCGAGTAGCAGGTGGGAGAACAAGAAGGAGTACTTGGCAGATATCGTGGTAACCTTGAAAGTAGCAGAGATAAGGATTGCGACGTAGGACTTCGATGATGAGGTCAGATAGTTCTTCCTTCCTATGGCCGATCTCTTTCGAGGTTTGATCTGGGAAATATATTAGCTTGTGCTATGCATGCTGCTTCATTGTGTTTCCATAACCATACCATTTGGATAGTATATGAAAGACCGATTGACATCCAGCGCAACCTGGTCCTCGTCCCCATGCTTTGGCAGTTCCCTCCAGCTAGTCAAATCGCCCTTTGTGTCGCCGTGTTCATTGTCACAACCGAGGAGTATAGGCCCTATTATTCATTGTCAGATTCGAATCGAGAGGTTTGTTCGGGAGCTTGAACATCTTACACGCTTGACGACGAACTTCATCTGAGACCAAGCCATCTTTCGATGTTGCCAATTCTCTAATCGTATCCAAATCTCTCCATTTGCATGCCTCCAAGATCTTTACTTCCTTTTCGGTAGGCTCTCGTGGTTGCTTCACTTTGATGGAATGCGAGGGGGAGCGGGACGAGGCTCTTGAGGAGCTTGCCGAGGACTTCTCTCTCTTAATGGGATGCTCATTAGACTCCATATTGAGTATGATGAAATTTGGAGAGTCGAATTATCATGATAGCCTCTTTTAAAGTCGGAGAAAGAAATCCGACAAAGGGCCAATAAATCACTTGTCGTAAGGCTCCGGCTCGTAGAGTATCCCTTCCATTGTTAACCAGTTTGATAGCTTAGCGTAAAAACAGAGTAGAAGCGACCTTGATGGTTTCCCGTCTTCAGTCAGGGATTCTTTTCCATCCATGTCAAATAAAATATGATATATTCAATTGACTCATTTTGATGACAACCAAAATATATGATCGAGTTGAAAAGGGTATGAATTTTCTCAGAGAGTATTTTACGTGGTCTATAGATAGATAAATGTCTGAAGTCTTACATTTTCTATGATATTTCGGGCCGAAAGAGGTCTATCAATCAGCCTTGTTTTGTAAAGGCTAAATACAAATACAGAAGTCACGATCAAGGTCACATACCTACCTAGCATCTAGGTCATATATCAAATATTGGACCCGTAAACTTATTACATTGATACGGCCATTGGTGCTGGCCACGGCATTTCAAGTTCTCCAGTGGTAGATACAACTTTTAGGCGGTTCATCTGAGGAGCATGATCGGAGTACTGGCATTTGGAAGCAACCCCAAGTACCAATATTGTCCTTACCAGGTGGTCATGGATGAATAGGCTCGCTCGCTCATAGGCCAAACTTTCATGTCGTTCACCTACCTGCGTATCATTCTTGGACTATTGATATTCCGAGGCACCTCCAACTATTAATATCACTATTCTCCTCCTAACCCTATGGTTAAAAGTCTATTAAAAAAAATAGAGTTCCTGAGGTTAGGTAATGACACAATCAATATCTGTCCAATCTCATTGATCAGTCCTCTCGAAGTTCACATCCAAAACCTAAAGTCATCGATCATTCATCATTCCACCTCTTACTCAATACCTATTATCAAGTACCTTTCGATTAGGTTTGCATATACGAGGCACGCCGTGTCTTCCTAACTCGGATGATAATTAATTGGCAATCAATCTTATTTGAATTGTCCCCATGGCATTTCCTTTGCAAACACAAGTCTTGGTTGACGGACAATGGGTTACCAGGACTGTCGATACCCATACACTGCTTCAACGCTACAATCGAATGGATGACAGGGCAATCGATCATACCATGGAAACGATACGACCTCCGGTCCGTGGTGTTCTGACTCAAACAATCATTCCCAGTCCTCTTGTACACTGGATTCTGCCCATCAGACTTCGTGGCCAGGAGTACAATGATGTAGCATATATTGGAGTAAGTAAATCTAGCTTTCGTTGTCACGCTGTCGTGCTGTATGTTAGCTGTGTTGCTTTTGTTCATTGTTGTTATCAGTTCTTTTATTACTTGTGGAGGAACTGAACTGTTATCACTGAAATTCTGCAAGTATTGAAGAGAATCATAAGATGACAATGACACAGAGCCTATCAGGAATTCTAAACACCTAATATACTCAAATTGTTACACACATTTATGATACCCAATGTACTCGCAGTATTGGTGAATTTTCATACAAATGCAAACGTTTGAGGCCTAGCAGGTATATGTAGTACCTTATATACTTTCTATCTTGAGCATGTACGAAGAGATTGATAAGTCACTACGAATGCCGGCACCCGTTTCATTTATATCATGATACCCATCTCATTCGAATGACCGCTAACAAACTCAGGACACATTTGTCGAGATTCGACGATTGGGGGTTGGTCCGCATCTATTTGAAGTCATCCGAAAGGACGACTTCGGTTCCAGAATTCGCAATGCGACTGTCCTGGGATCGCTCGAAGACTACGAAAAGAAGCAAGTGCGTGTCAAGGAGGAATGCGAAGACGTTGACATGATCGACTTTTCGGCGTCGTCAGATAACCCGTCATCTTCCAAGACGCTTTTGCCACCTCAAATTCTAGTCTTACAACTCGAAGCGGACACGTCCAGCGATTCAGTTTTTTTAATGCTACACCAATCCGGCGACGGATCGTGGAAGTTTATGTCCAGTAGGCGACGGTTATCCAAAGCCATGGATAAGCTCCAGCCTGGAACGCATTTATCTGTTGACCCCAGCTCAAGATATATGGTTATAGGTTGTTCTGAACAATGTTTCACAGTCCAGGCCTTGGAGTCAAGAACGGAGCTGAATCGCCAATATATCAATGGCGAGGAACTTCAGTATATCGAGTCTGAGAAGATTATTCTCTGTAAAGGAGCAATTTTGAACTTGGAATTCCTTCATCCTCCAGCTGGGTCAGACGATGATATTATCCTGCTACTGATAGTAACCATGAATGGCAAGATAAGGATGCTCGTATATTCATGGAGAGTTGGGGAACCTCTGTCAGCCATTAAATCACGAAATTCTAGAGGCAAAAAAGGCTATGCCTTGAGGGAGATCCCCCTATTGTTCATACCTTTACGCTTCCAAGCCGCATTTGTCCTAGTGAACAAGCATTCCATGGTGGCTTACAAAGGTATTTTGGAGGGTGCACCTGAATGCATACCAATTGGATGCGGTCCAAGAATGCCCCTCGACCTCTATCAAGGCTCAGATGTGCCCCTATGGACAGCATGGGCAAAACCGACTCGGTTGCCCCACTATACAGCGGAATATGATGATGTATATCTTGCCCGAGAGGATGGATGGATCTGTCTATTGCAGGTGAATCATGATAGAGAAGATCTTGATCTTTCTATAACCGATGTTGGCGAGATGCAATGCAATATCGGGAAAGCTTTTGCTTGTGCAGACTATTCAATCGATCCGGACATTCACCGCCATGGTGATGTGCTTGTTTCTGCGGGTGATTCTAGTATCGGGGGGACTTATTTGGTGAGTATCAACATATGGTATCTTATTGCAACGGCGGGTTGAAAGAATTTGCTGGGAACTTCACTAACTATTTTTCATCATAGATTACGGCTCGAGCACAACCTAATGTTAAAAAAGACACACAAAACTGGTCGCCAGCTATGGATCTTGTAGTAATTAGGAAAAATTCGAAATCTAACTTAGACATTAATACTAGAACCCAGGGCTTCGTTCCTTCGCCAGATTCGATATTTGTTTGTAGCGGAAAAGGAGCACTATCATCCATAACAGAATTGAGGTCTGGTATTGAAGCTATTCTTGGCCTGGATCTTGAATTCCATTCTGCGGTTACGAAAGCATGGATTTTACCCTCAGAAGTATACTCGGGCTCAGCTGGTGGTGACGACTGGTTGTTACTTTCGCTCGAGGATCGATCAGCTATTTTACAAATTTCTCTAGACCGGACGAATGCAGAAGAACTTGACCCAAGTCATATCCCATTAGACCTGATGAGTCGGACTATTGTGACCAGCGTCTCTGGAAATCGTGCCATACAGGTAACAGAACGATCCATTGTTGTTCTCGACTCGGGCAATTGGTATGTCTTCCAGTCTCTCATATCATGAACTATACTCTGAAAAATTGTGTGGGTGTGATCAAGCCGTCTAACCTTTTCCTCAGTACTACACTTGACAGCTTGAATATGATGGGCTATCCTCAAGCCTTACCAATTTCAACTTCATTCATTAACAATGCCATCATCTGCAATGGAAAGGTATTGTTTACCACACATCACGAGGAACAGCGCCTGCTTAGCATACTCGATACCGCCATTGATGATAGTACCTCGCCACCTACCAAATTGTATACCCCCAAGATAATTATTAAGTGGACCCCCGAAGTTGGAGAAGTAACGTGCCTCGCGATGTATTTGCACCCACAAGATCCCCAAGGGCTTATTATTACCGGAGAGAGAAAGGATGGCGAAATTTTCTTGATGTTCATTGGGCGGGGAAATTTTCACTTACGCGTACCTACCATCTACGAAGGGTGTAGCTATGACCTTCGAGCACTAGCCAGTATTCTTGTTATACCCTCGTCAACTCCTGACAACTTTACGTTACTGTGTGGAACACTCACCGGTTTAGTCATATCTTTGGACATTGCTCAAACCGGACAGAAGTTCGATATCCGCAGGTCTTCTTGTATTAGATTCGGAGGTAGTGTGGCAACATTGATTCAAGCCGAACAATCGAACTGCTTGTTTGTGAATTGCGATGAGAAGATTTTTAAGATAGATCAAAGTACTCTAAGTACTGATGGAAAATTTCCAAGGAAGCAGACATCGAGAAAGGCTATCAATGCGGATCAAATTTGGCTGGTAGATGCACTGAATACTACCCTACAACAACCGAATATTAACTCCATATTACCGCTCGAATCTGAATCACTAGCTGATACTGACCTTCTTCTGATATCATACAATCGGCTTCTACTTGCTAGAATGGGGACGAAACAAAAAACGGTACCTCGCCGCATCCCAATCAGAGGAACACCATATCGAATCATCCATTCGGAGATTCGCAATGCATTTGTCGTTGGTGCCTCTATAGACGGTCGAAGTACACTCTACTTTGTAGACCCCGAAACTGGCGAAGATTTATCTGACCCAAGGGTCAAGAAGAATGGGCCACAAACAAATTTCGTAGCAGGATTGGGCCGTTTTGATGAGAAAATCCTTTGCATTTATGAGTGGCTGTACTGTCATGGAACTTCCATTTGGAATTTTATTGTCGTATGTACCAGTGGAGGCAGAGTTGTGATTATCTCAACCAACAGTGATGATACTACGGTGGCATATCCTGGTCGACCCAAGATATCATTTTGGCAAACGACTCAGTTTAAAAATTTCACTTCTGTGTATTCAGTCGTTGGAGATTCTGAAGGCTTGTACTACTGTGCACAAAGCGGCAACGAGGTCAAACTATACTATAGCACGCTAAACAGGGCGGAAAGAAAGTTTAATGAAAACGTGGCAGAAGCCAAACTACTTTCACCGGCCATTTCACTGTCTTACGATTCTGGAAAGATATACGCTCTCACCAGGCATCATTCTCTACAAATTCTAGAGGTCATCAAAACTGATGGAGCTGTTCATCTTCGTCATACGCATACTGATCAACTTCAACACGAATCTCTCCACCATATGATTGGCAGACCAAATCCTCTCGCAGGATCCGATAGCAATCAAATTGAGTTTGTCTCGGACAGGTCAAAATCTGTCATTGGTCTGTGGGCTAGTTCGGGCTTGAAAGTTGATACACTCGATACTGTATTTGAAGCACAACTACCGGCTTCAGTAATCCGGTTTCGATCTGCGAATTGTCGTCCTGTATGGGATTCAAGTTGGAAAGTTCACAAAGCCGGGGATTCTGTCGTGGATTCTACTCGTCTTCATGGTCTTGGTGCGATCTTCAATGATGAAATGAATTCAGAGACCTTGGGATTAGGAATTGATGGATCATTGTACCATTTCACCACCCTTAATGTCCGAGCGTGGCAATTTCTCAGTTATGTTGCCAATCTTGCAAGGAGTTCTGGTCTTGTTGGAGGACGACCATGGGATGGATCAGCAGACTTGGAACCAAAACAGGGTCGAACAAGTATGCAAGTTGACGGTGATATTCTGAAGAGGGTTTTAGAAAATGACAAACTCGAAGCAATGTTTGGAATTGGGCATCGTCAAACTGATGAGAACGAGAGACAGTTTAAGCGGTTTTGCATGCTACTCGAGAATATGCATGAGGGAAAGTTGGAAACTAGTCATGACCCTAATGTCTATATAGAGCAGGCTTATGACGATTTAGGAGCATTTTTGAGACCAGTCATTTAATAGTTTCAAACGGCTCAATGGTATTTTAGATAGTATGAACCATAAAAACTATTTATTTCAATAGTCCATATAATTTGACTCAAAATAAGAGACCACATCCGGTGTAATCTTTCCAGAGTTTTGTAATGAAGTATGAAGCAGGCGAGACCTGTCGGCATGATTGATTATAGATTGAGATGAAAAAAGATTCAGCCGCCCAAGATGAGATGAATTATTATACAAAAACTCACGATCCAAATAATCCATTTACCAAGACTACAATACCAAGAACTCGACAATGTCATCCTGAAGAGTACAAAGAGAAAGATTCGGAAGAGACCCAGAGATATGAGATGAAGTGAAAGAATTCCAAGGAGGGGGGGTGAACTCGTTTAGATCCCTGCTTAGTGTGAATTTGAACGCAAATCAGTCAAACCACCGAACGCACATTCAAGATTAAAATGCCCCGCGCATACCTCAAAATCTTCAATCCCACTCGAAATAACATTCATACATTCACGATATAGTGAATCTCGAAAGTTATTCAATTATCATCTTTTTTGGCACTCTTTCACTAGATTGTCAAATTAACATTCATTGAACAGCTGTCGCTCATCTTTTTAAGGCTAGCTGATTTGTTTGGGATCGTCTCGAATTAAATCCTCGATCTAATTAACCTCGACTTTTGATTTCGCCACGTAATTCTCACTATAATTACCTAGGCAACCTTCTCCAACTCTTCGTTCTTGAAATTGTCGACAAAATCAAACACCAAGATGGCACCAAAGAAGAAGAACAATAAGAAGCAGAACGATGACTGGGAGGCGGAGCTAGGAGAGACCGTTGAACCTGTCAAGGCAACGGAACCCGATGCCGACGCTGCAGAGGCTGATCCTGAGGAGGAATTTCCTGCAGGAGGTCTCATGGCTATGATGCGCAAGAAGCAAAAGAAAGGCAAAAAGGGAAAGCAGATGGAAGATTTCGTT
Source organism: Botrytis squamosa (assembly GCA_014898485.2). Classification (NCBI taxonomy): domain Eukaryota; kingdom Fungi; phylum Ascomycota; class Leotiomycetes; order Helotiales; family Sclerotiniaceae; genus Botrytis; species Botrytis squamosa. The sequence continues at coordinate 775,935 of RCTC02000017.1, forward strand.
GAGGGAGAGGACCCACCAGCCGCCGATGAACAACCCCAAGATGATTTCGCCGACAAAGCTCCCGTTGAAGCTTCAATAGACGATGAATTCGCTTTGCCAGAGAAGAAAGGAAAAGGAAAGAATGCGCAAGCCAAGCCTGCAAAGAATGACGATGCAGGAGATGATGAAGTGGGTGCGGATGGAAAAATGCTCACAAAAGCGCAAAAAGAAAAGTTGAAGAAGGAGAGAGAAAAGCAGAGGAAAAAGGAACAAGTATGTGAATTTCTTGATTCAAGGTTCTTTTGAGAGTTTTGCTAATAGTAAAATTTGTAGGCGGCTTTGAAAAAGAAGACCACTCCAGGTGGAAAGGCTGCCGAGCCTGAGAAGCCAGTCGAGGCAGAGAAACCCGTCGAGGCCGCACCGACTCCCGCTCCAGGTGGGAAAGGCAAAAAGATTCCAGCTGCTCTTGCAAAGCTACAAAAACAACAAGAGGAACTGAGAAAGCGGGAAGCTGAAAGAGCCGCTGCCATTGCAGCGGAGAAGGCTCGAATCGAGGAAGAGGAACGCCGAGAAGCTGAAGAGGAGAAGAAGCGTGAAGAGGCCAGAGCCTTGCGAAAACAAAAGGAGAAGGAGAAGATTGAACAACAAAAGAGAGAGGGTACCTATCTCACCAAGGCTCAACGAGAAGAGAAATTGCGAAATGAAATGAAACTAAAGCAAATGATCGATGCCGGTGTAAAGGTTGGAGGTGGAGAGGGCGGAGAAAAGAAAAAGGTTGTTTATGGCAACAAAAAGAAGGGCGTAAAGAAGAATCCCGCCGAGATTAAGGCAGATGAAGAGAGAGCCCTTGCCGAGGCCGCTGAACGCGCGAAGAAGGAAGCCGAGAGAATCGCCGCTGAGGCCGCAGCTAAAGCAGAGAAAGAAGCTGCCGAACAAGCCGCCAAGCAAACTAAAGAGGACAGCGAGCTAGAAGATTGGGAGGTAGCTGCTGACGAAGAAGATGAGGATGTCAAAGATAGCTGGGATGCGGATTCTGAGGAAGAAGGCGAGAAGAAGGCTGCCTCTTCCTTACCAGTTAGAAAGAAGGAGCAAGAAGATTCTGATTCTGAATCTGATTCAGAAGACGAAGATTCATCCGATGACGAAGAAGCCACAGCGAGAGAATTGGCCGAACTCAAAAGAAAGAATGAAGCCGCGGAAAGAAAACGAAAGGCACACGAAGCAGCATTGGCGGCTAGATCAAAGGATAACTTGCGATCCCCCATTTGCTGTATTCTTGGACACGTCGATACTGGAAAGACCAAGCTTTTGGACAAGATTCGACAAACCAACGTGCAGGAAGGAGAAGCTGGAGGTATCACGCAACAAATTGGTGCGACTTACTTCCCAGTTGAGGCTATCAGGAAGAAGATTGCAGTAGTGAACAGAGATGAGAGCTTCGATCTCAAGGTTCCTGGTCTCTTGGTGATCGATACACCTGGTCACGAGTCTTTCTCTAATTTACGTTCCCGTGGTTCATCACTTTGTAACATTGCCATTCTTGTTGTCGATATTATGCACGGTCTCGAGCCTCAGACTTTGGAATCGATGAAACTTCTTCGGGATAGAAAGACACCTTTCATTGTTGCTCTTAACAAAATTGATCGTCTATATGGCTGGAAGAAGGTTGATAACAACGGATTCCAAGAGAGTTTGGCACTTCAAAACAAGGGTGTACAAAATGAATTCGCAAAGCGTCTCGCAGATACAAAGGTTGCTTTTGCCGAACAAGGATTTAACGCTGAAGTTTTCTACGAGAACAAATCTATGGCCAAGAATGTTTCCTTGGTTCCTACGTCAGCTCACACTGGTGAGGGTATTCCAGATATGCTCAAGTTGATTCTCCAACTCACCCAAGAGCGTATGGTTGGTGCTTTGATGTACCTTTCGGAAGTTCAATGTACTGTCCTTGAGGTCAAGGCTATCGAAGGTTTCGGTATGACTATCGATGTCATTCTATCCAACGGTATCCTCCGAGAGGGTGATCGCATTGTCGTATGCGGTGTAGATGGAGCTATTACCACAAATATTCGAGCTCTCCTAACACCAGCTGAGATGAAGGAACTTCGTCTTAAATCTCAATATGTCCACAACAAGGAGGTCAAGGCCGCTCTCGGTGTCAAGATCTCTGCACCTGGTCTCGAAGGCGCTATTGCAGGTTCGAGATTGATGGTTGTTGGTCCTGACGATGACGAGTCGGATGTCGAGGCTGAGGTTGAGTCCGATCTTGGTGCACTCTTTAGTCGAGTTGAGAAATCTGGACGTGGTGTCACAGTTCAAGCATCTACTCTTGGATCTTTGGAAGCTCTTTTAGATTTCTTGAAGGTATCCAAGATTCCTGTTGCCAACGTCGGTATTGGTCCAGTTTTCAGGAGAGATGTAATGAATTGTGGTACTATGCTTGAGAAGCAAAAGGAATACGCTGTCATGTTATGTTTCGATGTTAAGATTGATAAGGAGGCACAACAATACGCCGATGATCAAGGCATCAAGATCTTTACTGCAGATATTATCTATCACCTTTTCGATTCCTTCACCAAGCATATGCAGATTATTGCTGAGGCAAAGAAGGAAGCCTCTAAGCTTTTGGCCGTCTTCCCTTGCGTTCTTAAACCAGTAGCTGTCTTCAACAAAACCGGCCCTATTGTTATCGGTGTCGATGTTGTTGAAGGAAATCTCAGGTTGCACACCCCTATAGCCGCTGTTAAACATAACTCAGTCACTGGTAGCAAGGAGATCGTGGGTATTGGAAGAGTCACATCCATTGAACGTGATCACAAGCAACTTGAAAAGTGCAAGAGAGGAGAACCTTCCGTTGCTATCAAAATCGAAATGGGCAGTTCACAACCGACATATGGTAGACACTTGGAGGAATCTGATACATTGTACTCATTGATTAGCAGAAAGAGTATCGATACCCTGAAGGAGTTCTACAGAGATGAAGTCAAGAAAGATGAGTGGGCGCTGATGGTGAAGTTGAAGCCACTTTTCGATATCTCTTGAGTGGATTAATGGTAGATGGTGAAAAGAATATTTGTGTGTATTATACATGAGCCATTTAAACTTTGCCCCTCAATGTACATGCTTTACTTAAAAGTCAAATGATCATACCCCTGTTTTGTTCATTTTGCAATAGTGATACATCTACGAGATACCATACATGTTTCTTGGAATCGAGTAGCAATGAGGTCGCCAAAAAGGAATAGAATGAGGGGACTAATAGTTCAATTTGTAATGAGTGGCCGTTATGAACTTTTAGATTTCATATACCTATTCTTCTTGACTTCCTCCGGTATTCTAATCTAGATTGATATTTACCTACCTAAGTATTTGAAAGTGCTTTAGTAGTTTTAGATGTTGATATTTTTTTGTTAATAGTGCAGAGGAGGAGACGAGATATAGTATGGTGTGGATGTATATGCTGCTCAATTCCGGACATTGGATACAACCTTCTTGATAGGTATGTAATAGAACTTTGGTTACCTATTTGTAGTTGAGAGCATCTGAACTTTTGTGTGCTCTAGAGCATGGGGAGCTCTCGTACCCATATTTAAAACGCTAGCAAGGTATAAATATATTAAGCCAGTCTGAGTACTCATTGTCTTACCGCCTTATGGCAGAATTTAATTTTTGGTCAAGTTTTTAGACTGAGCTCTTCAAATTTTACAATTTCTGCAACTATCAAGCTATAATTCGAAATGGGTAGCAAAAGGAAGCGTTCAGCTCAAGATGCTGCAGTTGCAGCTCCTGCTGCCAAAAAGCAACAAAAAACCTCCAAGCCAACGACCAAGAAGCCCGTGGAAACTCCCGCTCCTCTCGATACATCACCATTTGTCAACAACCCAAGAGGGGACGATTTGAAGCGTGAGGTCAATCTTTACGATATGCTGAGTAGTGAGGATGATTCGCAACGACTTGATGCCGCCAATGCGATTGTGTCCGGATTGTTAGGTGGAGATGGAGTAGAAGAATCAACATTACAAAAACACTTAGAAAGAAGATTGTTTCGGGGACTCGCAAGTGGCAGAAAGGGTGCGCGATTGGGCTTCAGCATTGTACTTTCGGAGCTCTTGACCCAACTTTTCGGTTCGGCGAATTTGAGTGCGACAAAATATCCTGGATTGACCTTCGATAACGTCTTCGAATTTTTGATCCTCAAAACGAAACCCGAGGGCGATCTTAGCGGACAGGAACAGAAAGATCATGCTCTTGGATTGTTGTTTGGACTGCAATGCTTTGTCAGGTCTAAGATACTCTTTTCGATCGATGGAAAATGGGAATTGATTCTGGACAAGCTATTGGATTTATCCAGCAAAAAGTCCTGGACTCGGGAGGAATGCGGTTGGGTAATTATGGAAGCTTTGGAGCAGATGAACCAAGACCAGGCGGAATCTACCTTGAAGAAATTGTGCGATGTTGGATTAGGACTCTCACCAGAAGGTGTTGGTATATGGCTTAGAGCAAGGGACAAGTTTCCAAAAATGAAGTTTCCAAGCAACCCTTGGGGACAGAGTGGTAACCCATTGGAGCACCTCAACTCCCTTGCAAAAGCCCTCAAGGAGAGTTCTTCCAGCGAGGACACTTCGAGCAAAGGACAACAAGCCAAGCAAACTGGAACATGGAATGCAAAGTTACATTTTGTTTGGGACATTGTCTTGAGTCAATATGTTAAAGCAGCTAATAGCAAGGCCAAGAACATTATGTCTGAATTCGACAAATTTTGGAAGGTTACTGTTGATGGTACGTTATTTACATTCTATCTTTTGACCCATTATTGACTATTCCTTAGAAAATCTGTTTTCTGCATCTGCATCAAGAGAGCGTAAATTTTGGGGCTTCTTGGTCTTTCAACGAATGATTCAAAGCCATATTTCGTGTACAACACTCATTACAAGTATTTTCAGTCACAACCTCGTGCGCTGCCTTATCAATCACGTTCAGGAAAAAGATCGCTTCCTAAACCGGGCCGCCGACAAGTCGCTAAAGGTTCTTACACACGCGGTGGAAGAGAATCCTGAAGCATTGGTTGTTGTCCTTCAAGGATTGATTGACGGCAACGGTGCATACAGTTTTGACCGAGTCACAAAGACAAAAACAATAGAAAAATTGCTGAGTATGGTTGATGACACAAATGGTGAAGCCGTTCTCGATGTTCTCACCTCTCCTGTTATGGTCATACCAAGCTCGGAAACCAATGACGCCGAAAAACGTCGACAAATGTTTGGAGACTATGTTTTAACCGCAATTCGACATGTTGATATCACAGAAGCATCACAAAACTCAAGTTGGATCAAATCCGCTGCGTTACCTCAGCTTGCCTCATTAGCATATTCGAATAATTCAGAAGCCAAACCTCCCATTTCTGAAGGAACCCGAACACTGATCAGAAACCGATTGACATCGGCATTTACTCATCTATTATCCAATATGGATGGCTATCATTACCCCTGTGATTTAGTTATTTCCTGCACACCTGATGCAGTCGCCATGGACGGGCTTATCACTGGTGCTAAAGATGCTGCATTCAGTACATTACAGAAACTCATGAAGAAAGCAAAAAAAGGAGGAAAGGATAAGGCAACTTTCCAAACCCTGTCATTGTTATATGCTTTAGTAATCTTTCAGTTGTACAACGGAGATGTTGAAGCTGTGTCCATTCTGGATGAATTGAAGTTATGTTACGACAACTTGATCAAACACAAATCAACAGAGGATTCGGAAGTTGAGCCTTTCGAGGTTCTCGTGGAGCTCTTACTGTCTTTCCTTTCTAGACCATCCGCTCTTCTCCGAAAAGTCACTCAACATGTCTTTACTGCTTTCATGAGTGAGATGACTGAAGGTGGATTAAAACTCATGACAGACGTGCTAGAAACTAGCGAAAACATGAGAGGACAGCAGGAAATGTTTGATGAGAACCCAGATGATGAAGATGCGATGGACGTTGATGAAGAAGATGATGAAATGGACTCGGATGTCGAAGTTGTTGACATGAACGGCGAGGAGGGTCACTTAAATGCACATCTTGCAGAGGAAGAGGAAGAGAGCGACGAGGAAGAGAATGAAGAAGAATCAGAAGACGATGAAGATGAGGGAGACGACGAGGCTAACAAAGAGCTCAACGACGCTCTAGCAAAGATTCTCGGCACCTCAGCATTAGACCAAAATGACGAAGACGAGAATGGCGATAGCGACTCCGATATGACTGATTCAGGGATGGATGCTCTAACACCAAAATTAGAGGAGGTTCTCGGAAGAATGCAAAAGAAGGGGCCTAGTAAGAAACAAGAACAAAAGGACGCCAAGGAAAATATGGTCAACTTCAAAAGCAGAGTTTTGGATCTTCTTGATATATATGCCAAGAAGCAAGCGTCTGATCCCTTGGCCGCTGAAATTCTATTACCTTTGTTACGACTGATCCGTACTACCAAAGCCAAACACTTGAGTGACAAGGCATTCTCAATAATTCAAGCTTTCGCAAAGTCCAAATCGAAGGCATCGTCTTCGGAAACCGAGGTAGAGGTTAATGTCAAGACACAAATCGCCTTGATCAAGGGTATCCACGAAGAAGTACTCAAGGACCAGTCTAAGGTCTTCGCCAAAGCTGCCAGTACAGCTAGTTTATCTTTGGCCTCTGGTATATATAGAGCGGATAAGAGTCAATTCGAGAAGATTGGAAAGGTTTACCTGCACACAATGACAAAGTGCGATGTCGAAGGTGTGAAGATTCAGGCTAGTTTTGTAAGTGATTGGGTTAATTGGTGGCAAAGTCATATTGCTCAAGCTGCGGCAGGAGGTGCTGTGAAGGAGGAGTAGAGGTAGAATAGGGAGTCTGAGTGTACATGTAAAGATACCAATAAACCAAAAGTTTTAGAAGTTATGAAATGAGATACAAGGGCTGTTGCTTGAGTTTTCAAGTGGGAAGTCCTTCCCGGTGAGCATAAAGTTTGGTTCCATTGGGGCTTTTCATTCACTTGCACTAATACCAAGGCGTAGTGTAAAATACAGTCAAGTAAACCTTTGTTTCTATAAAACTTCAAGATGAGGCGGTATTTTCGAAGCCGTATTTTTCGTCGAAGCGTAAGCGTTATCCTGATAGAAGAGAAGGTGCGTCCAAAATAGCTTATTAAGCACCCATTAGATATACGTTGCTTATATCATGGAGTCCGGGGTCCACTAGTCCTGGAGCAAATAAAAGAATCCTAGACACTACAGAACCATACACCCAATTTCACATCATCTGTCCAAGCCATCCTCATTCAAAAGTGCGCCGCAATCAGACTTTATCGTCCATCTTGATTCATATTATCTATTGACCAACATCTCATCAATTCCCCAAAGAACTGAAAATCTATTCAATACATCTCGGAGACTTCCGAAAGCATGGCGAGCGTCAACCTGGAAATAGCTGGTCTCTCCGAATCCTTCGAAGGAGATGAAACCACAACCATTTGTGAGCTTTGCAACAGCATACTCTTCCACAACACAGAGATTGGAAGTGAAATCGAGGATATGCTAGGGTTAAAGCTATCCGAAGAAGAAACACCTACTATGCTGCTGATCTTGAACGGCGCACATGGAGGCTGTCGCTTCTGCGCCGTGGTATGGAGAGCATTTAGAGATGAGGGAGTTTATCGGAATTTCTATTCAAACAATAATACTAATGCGTTGTCCTTGACTGATATTGCAAAGCGTTTCATCATAAGCTCTTTGTCTCTTGAACTTGAGGAGGGGATTTCTGTGGGCTATTACAAGCTGTCCTACAAAACAACCTATGAGAAGACAAAATGGAAGGGCGGTGGCGTTTTGGTGCTAGTTTTAGACACATTAAATGGTAAAGCACTTTTCATAGTGTCTAATCCCTGAGTTACAGCTTCAAGGGTAGACATGGAGAGTTTAAGCATATCTGCTGAAATCTCTATACAGGTTACCAAGACTTCCATAAAGCGTCACAGTCTCTTACAAACACCAATCATCTTTCTGAAGAGAGATGGAGGAACTTCTGTTATTCATCAATAAGAAGGTGCCAAGAAACTCACGAATTATGCAATTCCGCGTCAATATCTGAGAAGACTTCGCATTGCTTGCCTACACGTCTCATTGATGTTGAATGCGATCCTCCAAGGTTAATCTTGTCGTCTAATGCAGAACCTGCAAGTTCATACGCGACTTTAAGTCACTGCTGGGGCAAAGCACCGATCCTTACTTTGACGACGAAGAATATGGAAGCTTTTCAACAAGGGTTGCCCATTTCTCATTTAAGTAAAACTTTCCAAGATGCCATCGATGTAGGAAAAAGACTTTTACGAGACTTTAATGTAAGATATCTTTGGATTGACAGTCTTTGCATCATCCAGGATTCCAAACCAGATTGGGAAAATGAAGCACCAAAAATGTCCCAAGTTTATGGGAATGCCTTTTGCTGCATCGCAGCCTCTGCTGCGACCGATGGATCAAAGGGTCTTTTCTCTCCAAGGAACTCTCTGGTGGACGACGTACTATGTATAAATCTTGATAGAGCAAAATATCCGCGTCTGCAGAGCCCAGTAAGAATAACAATTCTCAACAAGGACAAGTGGCTTCAGATCATTCGAGAGGCACCCCTAAACCAGCGCGGTTGGGTTGTACAAGAGAGGGCTCTAACCAAAAGAACATTACAGTTTTTTAATGGGGAAGTAATGTGGAAATGTCAACAAATAATGGCATCAGAGTCATTTCCTGTCATATCATCTTGTTTAAAGATATCCGATGATCATCTTCTATTTCCCCATTCTCTTACCGCAAACTTCGCTTTCCGAAGATTCTGGAGTCAACTCTTACAGATGTATAGCAAGACTATTCTTTCGTATCCAGACGATATACTTATGGCAATGGCTGGTGTGGCACGTCAATTTGGGGAATACTTACCGACCAAAAACAAGGTTTATCTCGCCGGAATGTGGTCATTCGAGCTTGAGAGGCAATTGGGATGGCTAGCAACCATTCCTGGCTCTAGACATGATCTTGATCGTCGAGAATGCCCGAGCTCTAACGTCGCACCATCTTGGAGTGTGAGCGCGATTCATTCCTTGATATCATAGCTTCTGATACTAGTTCTTTTCTCCTGCTTTATTCTTCGTTTTCTCCTTGTAAAAACTTCACCAACATATTCATACTTTGCAAGTATTTCCGTGATAGGCAATTGCTGACGATCCTATGGTCTAGTGGGCCTCATCAACAGGCAGGTCAATCACAAATGCATGGGATAACGGTCCATACAATGAGGCTTCTACGCGCTGGTATGACTGGACTCCAGCAGAATACAAACATCACATGACTTTGGATTTAAATCGGATCCACCCTCCTGAATTTACCATCCTTGATGTCGGAACCACTATTTCTAGCAAAGACCCATTTGGATCCGTCACTTCGGGATTTCTTCGACTTCGTGGTCAATTGAAGGTTGGGCGTCACTCTTTTACATTGTCTAAACAGAATGCAGCGACCTGGAATAACAACAACGTTCACTACATCCAGGTGCTCGGTAGATCTCATCCGCTATTTTCTCCCATGGTTTTTGATCGTTTGCAGTCTGATGACGACCTGAGGGAGATTAGAGAAGGGATGTTGTTCGTTTTCCCCCTAAATTTCGAGACTAGTCGGAGCTCTCGTGCTCTCATTCTAAAGCCAAGCTGTACTCGGAAAAGTTTGGTGAGGGTGGGCTGTCTATTGAACCTTGCAAAGGATGTCGCCTATGATGCGGAGAGTGATAAACTGATTGGGGAGGAATTCTATGAGGAATCTCAGGGGAATGGAGAATATACTATTCGTATCATATGACGGCTACTTTAAGAAAAGTCACTCCTCTTCAAAGACCATGAACTATGCAAGGCCTGGTGGACTAGCATCAGCCTTCTAGCTGTATTAGCAGATGCCGAATATTATGATGGAAGGAACTCTGAACAACTAATCATATGGGCTATAAATCAGTAAGCACAATGATAAATCAGTGAGCACAATGAAGCTCAATGTGATACTACTCGTATATTTGAGGGATTTCTCAACTCATATGGTAAATATGAAGTCATAGAACATTACTACTCAAATGATTGACACCGTCATCAGAATGAGATTCATGAAAGTTTACTATTGGCGAGTGGAATCATTGAAACAATTTAAACCCAGTATACCTAAATCGAACGTGATTGTATCACTTGAGGTACAGGTCCATCTGATTTTAGTATCATCGAGCACGTTGTTCGTCTACTCAATATAAGATGAACTACTACCATGCTTGGCAACACCATCCAGTTCTACAATATGGGTTCTAGGACTTGGAGAAAGTAGGATCCCCAGCCCGCCCATTAAAATCCCTATTCATAGAAGGAACCCAGTCGTCACCGAGCTATAAGATGACACATAGAGATTCGCTTCAAGACATACGTATGAATGGGTACTGGTAGTATGGTAATCAATCTTAAAATGCCAGCCATCTGTAGTGTGTATGAAATAAGCAGGACCGAAAACGCAATTGGCATGCCTCGATATGAATCACTGCGATGTATTCAATAGCAATAGGTAAATAAGAGCAAATTTAACATGAGCTTTAAGGCCTCTATTAGCTATAGCTTATTACTATATGAACTAGCATACAGATACCGGTACGAGTGACTCTAATCAAGACAAGTAATGCAGTCTAGTTTTAGATATCCTGTCAACCCTCGACTGCTTGATTGAGCGGGAATCATTGATCAATACTATTTTATGGATCATATTTCCGTTTCAGTTTCTGGAGTCTGGCAATATTATCACCATAGACAGTTGGTAAAGACTCGTGCGCAAAAACGAAATTAATATACCTGCAAGCTAGTGAGCATAATTAAACGGATAGAAGAATTTTTAAGACAACTGATGTCCTATTCTGTTTTAGGCCATCAGTTGATCGCCAAAGATCTCCGACCTTCGTGTCAAATGCCCCGTCTTCCTCTCGTCGAATTTAGACAGGGTATTACAGCCGGTACCAACAAGTGACCACGCATCAGGAGGAGAAAGAAGAGCCTGGTATTCAACGAATAGAAGAGGTTGTAGTGACGCGAGATACTTTGTGAGCTTGATATGAACGACTAATACTGCTTATTACGGTATCATAGTGCAAGCTTTAGTATGGCCTGGTAGCTGACGTTAAGAAACAGTCAGACCATCCTCTTTTGTATAGATTGATGAATGGATCATCCTTCACAGTTAATAACTCCTAATAGAGATTAACTACAGATGACTGTTAGACATTCTGACTTTGTATGCCTAGTTAATCTCAATGTACTGCTTAAAGATTCGCGGCAGTGGTTACACGGGACTGATGGAATACTATATAATTTAAACTCGTAATAATCTCTCAAATCTAAGTTTAGATATCTTTAAGTATAATAATATAAATAATTTATATAAATAAATTTCTCTAATAAGTTTTTGTGATAAGTTTTTATAATAAGTTTTTTTAATAAGTTTTTCTAATAAGTTTTTCTAACAAGTTTTTTAATAAGTTTTTCTAATAAGTTTTTCTAATAAGTTTTTCTAATAAATTTTTTATATAAAATTCTTTAATAAGTTTTTCTAATAAGTTTTTTTAATAAGTTTTTTAATAAGCTTTTAAATCTTTTAAAACTATTTTATAATTACTAGAAATTAATAATAAAAAAGATTCTTTTACTACTACTAACTAGTAGTTAGATAATAACTCCTTCTTATTCTTTTCTCTCTTAAATCTAGCGCTCAATTTATATATATAAGTCTCTCTCTCTAGTATCTATAGTATTCTTTACTTATAGATTCTAAGAAATACTACTATTTGATTTAATATATATTACTTGAATTATAAAATTTATATTATGTTTTACTAGAAATTTATCAATTTCAACTTGAAACAATATAATAACTATAAATTTTAATCGAGTTTTGAATATAATATTACTACTACTTTATATAAATTCTTTTCATATTAAAATGATATTATCAATTAGTATTCCTATTGAATATAATCAATTCCTACTTAATTGATACCTAGTAGTCTGTTGGCGCTACTTCAAACTTCAAGCGATTTACTGTCTCGCAGATGTCATAATAGATGGCCGCCTACAACTACACAAGATGAATATCTGTTATACTACACTTGCATTTTTTTGATGTTAATTTTGCTACAGCAATTACCCGCCTCTTTGGGGGCCGCTTAAATTTGAATGGAACCCAGCCTTCTCGTGCTGTGCCGCTCGTCTAGGCTTTCCGCTCCAGTCTTTATCAAATTGGAATTTTCTACATAGAGTCTTTCGAGCATCTCTCTTGAATCACTTGGTCACCACAATAGAACCTTCAGAACAAGTAAATAGACCTTCTTTTCTACACAATGATTTTCGTTTACCCAATACTCTTTCTTGTATCGTTTCTTCTCTACAACGTGTACTCGTTGTATTTAAATTACAAAGATGCATCGGCATTGGGATTGCCCCGCGTAATCAGCCCTATCACTCCTGATAACCCTTTGTGGATTGCACTCCAAACGATATTCAAGACTGTTGTACGGCAATTTCCCTTCGGTGCAGTTTCATTCACGAGACACGCCCGTCTGGGATGGGAATTCCACGATAGGTTCCATACTCACGTACGTCTTGGAGACGCTTGGATTCTGGTAACGCCCACAAGAAACTGGATTTTTGTAGCAAACGCTGCCACTGTTACTGATATCTTTTCTCGTGGTCGGGACTTTGTACGCCCTATATGGATGCTGGGTAATTCTCCCATAATTTGTTGCTGAGAACGTGCTAATATGAAGTAGAAGCCCTCAATGTCTTTGGACCAAATATCTCGACTGTAAGATATCTTCAACTCAACATCACTGCCACGAGCTCACAAGTTTTAGGCAGAAGGACCCGATTGGCAGAGACAAAGAAAACTCACTGCCACTCCATTCAATGAACAAAAAAGCCCTCAGGTGTGGGACGAATCTTTTCGCCAAGCCGAGGATATGTTGCAGTCATGGTGTTCTCAAAGTAGGGATGGGACAAATGCAACGCCGGACGATACTAGAACTTTAGCTTTACACGTGCTTGCATATATTGCTTTTCAAAAGTCATACCCGTTCGGTAGCATTTCTCACCACACGATTCAGGACCAAGACTCTCTGACTTATCGGGATTCTATCTCGATCATCCTGGAGAATGCCCTGCTCATAATGGTTCTTCCCGAGAAGCTGTTCAACCTGCCATTCTTGCCACGCAGCTCTCAGCAAGTTGGGTGGGCAATCAATTCATTCCGCAACTATATGGCTTCCCAAGTGGCAGCGGAGAAGAGATTAATACAGAATGGCGAGTCTGGTAACGGGAACCTGGTCAGTAACTTGGTCCGAGCCTCGAACGAAAGCCATTCTACTAGCCTAGATCCCGGCGAAGACAATAAACTCAAGCCTTTAACAAACGCCGAAATTCTTGGTAACATCTTCGTGTTCAATTTTGCTGGACATGATACCACTGCTATATCGCTTTCCTACGCCATGCTACTTTTAGTGGCGAATCCACAGGTTCAGTATTGGGTTCACGAAGAAATCAAGTACTATGTTGGAGGTCGAGATCCTAAAACACTAGCATATAGTGAGCTGTTTCCGAAGCTCAAGCGATCTCTTGCGGTTTTGGTAAGAACAATTTCTCGGGAGAAATATCTAGATGGTCAGCTAATTACTTGCCTTAGCTTGAAACACTACGTCTTTATAATCCTCTTCCCGGTATACCAAAATATACCGGCTCCAAGTCTACCGACCTGGTAGTCAATGACCAGACCTATCACATTCCTGCCAACTATTTGGTGGTTCCTCATTTGCAAGCTTTGCATACACACCCCCGTCATTGGGGTGGTGACTCCCTGACATGGCGCCCAGAAAGATGGATTGAAAACTCTGGCAATCTTGAGAAAGAAAGTCTATTTAACCCACCCAAGGGCACTTAATTTCCGTGGTCCGAAGGGATTAGGAACTGCCCCGGCAAGAGGTTTGCGCAAGTTGAATTTGTTGCCACCTTGACAGCACTTCTCAGAAGCCATACTGCCGAGCCAGTGCCCAACAAAGGCGAATCCCTCGACGCAGCTAGGAAGCGAACTTTGGACACTGTCAAAGATAGTAACGTGGAGTTACTTCTACAAATGGCAAATCCAAGAAGTGTTTCTATCCGATGGAGACAAAGGCCAGCTGAAAAGTAGTACCTAGGTATGAATAGATGTGCGAGGACTGCAATTTGGACATCATGTTTTTGTATACCTTTCGTAAATAGGCAAGCAGGATTTTCAAGATCCTGAAAATTGCTTATAATCTATTAAAAGAGATTTTGAATATATCAATTAATAAAAATAGTATACTTATAGAGATATAAACTCTTTTGATAGATTATAGATTACAGAATCAATTAATCAATCAATTAATCTGAGATTATTTCAATTATAAATTTTAAGTCGAAGAGTATATATATCACAAGATAACTCATCCATTAGCGAATGGCAATATCGGCTTACATAACAACACAACCTCTCAGACTGTTTCAAGCAACCATCATTCCCATACACCACCCAGACTCTCAAACACCATTCGTGACAGCAACCACATGCGGATAGCAAAACAATGAATTTACACACTTTGAACCAATCTCCCTGCAAGTAATCTGCTCAGGAACACCATGATTTTATCAGATACACCTCCCTCCAGCATCGTGGCTGAATGTGTCTCTAGGGAACCATGCATCTAACATACTAAATCTTCACCATTCATTGACTGAAGAGCTAGTTTCATATCGTTCTCCTACTCTTCCTTATGACCATCTCGTCCTATCCTATCCCATCCCATATCTCTTCCACAAACACATGCCAAGAACATTCCCTTCCCTTCTCTCATCCCAATCAATTCTCGAAGGCCGGTCCTTCCTTCCCACTCCCTGCCATGACATCCCGAACATTCTTCTATCTCCCACTCATCATCTCCCTCTACATCAACTCCATCTCTTCATATCCCTTTTCCCCCCTCAACCTCAAAAGCAACCCTATCGAAACCCGCGATCTCTCCGCCGTAGCCAGTGAACTCGGCACTCTAGGAAGCGATCTCCAGAACTCCAGCACTTTGAAAACATTTCTCGGCGACAGAGGAAATGTGATTACGCAGAACGATGTGCTGGATAGTAATGGGAGTTGTGCTACGATGACTGTATTATTTGCACGCGGAACAGGGGAAGTGGGTATGTTTATTTCACTTACCTACTGATTCATTAACCATCCCCTCTCTCTCGGAATCAAATGAATACACGGGAAGTCAGGAAGCAAATCAACATGACTAACTTAACAACCAGGCAATGTGGGAATCCTAACCGGGCCTCCATTCTTCACCGCCCTCGCCGCATACATGAACCAAACAGGAAGCATGTCCATCCAAGGCGTCGATTATTCCGCGAGCGTGTCCGGGTTTCTCGCGGGCGGTGATCCCGCCGGTGCAAAAACTATGTATGTACTCCTCCTCCTACTTCTCAACCCCATACTCATCATTAACACACCCCAGGGCCGATCTAATAACCAATACTCTAACCAGTTGTCCCAATACCCATCTCACTGTATCCGGCTACTCTCAAGGAGCACAACTTGTTCATCTGGCCATGAGTTCGCTCCCCACGACCACCACATCACGCGTGAAATCGGTCGTGATGTTTGGAGACCCAAAGAATGGTACTGCGTTGGCGGGTATCGATTCGAGTAAAGTGATGACGATTTGTGATCCTAAAGATGATATTTGTAAAGGTGGAGATGTCATACTACCATCCCATTTGGAATACAGTGCAAATGCTGGAACTGCTGCCATGTTTGCGTTGAGTGGGCTGGCGGATGTGGGCATCACGAGTGCGAGGAAAGTTAGCGGAGTTGATGGGATATCTTGAATATTTTAAGATTGTGGAATGGGAAGAATATGAGAGATAAAATATTGTCTATATGTGCTGTTGAAGTCTTGAGACTAACAAAGTTGAGTTTGTTTGTATGTAATAATCTATCACAAAATCTATATCTATGGATCGTACATGGAATACATAATTGTACAAAAGGTATCTACACGCTTCACCCCAAAATTTCTCGTTCTAGAGAATCTCCCGTTCTAACCATTGTTTTGATAGCATTCAGTGTCCTTGAACAATCATGCTCCAAATCATTTAGTAAAAGCCGATTAGCTCTTGATTCCGCCGCCATAGCTTGTATATTAAGAAATCCTTTGGTAAGGTACAAGAATGTGCGGTATTCTGGACGTAGAGACGTCAGTAGCTTTCCCTTCCTCCTGATTTCCAAAGGTAATCTGTTCTTCTCGCTTGTTAGAGCTCTCAGCTTCGCCCATCCCTTCCAATGATCCATAAGAACCGTTTCGCATATCTTAAATGCTAGTTTAAAATGTCGAAACTTGGTAAGATGTTGAATATATTCGTTCCAATTTTGATTGCTTAATTGAAATCCCATATCCGTAATCTCGTTAACAGTTCGTATCATAACGTTGATTTTCCCTTGCCTTACAAGAGCCATCATGTAGAAATGCAAGGCTTTTGTCAGAGCGAGTCTATGTGCTGCCTTAATTGGCTCCTTGCTCTCATCGACTTTGGTATCCTCCAAAACGCCCTCTCCAGGTGCATGGCCGACCTCACCTTCAACCACTTCTGCCTTTTCGGAATCATTGGTACGAGAAAGTGATTTTGAAAGCCGAAGGGATTGAGCTCGCTTTCTAGTATCGGACACGAACTGCTGCCACAGATCTTCTACGGCGTCATAATCCAACTCTTGAAGTTTTAGTGACATCAAAGCAGTAGTAATATTCCCGGGTTGTGTGTCTCTTCTATCGGCTGGTAGCAATCTCAAGAAACGTTGATGCATATCCTTGGCGGATGTTATCTCCATGTTTTTGGAAAGCACGAATACAATATACCCAAAGAACGTGGTAGGAAAAGCGATATCAAGTGGCTCGTGCTGGATACCTTTCCTGACTTTGTCACTCATGTCGCGGGGATTGATTGTTTGGACAACTTGTTCAAAAATCTCCATGGCACCGTGTGGGTCTCCCCAAGTAAGCCTAGCTGCGTGAATTGCAGCTCTTAATTCCAAGAATTTTGTACTTGCAGTTTTCATTCTTTTTTGCTCAAGCATTCGATCTTGGATTACAAAAACATCCCTGTAGCGTTTAGCAGCAAGATAGCCACCCATCACAATCGCATAATGAAGACTAGTGGCAGGTATACCAGCTTCTGGCATAACTTCTGCTAAAATTTGCCAGGCACGTTCAGGTTGTTTTACCATAGCCAGCGCTTGCATGAGAGCGGCATAAGTATCACCGTCATGCTCTATGTTAAGCTTAGACATTCTTTGAAGTATTCGATTAACGTTGATGAGGTCATAACGCAACGCCCAAGCAACAAGCAAAGAATTCCACATGCGGGTTCGTGAATCCGAGAACTTTAAATTCACGGCCTCTTCGCATATGGTTTCAGCTTCTTCCAATCGATCGCCTGCCAAATAGGCAGTCACGAGAGTGCTAACCATAGCTGCACTCTTCTCAACTCCATAAGTAGCAGACACCCGATACAGCTCAATGGTGTTTTCGAGATCACCACGTGAGGCACACATCCCCATCAGTGTTCCAAATGTGTAGTCGTCTGGTTGAAGTTTTCGTTTTGTGACAGTAGATTCAAAAGTCTCCAAGGCATCATCAACTTGGCCAACCTGTGCATAAGCACTGATGAGAATGTTGCAGCATGTTATGGTCGGCTTAAGACGATATTTCTTTCGAATACTTTTGAATACCTCGAGGACTATTTTGGGCTCTCCCCGCCTTGCGTGAACATGTAAGAGAGGAGCCATATCGTCGGCTGATGCCAGAGGATTAGGAGTTGTTGCAGATTCACTTTCTAATCGCATATACTTTTCTGCAAACTGCTCAAACAAGGCATGAACAGTGTCAGCATCTCCGTGGCGTGCAAATTCATCCATGCATCTCCTGTGCGACGCTCGATCTAAAGTCTGATTGAAGCGAAATATATCCGCAAACACTTCTTGGACCCCAATCAAATCATGATTTTTGAAGAATATTTGCAGTACGGATTGTAACATGGATCTTGGAAGTAAGAGATTCTTCATTGGGCTTACTCGGGCCTGCCTGTAAAGAACGATTGCTGCTTTTAGTTGACCAAGAGACAGTAGCATGCTTGTTGCCTGTGTATAAAGAGAAACAGACTCAGTTCCCCAGTGCTGAATATGCCTTAGAAGAGGCCAGAATGTAGCATATGAAAAGTGTTTGGCACTTAGGAGAGCTGACGTGATCACTGCCGTGGCAAATTTCGTGAGGGCTTCAGATGGTAGAGTTTCAACTTCTGAGGGAAGGCGGAGTGACTTGTTGACATACTTTGCTAGAAGTAAAGCTTTGTTTGGAAGGTCTTCTATGTGATGTAGACTTTTAAACATATCATAACGTGGACCGGCAAGATTCTCATGCAGCTGCACTTCTGTCCAGAGAGCGAAGGCTTGCGACCATAAATTATTTGTCATGAGATGTAACATAATATCTGATCCTCCAGCCGTTGTGTTGAACTTTTCGAGGGAGTAGTGGTAAAGTTCATTCGCTCTCGAAAAATTCTGCAGTCTCAAATAAGTACGAATCACAATCTCGTATATCTCTGGTTTCTCTCGACGTTCATCAGATCGCTCGAATAATGAAGTGGCCCTCTCCGCATCTACTATCCGATTTGAAGCAGCCATATATTCTAAGACTTGGATTCGAATTCGCTCCTCGGCCCAGCTCCCAAATTCCAGACGCCGATATTTTCGCCATACCTCTTCGTATCGGGATGATGTTGTTATTCCTAGAACAGTTGCAATGGTTGCTGCATCGTCAGGCGCCTCATGTATAATAGGACGCTTCTTAATCTCGGTGGATCCTTTCGTCTCTACATCTACTGGAACCAATGCTAACGAAGGTTTCTTAGCAGAAGATGAGTAGAGCCGATAGCCATGACTTCTCAATCCCAATCTGGCCCTCTTCCCATCTTGTCTATCAACGCCCATCCCTGGATATTGCCGTAGGAATCTGAGGGTACCGGCTGGATAGAGAAAATCCAAGAAGATGCCAGGATTCTCGCTCACAGTTCCATCGTTGGGCGATCGTGAGTTCGAGCCCTCGATAGAATCAGGTCCCTGTAACATGAGCTGCCATAACGGCGAGAGCTCAAGCTCAATTGCACCGTGGGTCCAGAATCCCGAATGAAGTGCGCGACGACTTTTGGCTAAGTGTTTTGGTCCTGGTAGAAGGCGCCGCAGACTGCCTGTTTCAAGACATCCCGCCGTGCGCTCGAGCATGCCCTACCAAGAGAGACAGGAATCGTATGCGAATTTGTAGAAGAGAGGTTTAATCGTCACCGGTGTGCGGCTCTAACGTGAAAATCAAAATCTAAGTCGAGATCAGCCGATTTTGTAAGTGAAAAAGATCACACACAAGCTCTGTACTCACCGTAGAACATGCTTTGCACAGTCAAAATTAGACTGCAGTTGAAATGACAAGGAGAAGATACTGTGAATTTGTCAATCTGCCAATCTATGGTGGTTTCGGTGAGATATCAAGTCTAATAAAGGGAAAAGAGGCAAAAACTTCACATATCAACGTAGGCAATAAATTTAGCTGGGTAGGATCATTATTTATTTTTGCTCCGGTTGCTTAAGTAAGCAGGCGGTATTTGTTTTTGTATGGAGGGGTGGTCTCGGTAGTATTCTCCGTCAGCCAAAACTCGAGTGATGATATCACCATTTGATTGTTCCGAATTATATTTGATAATGAAGGTCTTCAAAATGGATCGATTTGAAAAGCTTACTTGGAATAGAGAGAGAGAAAGATATGACCTCGGGAGGGAGTTCTAGGTAGTTTGTTCTTTCCCACTGCTAGGTATTTCTTTCATCTAGCTATCTCAAGGAGATGGATGATATGTATGTATACATTCGACCCATTCAGTCTATCAAGAAAGACATTGAGACATCACCGGGCACGTTAGAAGAGACCGCATTTGACCAGTTTAATATTTGCTAAAAGCCTTCAATGAATTGAATTGTAAATCAACCACCAATAAGTCATATAAATCTCAAGACACCCAGACGATCGTTACCTTTGAATTCTCCTGAGTCTTATCAATAGATGCATTTTCTATCAAACGTAAAGGGAGGTTATTGAAGTATTGAAAGTGCCTTCCTGGTAGGTGGCATTAAGAAGGTCCAGCCCAGTATTTCGCTGACCGCTTTCCTTCCACCTAAATCATTCTGTCAGGATTAAATTTCAAGCTACGATACAACTGATCTATACCTCTTCCACAACCCCACAATCCCGCAATCCACCCAACCATTCTTCCCAAACCCCTTCAAACAATGGAAATAACCAAATTCGTCCTCGAAGGGCGAGACGAGGCTAAGCTGTTTGGTGATTCTTCTGCTTATCGAACTCGACTTTCAAATCGCATTCACACCTTGAGAAAGAAGCTTGGAATTACCACAAAACCCCGCGCAAAGTACTCAAACAAGCCTGTAACTGCGGAAGATATTAGTCAAAGCCATGATTATATCCATCTCTTATTACTCACCTCCGAAAGAGCTTGGGCGCATGCTATGTCAATGAAAGAGATGCACACTGTCGATACAAAAGGAATAACTGGCTCAACTCGATCGCACATTGTCTCTCGATTACACAAAGCTACGATATATGCCAACGATCTTTTTCGATTACTGTCCGATAAATCGACCACCAATGCGAACGATGTCGATATATTGGAAGCTAGAGCATATGCTGCTGCTCTCGCTGGAGCAATGGAATTCGAGAAGCAAAGTTGGGAGGCTTGTGTGAAGAGATACGCTGAGGCTAGGATTATATACACTGCACTTTCTAAGGTCACCAAAGCGGATATCTTCAAGGATCTTTTGACCGACCCTGTTGATCCCAGTATACGATACGGAGCTTATAAGATGGGGCTGCCTCGAACACTAGCTATTTCTGCCATTGCACGCAAGAATTTCCCTTCGGAAGATCAAGAGTTGACAAGCCAGGTGGAAAAGCTAGACCCCCATTGTTTGAAAGACGAAGGAACATTGTCAGAAGTTGAAAGTCTGGAATCAGATGGGACAATCAAAACTATTGTCTGGCGATCCCGGACAGTGGTTTTAGAGGATGCGGCAATCGCTACTGCCCTTGGGTCAGTAAAGGCAGCTACGACGAAACTATCCGACGCTCTTTCGTCATCCAGTCCTAAGGATAGGGGTTTCGCTTACGACGATATTTTAATCGCTAGTCAAGAGGTAGTAGACGCTACGAAGCATGCTATTGACGAGCTAGTTTCGGAAGGCGTTGGGCAAGGCGATAAGCGAATGCAGAGCCTATTAGTGACTAGGACCGCTGTTAGCTATGATATGATTGGCTGGCGTATAGGCAGAAACAGGGTCATGGTGGGGCAGCAAGACGGTATTATCGACTACGTTCAATCATTTCCCGCGGAGAAGGGCAAGAGATCCACCAAAGATGAGCCTATAGGACGTAAACTCGCAAAATTACGCGAGAAGGTTGTCCTCTATGACGCAATCTTGCAAAGTGTCGAGTCAATTAGCGAGCTTCCAGGCGTTGCAGCAGATTCCAGTCTACAGGAAGAGCTAGATGCAAAATATAGCTATTTCCAAGCCCTTAAGTAAGTCTAATAGCTTTGAATTAACGTATACACAACTGACTCTAGAATAGATGTTTGATCATAGCCCGCTCTCACGCAATCCTTTCAAATCCCAAAAATGCACTGGCTCTCTTGAATCGCGCAGCAGAAAAGTGCGCAGCAGCCCACTCAAAGCTCTCTTCCTCAATGGACACAACGACCACAGATAGTCCACCTAATTTAACCGTCTCTCCCTCTCAAACCGAAAACCTCCTTGCTTATCTTCAATGCGAACTTCAACGCTACCGCGCCTTAGTCGAGATATCTAATCTCACCTCGACTACCCCTAAACCCGGCGATGAAAACGTACAACAAGTTCCCCTAGTTGAACGTCTCCATGAGTACCCAGCCGATGGAGTTGTTGATCTCAAGAATCTCGTAAACTATCCTCCAAAGCTGGAAGTTGTACCTGTCAAACCACTATTCTTCGATTCTGCGTGGAACTATATTGATTATCCAGGAAGAACAACTGAGAAAACTGCTGAAAAGGCTGCTGTGGAGGAAGAAGTGAAGGAGACAGAGCTGGAGGAACAACAGGAGCAGCACCAACAGCAGAAGAAAGGATGGTTCGGCTTCGGTAGATAGATACAGGAATTGGATTAATAATTGTTGCTAAGCGAGCGAAAGCTATCGAACATATCCATCAAATATCAATCTTGCTAACGCGGGGTTCGCTAGTAAGATTGGCAAAATAGAGCGTTCACAATAATTAGCCGAAGCTAAATAGTTGTAAGAGCTAGCTAGCTTTGGAAATATATAAAACTTTCAAATCCTGATATGTTCTCTTATTTGGATCACCAGTGAGTGTTCAGACTGGTGGGATGCAGTGAAAATGGACTTGAGAATACTTCTTGAAATATCGATTTGTGTTTCTCGGGAATGAATTCAATGATTCATTGAAAGTTGGATAATGAAAGAATAGGGCTTGATATCAAATTATTAGAAAATGAATTTGTTGATTTGTATATCACTAGAATGATCTCAATAATTTATTAAGAATTGAACAATGAAAAGATAAAGTTTGATATTAAATCATTAGAGTTTGAATCTTTTGAAAATTTCAAGTGTTGTGAAGTATCCCGTTAATCCATATACTCACTAGTGGACTCACTGAAACATCTGTTAGGCATCTCCTAATTAGTAGTTTATAATCATATTTTATTACCATACTCCATTGCTACCATATTCAAACAAAGTCCCTCCCATCATTTCAGACGTTCAATACCTACCTAGCAATAAATACAAGCATATCTAACCCACCCCACCCCAATCCCTAAACGCTCAAAAGAAGAGTAAATCCTGATCCCTCCACCCCAAATCCGACAAGATACCATGTACACTCTTCTCCAAGGCTTCCGGTCCACAGATCAAAACCAATTGTTCACCATCCCTATACCCATGATCCTCATCGCTCATCTCAAACCTCCCGATTTCTTTCTCCAAAACATCTTTTCCAAGTCTTCCTCGTATTCCTTTCCATTCCTCCGTTGGCTGACTTAATGCATATACTAATCTACATCTCTCCTCCTTTCCCTTCACCAAACTATCCAATTCCTCTCTGCAGAGAATATCTTCCATCCTCCGGTTTCCATCTAACACTATGCATTTCGGTCCGTCTGCTGTCTCCTCTTCATTAAGCACCGCTCTCAACACCGAGAAAATAGGCGTCACGCCACTTCCTCCACAAATCATCACGAATCGCCTTACCCTCCTCTTTTTACCCCCGATTACACACTCCCCTTTCGACAGGTACTCGAACTTTCCAATCGGGCCTTTGAAATCAATTGCATGTCCAACGGGGATACTTTCCAGCGCCATTGTCATTTTTCCTCCTGGTCCCTTTTCATTTTTCACATAGATCTTGATCAGTATTTCTAGAATACCTTTGTCGGTCCCAAGCGAAAGAGGCGTGTAGGATCGTATGATCGCTTCCCTGGTAACGGGATCCCGTAAACGCATCATGAGATGTTGACCGACCGGTAATCCAATGACTTGCTCTGGATGATCGAGAGTAAAAGAAAAGATGCGCGTATCGCTCGAGATGACTTTCTTAGCGGTGAGGATGGCTTTCTGCCAGCTTTTGGGTTGGAGGAAGATGGGACGGAGTGATTGGGATGAGGAGGATAGGGGCTCGGGGTTGAGGAGGGAGGTGCGGGCTGAGGGGGAAAGAGTACCGATGTGGTAGGCGGACATCATTGCTTTTGCCGTTTCGGAATGGATGGCCATGAATTCGTCGGTGGAGTCTTGACCTGCGGCGCCAGTAATACTTGTTGCGCCTCCTGGGTGACCTTCCAGGAATGGGGCACCGTCGTAGACTTCGCCATTGAGCACAAACCAAGGTTCCTTTTCGTTGTCATGTTGACGTAATTCCTCGATGGATATCTCACGTTTCAGGCCGTCTTTTGTCATTTTTATCTCCTGCTTGACTTCGACCAAGTCGACAGATTCATCTTCAGTGCCCATCTTTTCGCCCCAAAATCCATTGGCGAGATTCCCTCCAGCAGCTTTTACTCTTTCCATCCATCCTCCTGGCATAAGTGCTGGTTGTGTGGGATGTTCGAAGCGTAGATAATCGCCTTCTTTGGTAATGGTTACTCGATACCATGGATTGTTCATCATGCCAAGCACACTCCAGTACATATCCCTCGGTTGGACATTCATACTCTCGTCCATGGCTCTTACCATGATATCTCCTGACATTGCGAGGTCTTGGATCTCTAAATCAACCTCCCAAAAACACCATGTGAAACATGTTTCTCTCCATTCCATATCTAGTTTACCACCGAACAACGTTTCATTTTCGTAGGCACGGTCTCGATAATCGTCTTCGTGGTATCGTATATCAGCTAACGCCCATGATTTTCCTTTGTCAAGTGTTACCTCAACTCTAGTAATGCGTCGTCCACCACCACCATACGCATAGCCCTTTGCACAATATGTTTGTTTTCCGCTTTTTAAAGATATTCGCTCTTCATGTTCTGGATATGCGGTGGCACTGTTTGTACTCAGATCATAGATAGCATATCTCTCGTCTGTCCACCACTTCGGTTCGTTGGCACTCTGCTCTGGGCTGATCATAGTTGGAAGGACTCGGTTATCGTAAATGTGGTACCAGTTATCACTAGGAGCTGCGGTAACAATAATCTTTTTCAACCATTTCACACTGCGGCCACCAATTTGTCCGGGAACAACAGCTCGTAAAGGTTTACCATGATCGGGTCGAAGCATTTCTCCGTTCATCTTGTGGGCTACCATAATTCCTCGATTTGGGTCCATAACCCAGTTAAGCTTTAGGGAAGTTCCATAGTAACCGTTAGGAAGCTTATCGGCACCCTCCATACAAACATACTTTGCTCCTCTCATTGGCATCGCCTTTCTAATCAGCTCGTACATTGGTACGCCTGTCCATAATGCCGTCGACACGCCGGCAGCTCCCCACGAGAAACCTTTAGACTTCCGGACTTGGTTCTGTTCTTTACGACGATTTCCGGCGCAGACAAGTGTGATAGGTACGGTGATTTGTTCGTATTCTCTCAGAAGATCTTTGAGTGTGAGAGTAAATGGTTTTTTGACCAATCCTTCAACGGAAAATTCCCAGTCGGGTATTGATGAGTCCTCAACATGAGGTACCGCTCCATGATTCCGAACATAGAACAATTCAGGCGATGTGAGAAACCCTTCGTCATATAAAGCGCTTAATGGAGGTTCGACGTTAAAGGGATGAATTCCAGTCAGCCGAATAAGTCGAGGGTCCCGGGGTACTTGGTTGTCTGGTGTTTTCAAATCCTCTTTGAGAATCTCCGTCGGTGGATTTGTTGGAGGTGGGAGAGTGTATCGCTGTGATGACAATGAGGTTGAACTAGGTCGACTTGATAAAGAACCCAGCTCATCTGCACTGTTCTCATTCGAATCTGGCGGAGTCTGTGGCAAATAAGGAATTGTCTTCGACATCTCCGCATCAGCCTCGGAAGAGTGTCTATTCATGAATTGAGCACTAGCCATTGAGATTCTCTTTTTCGTTCAAGATATCAAAATCATAAGAATAAGATAGAAAAGCTGGTAAAATCTTACAACTGAAGGGCTTGTAGGATATGATGGTATTGATCCAGTGAAATCCTCTTGCGCTCAGATAAATGAGGGAAACAATATTCGACGAGGGTTTCAAGCCAGTGAATATATAGATTTCTCCGCGGGTAACATTAATGGAGAGTGATGATGCAAGGGAAGTCTAGAGGCAAAACCCAGATCGATACAAGGAGCAATGGAGCGCAGTGCACCAATTATTTGAAATCATTTCAATCAATAAGTCCCACGGCAGAAATCCCACTAGAGATTCTCCAGACGAGTGTATCATTCACAAAATTTACAGAGGGTATCATCTAACGTCGAACTATGACTTTCCTAAAAGCCACGATATCGTGAATGCTGCATATCCTGAAGCCAAGTACGATCTTTGAGGATTTCCGCGGATGTCTCTTTATTTTTATGCAGAGAAGATAAGAAAACCTTTCTCTGTATCCATATCTATACCCATCAGTAGCCATGGGCTTGAATGAGATACGTTTGGTGGCTCCGAGCGGACCATACTTGTGCCTTTTTTTCTTATCTCTATAATTATCGAATATGATTGGTCCACCAGGTTCGGCCACTAACCGTTACTAATAGCGACGGGAACGAAGTATTTCCGATTTCGAGGTCTAATTGACATGCTTGTGTATATCATGAACTAACGATAAGGAAGGATTTCATATTATTGCGCCAATTGACTGGAAAATCTGGTTGGTAATGGCTTCGTTGTTAACTCGGGATTCTTTGGATTGTTTCATGGAATGATTTGAAAAAGATAAGAAGCTAGATATCCCGGGCTATTTGCCGGACGCTAGCCTTCAATTAGCACCGTGATCCCCACGATTCATGTCTTCCTTAGATGCAACACTCATGTCGCAGGCCATGATCAAAACCCCTCATGGTGAATCAGATATCAAAACAATAACGCAGTTTCCTTTGAGAGCGATGGCTTGTTTGCGATCTCAAGACCGAAAACAACAACTTTGGAGCTTTGGGAAGAACAGGATACACAAGCATGCATGCGAGAAGGAAGGAATTGACGACTTGTTCATACTGTTATTGTGAAAACCCCTTCCCTCTAAGAGTGTCAAAACTTTATGACCGTAAGGCTATCTCTCATACATTATTGTGCCTCCAGAAATGCAAGTCACAGTGTAGGCAAATGTCTCAACTCGGACTCGTATCAAGATAGACAGAATCGGGCGAAGGAATTATAGCAACAATGACCACCAAAGCTTTCCCGAGATCCATCTGGTCATAGCTGGGTATTTGAGCTTGTTCCTGTTTGCCACGGCCATCACATCAGATGACGTATACTAGATACTCGCAGTGAGATAGATGGTCGAGCCCCCGTTTATCCAACTATTGGTAGAACGAAAGGGTGGTGTTCCAGAATGGAATGGGAATACCACAAAAGTCTCTGGCAATCCAAATAAAACCATTCCAGCCATTATTGAAGTGAAGCAAAAATTTCAGACGGTTCAGAGTATTGCGTCACAAATGCGCATCGCGCGAACCAGTACATCGTAGCAAGTTGATCATAACGTTGAAGTCAACGATATAATAGGAAACGCTGTCTGGATCTTGCTACATTGTTGAAAGAGGGATGTCCTTTCGCATCATCGAGTCGCTGTAGCAAAGACTCAAATGCCCACTCAGCATGCAAATCTCCAGCATGGAAGTTTAAGTGCTCTATCACTTCTGGCAGGCTTCGATGAAAGATCCCTAGACACTCTCCTTTGCTGTTTGATCCTTTCTTTGATGAACATGAATCTGTGAGGTCAACCATTGTACTGGTTGGCATTCATGTGGGTCATGACTTGGGACAGTGTAGGATCAATCTTGCTCATGGAAATTCAGAGAGAGGGTGCACAATCTTTGGCTCTTAGTTGTGTGAAGGTTCATTCATTTGTGAATGAAAGTAATGTGAGACGAACGAAGTCAATATACTGAATAGTCAATAGATGTATTCTCAGACCCTTGGCAATGAGAATAAGTGGGCAATAATATATTCTTACTGATTGATTACCTACATGAGATGACAGTATTGTGAGCACACTAAAGCTATCATGTACCAAGACTGACAAGTAAGGAAAGATGCAGACTCAACAGGCTTATGAGCATGACACACACTCATTGTATATGGTTGTATAGATGCAACTATTCTTATGCAGGACAAGACGGTGATATCAGACCCTCACGAATTCACTGACTTTATAACATGTAATGGTAGTGATTGACTGACAAACGAAACAAGCAAGCAAACAATGAATCCTAACACCAGAGATATAGTAATCTATCTACTGTGGTGAAATGCATGCATTCCAATGAGATTTTGTTATTTGATTTGTTGATTGAAATATCTCAATGTATTAATCATGATGGATCTTTTTGAGGTCACAGAAACTTAATCGATAACAGTAGTAGGTCTGTTAGTTCGATCCCTTCATTCGAGCAGCAGCAGTAGCAGTAGTAATATATTTGGGTAAGGCAAGGGACAAGGCTCGCACGGGCTACCTTTAATCTTCTCTACTGTGATTCCTCAATTCCACAATTTATTGGGAAACTTTCTCACAACCCATCTTTCGACTCAACTTCTAATTTCTCTCAACCTACATAAAAGGGTGCTGGACAATCAATTCAAAGGGAAATAATCACCCCCCAAAACTAACCCTTCATATCCAGATGCATCTGTCTGCTTCTGTGAAGTCATACTACCTTTGGTCTTTCTTACAAAATCCCTGATGTGGGGCGCAAGGAACACATATCGCACCCCCCACCTCAAAACATAACGATCCCGCCTGAATAGGCTCATCATGGATCGCAAGAGAAAGCGTGAGTACTTGCATATTACCCTACGACATGCAGACTTATAGGCTGACGTACATATTGATTTGAAGGCGAACTGCGCGACTTAAACACTCGCGCTTGGAATGGCGAGAAAGGTTGGTTTGATGTGCGAACAACTCATAAACCATTCTGTCTAACGTTGGATACAGACATTTATGCCGTGAACAAGTCACTAGACTCATCGCTCAAGAAGAATACAGCCTTCATCAAGCGCCTTCGAACCGCAATTTCAGCTGCGACCCTTAGCACCTTCCTACAAGAAATTCGAACCCTCAGCCTACACAAATATCTCTCGGAAATTATATCAGCTTGTTATGAAGGGCTTTGCAGACTCAAGTCGCCGGGAGAGGTTGAGGCGGGTGTAGAAATTGTCAGCGCATTACATCAGCGTTTTGGGCCGGCAGAATTTACGGAGTTTCTAGGATGGTTGGTAGGAAAAGGATTGGCTACACCCGAAAAGTCGTTATTGAAGAGTCTCGCAGCCGAAGCCCGGGAGAAGGAAGAAAAGGAGCGGATTGTACGACAGAGAGTACTTTTGAGAGTTGTCACCGAGTTGTGGCTGGTGGGAGTTTTGAGAACCTTGGACGATGTTGCTCGACCAGATGACGCATCTCACGGCAAGGAGTCTCTTTCGGGATCATCGAACAAGGCACCAGATACTAAAGCGAAACCGAACGGGGCTGGAAAGGGGGGAGGTGCGGAACCGTTTCCTCTAGAAGTTCTCAAGGATCTTCTGGGCCATGATAGGGATCATGCAAACTTGCCCTTACTGGTAATTTTTGTAAAAGCATTTGGTTGGGACATCCTCGGTGTCAGAGAAGCCGGATATGAGGGCAGAAAAATTGTGGAGGAAGACGGTACTACGAAGACGACGAACGATGCCACCGAAGGTGAAGGTGAGAATGAGGACGGCGACGAGAACGATTCGGTGGAAGTGACGTCACCCTTGGTGGACTCGACCGAAGATGCCCCTCTTGCTTCACCTGAACTCCAGGAGCGTTTCCGCAATATCCTCAACCGCTATTTTGAAGATGTCAAGGCGCACATTATTCGCGATCAAAAGGCTATTGCTAAACAGGCCCGCAAAGACTCAGAAGCATATGTCAAATCTGGCCAATTGTTTGAGGATCGCCAGGCAAATTACGAGAAGGCGCTTAAAGGGCAAGAACGACTTGTATCAAACGCTCAAGTTCTCGCAGAATCCATTGGCGCAGAAATGCCAGATCTCAAGGACTCCGATGATTCTTCGGCCTTAGGCAATGGAGGCATTGGGCTTGTGAAGGCTGGCGATTATCTGAGAGGGGAGGGTGAGGGCGCAGGTATCTGGGAGGACGAAGATGAGCGAAGATTCTACGAAAATCTGGTAGATCTCAAAGGAAAGGTCCCGGGTATGCTCCTCGAAGATGGTAAAAAGAAGAAAACAGATACGGACGAGCAAGTGGGCAAAAAGGTCGACACCTCCGAGACGATTCCCTCGGAGACCACTGCGCCCACAGCAAAGACTGCAGATGATGATCAGTCTACAGCCATCGCCAACAAAACCATTGGTGCCCAGGTCGATGCATTGCTTGCTAGACTCCCTGATCTTACAAACAAAGACTTGATTGACGAGGCTGCTATTGATTTCTGTTTCTTGAACTCCAAAGCTTCTCGTAATCGTTTGATCAAAGCTGTGCAAGAGGTTCCTAAGGGCCGCAGTGATCTTCTGCCATCATACTCAAGACTAGTAGCAACACTGGGAAAGTACATGCCTGACATTACCAAAGGCTTGGTTGACCACCTTGATCAAGAATTCCGTAGCCTTCAACGTCGCAAGGAAAAAGAATTCTTAGGCCAAGCCCGACTAGGAAACATCCGCTACTTAGCTGAACTGACCAAATTTGGCGTGGTTCCTGAGCATGTTATATTCCATTGCTTGAAAGTCAGTCTTGACGACTTCTCACGGATGAATATCGAGATTATATGTAACTTGCTAGAAAACTGTGGCCGATACTTACTTCGCAATCCAGATATGTCCCCTCGAATGACATCCTTCTTGGAAACACTGAAACGCAAAAAGTCTGTCCAACATATTGGCCAACAGGAGCGGATGCTGATCGAAAATGCCGTTTACTATGTAGACCCACCTCTACGACCAACGATCCAGCAAAAGGAGAGAACTCCAATTGATTTGTTCATTCGCAAGCTTGTCTATTCTGATATGACTACACGAAACTATGCTAGAATTATCAGGTCGATTCGTAGACTTCACTGGGAAGAATCGGAGGTATGTACTATCCTCAAACTTTAGAGGAGATTTGTTAACATTTTATCAAAGGTTGTCACTATTCTCGAAAAAGTCCTCTCCAAACCTGGAAAGGTGAAGTATGGTAACATTTATCTTTTGGCAATTGTTACAAGCGCTCTATTCCGTTACCACCAAGGGTTTGTAATCACAGTCATTGACAATGTATTGGAATACATTATTGTTGGTTTGGAGCAAAATGATTTCAAGTTCAATCAACGTCGGATTGCAGAAGCCAAGTACCTTGGGGAACTGTACAATTTTCGAATGGTGGATCATCCTGTCATATTTGACACAATGTACCGTATTTTGACATTTGGTCATGGTGAGCTTCAATCGCAGCATTTTACAATTTTGCGGCACGCTAACATGATTAGGTGGACCACCTGTGCCTGGTCGCATCAATCCTTTCGATATGCCCGATGACTTTTTCAGGATTCGTCTTGTAGCCATTCTATTAGAAAGTTGCGGCGTTTTCTTCAGTCGTGGTGCGGCAGGAAAGAAGCTTGATTATTTCTTGTCATTTTTCCAGGTATATTATATTACAATCCCATTATTGCTGCCATGCTAACCTGTGTAGTACTACATCTACACAAAAGATCCTCTCCCTATGGACGTTGAATTCATCGTCAGTGATGTTTACGCGGCCACAAGACCTCAATGGAAGCTTGCTTCAAACATAGAAGAAGCTAGTCGTGCGTTCCAATTGGCCATGGCCCAGGATCAAAAGACTGCTGGCATCGAGAAGGTTGCTGAACCAGAGGAGCCCGACAGTGAGGCATCATCAGATGAAGGAGACGCAGGCATTCCAGAAGGAGATGTCGACGATGTTTCCCTAGATTCGGAAGAAGAAACGGAAATTGATGCTAATACCGACAACTTAACATCACCAACAGGAAATGAATCAGAAGAAGAGAATTTCAAAGTCACTCGCCAGGAAGAAGAAATCGACCCCGAAGATGAAGCCGACTTCGAACGTGAGTATGCTAAAATGATGGCTGAGAGTCTAGATTCCAGAAAATTTGAACGAAAAGCGACCTTCGATGTCCCACTTCCCATGAGACGCAAAGACCGTGAAGTCGCAAACCCAAGCGAATTGCCTAAAGAGACTACCTCAGAAAATGGTCCATCCAGTGGTACAATGGCATTCTCACTCTTAACAAAGCGTGGTAATCGACAACAGGTTAGAATTTCCTCCACGAGATATTACAATTGTCACTAACTATTCACTTGTTAGACTCGAACGGTAGCCCTCCCTTCAGACTCAAACTTCGCAATCGCTATGAAATCACAACAAGCTGCCGAGCGCGAGGAGCAACAACGCATCAAGAATCTAGTTCTGAATTATGATCTCAACGATGGCGAAGAACAAGATGGTGACTCTGCACTGCAACCCTTACTCCCTAATCCCAATATTCACACTTTCACTTCAGGTTTCGATAAAAATGCCTCTACAACGTTCTCCAGATCTGACAAATCTGGTAGTAACCGTAGTGGACAGAGGTCAAGAAAACTACAGCTTAGTGATGTTGATTGGTATGGTCCCCCAAAAGAGTCTTCTCAGATTCAAACTCCAGGAAATGCCCTAAAAGAAGAGAATCGTAAAGCCCGGAATATTCCTGAGTTGGACGTTGGGATAACTTCAGTATCTACGCGAAAAGTTTCCAAGTCATGCCCAAACCTCACTGTTGAAAGTAGCCCAAAAGATAAAGGTTCCCCCCAAAAGGAAGAGAATCTGCCAATGAGAGATACGCCTGGAAGTATTTCCAAGAAGTTCCGTCCGAGATAATAATCTGGCTTTCATTTCGGCAATTTGGTATCCTACTTTGAACAGAGAACAACTCAAAAATTTGCTTTCATTTCTTCTTGCCAACATTACTAAAACAACAAGGATAGACGAGTGCTGACATGTTCCCCTTTATCCGGGGACCGCTTAATAGGACGTGATAAATTTTGGTATTATCATATTCGCATTCCAAACCCGAACTTTGACTTGGGGATTGAGTTCGCGAACACATAAGTATACACTTCTTCTCTGCTCACTCGATATGAAGTTCACCGCTGTCTGTGGATGCTTCTTCTTCGGGTGTTCACTCATTAGGGAGGGGTATGATTCAACGTGGCCCATTGTCGACCGAGACTCAACGCATCAGCAAACAATCAATTCCGATGATGGATGATGAGTTGATGTTTGTCAAGGTGCTAACTAACCCAAAGAAGCGGCAATCGTAGTGGAGATGGAGGATGGGATGCAGATGTAGCTCTTATGAGGATCCGAGAGATGAACCTTTACAATTCACTCTGGTGACCAGGACGGATGGGCGCGCAGTTGATTGGTGGGCACATGAGAAGTGAAGTGAGGTACCTAGATAGATATGATGCTGAAGGATCGCACCGTGATGAAGATTAGAGAATTTGGTGGCCAATCTCATTTTTTTTGTTCATGCACTCGTTGCACTTGCGTCCCTTGTCTTACCTCACCTTGCTTCCTCTGTTGTCGTCGATCGTTTTACATTCTTCACGTGCGTGCATGCATATGTTTGTTTCATCCTCACTATCTATCCCATTCTCGCCCGATCCTTCCAGGTACTCTTCTTCTTTGACGACCAGTAGAGGACTCGGGAATAGATATAGATATAGATATAGATAGGTACCTATACGATAGATATGGAGATTGTTATTAGGAAGATATGGATGGATTCGATTCAGCATATATTTGTAAGATACTCACTATTAATTGAAAATGAAGTACAGCACATTATCTCATATTATATCGTATCGTATTGTTTTATAGTGTTTTGACGTAGTTTATATAAATACCTAGGTATATACATCATATATCACCTAGCTAATTGATGTAGCAATCTAAGAAAATATAAACATCTAGGTATTTATTAAACATTTGTTAAAAATTAATTAATCATACATTCTCGTTTACTAACCCTTCCCCCCTTCTCTCTTCCAATTACAATTCCAATTCCAATTATTACACTTCCTCTCCCTCCTCTCATAATCCCATACTCCCACATCTATAAACAACACATCATATTACACAACATCACTCCACTCCATTCAAACTCCATTCATCGTATTCATATTCATAACATCCATTCATTCTATAAGATCATTCGTAGCTTCGCAGTTGTACCACAACGTACGTCATGCCTATTCTATTTATTTCCACCCAACTCCCTCGGCTTTCACATCATATATTTTGTTTACTTCTCTTCAACCTCTGGCTCAACCTTTTCAGCATCTGTCATGACTTCATCACCATTTCCTCCACTCTCGGCTGCCTCCATGGCCATCGCAGCTTGTTTAGCAGCTTCGGCCATATCTCTCTTCCTCTGTAATTCAGCTTCTTCTTGTTTCCTGACTTCCTCACGCTCAGCTTCGACTTTGTCAAAGTAGCGTTGAGCAATTGGTCCTGCTACCATGCGGATATCGTCCATCTTTGATACGTAGACAGCCTTGGATGCGTCTTCACCTTCATCGTAGAGCCAGTCCTATTTCCTAGTTAGTACGACTAATTCCAGGGATAAGCAAATCAAGAAAACTAACCTCGCTAGCCTCAAGCTTAGCCTTCAACTTCTCCTTCTCCTCATCACTTGCAAACTCGGCATATTGATCATCGATCTTGCTTCTCATTTCGTAAATGTAAGTCTCGAGTTCGTTCTTCTTCTCTTCGGTATCGGCGACCAATTTGTCTTCCATGTTCATGGTGTTTTCTTGTTCAGAAGCAGTGGCAATGGCGGCGGTGTCGAGGGAAGCGGTACCAGAAACAATTGGAAGATCACCCTTTCGGACTTGCTTCTTAACCTTTCTGGTCTTTGGTTTATCATCGGTGTCCATAGCCTTGGTGGTGTGTGTTAGTTTATCATGTCCCTGTAAACGGGGACGTTTTGCGATAGGCTCGTCTTCAGAATAGGGTTGAACATTATCAGAAATTTGGTTACTCACATCATCCTTCTTCTCACCATCCTTCTCTGGGATTGGCTCCTCAACTTCCATATCTTCAACGTAGTAACCTTGCTCAACGTTCAAGATACCGTGTAAATTGAGACGTGCCTTCAATTTACAGATCATGAAGTCATCCTTTGAGTCGGCCTTAACGTTCTTCACGGTAAATCTTCCGATCCATGGGTTCATTGTGCCGGGGAGTAATTCTGGCTTGGCATATTTGGCCTCTAAGTTGAATGGTTCCTTTCTGTAGAAAGTAAGGATCTTGGTTGAAGGCATAATTCCACCTCTGTTGAAAACGGTGAGGCTGGTATCTTCATCTGGAATATCTGGGGATTTTTCCCATGTGAATTCGATTGGGTAGTTAACGATATCGTGAATGGCAAAGTCGCGGACACGGAAAACTGGGGAAAGAATGGCGCAACTGAAAGCACATCCTCTCGCGATAGCCTCATCTTGGTTGAGGGTGAAGGAAAGGTTCTTTCCGAAGAATTGTTGGATGCGCTCCTTGAGAGCTGGGACACGTGTGCAACCACCAACAAGTTCGATAATGTCGATATCCTCAGCCTTCAATCCGGCATCGGCCAAAGCTTGCTCCAAAGGAACGTGGGCACGGCTAAGAAGTGGCTCAACAAGTGCCTCGAGTTCCTCACGCTTCAACATAGCGCTAACATCAACGTCGTTCATCAAAGATTCAATGTTGAGAGGAGCCATGGCGTTGGCGGACAAGATCTTCTTCAACTTCTCGGCACCAGCGGCAACACGGACCATAGCCTTAGGGTTGGTCTTGATATCGATCTTGTACTTCTCCTTGAACTCTGCGGCGAAATGCTCAACCAAAGCCTTGTCGAAGTCTCGTCCACCGAAATGTCTGTCGTAAGCAGTTGACTTGACGGTGAGTTCACCCTTTCTGAATTCCACAATCGAGGCGGTATAGTTGGAGTGACCAATATCGATGAAAGCCACACGACGGGGCTTCTCCTCTGGACTTGGGAGATCCAATTTAGTGATACCCCAGCCCAATGCAGCGGCGGTGGTATCGTTCATTAAACGGAGGAGCTTGACACCGGCAATCTCAGCAGCATCCATCAAACTTCTACGTTGAACATCGGTGAACCATGCTGGTACACTCATGACCATATCTGACACTGGAAGCTTCAACTCAACGGAAGCTGTTTGTTTGATCTTGCTCAGGTACATAGCCACGAGTTGAGTAGCAGTGTATCTCTCCTTCTTGCCCAAATATGTGACTTCCGCACCAACTTGACCGTTGAGGTCGACGAGAGGAGCCGAGACATAATCTTGTTCCAAAGCGACATCTGGGTCCTTTAACGATCTACCTGCCAATCTCTTGAGGGATCCAACAGTGTTCTTGAGGTTGGAGATTTCTTGTGTCTTCGCTGGTTCACCGAGGTATCTGGCTTTGGGTCCGAATCCTACAAGGGAACTAGATGGCAGACATGTTAGAAGTAATTCAAATGAAGTGGAATCCAGATAACTTACGGAGTTGCACGATTCGAGACTTCGTTTGTGATCTGCGCAAAGAATAGTTAGCATAAACTAACCCCCACCAAAGGGAAAACCCATCCAAGAGTGTGAAAATACTCACGACATCGACACCACGGTTTCTTGCGACCGCGATGACTGTGTTCAGAGTACCGAAATCTACACCGACGACTATTACACCATGACAGTTAGTATCAAAGTCCCCATCAAAGAGCAGGACAGGGTAAAGTGGCCATCACCTACCAGACATATTGAGTTTGAGTTGATGTCTTTGCGCTTAAAAGTAAATGGGGGTATGTAAAAGGTAAGAAGAAGAGGAATCTTCTGCAGATAAGGGAAGAAAGGATATCTGAAAAATTAGAATTCCTTTTTGGAAAGTCTAAAAAGAAAAAGATAAAAACTTTTTTGGGGGGGGAATATGGGAAAGTTGTTCTTGTTGATAATCAAATCCTCAAGTTGGTTTGTGGTTTTTGGACAAAGTACGAAATCGAAGGGGTTCTCAGAAATTTTAATTTTTCAGTCTAATCTGGCGAAGGCGCGGTCCCGTTGTCTACACACACCACCTGGGCACACTACACTACAAGCGCTTCCAGCTTAACGAAGAAACTTCTCGATCTTTCTCGACCAATTCACTTCATTATTACATCAGGGAATTTGCCATACACGGCTATTTACAGATAATAGACAGCCAGCCTTATTATTCTTGCGTAATATTTTGGATTAAATTAGGTATATTTCATATCTTATATATAAACATAAACACAAACATAGATAGGTAAATATCCATAACAATACTAGCCGGTATATATTTAACATTTATATATTCTTTCCTCTCTCTTCCTTTTGATATTGACATAGCTCCATAGGTAATCAATCATTCACGATTATATCTGTACCCAGATACGACTATGGATATAAATGATTTCCCTCCCCTCTCAACAAACCAAGCTACAAACCCCTCTCTCCCCAAACACTTCCAATCATTCTCCCACTTTCTACTCACTTCGTTCACCCCTCTTAGTCACGTGATACGATTTGATAATTGATAAAGCGGACGATAAGGCGAAAACTAAAGCAAGAGTCAGAGCCACCAAGCAAACCCTGGCAGGAGTAGGACGGTCGGAGCCACTTTGAGCCACTTTGAGCCACTTTGTTGGTAAAGTGACGTCTGTTTGGTGGGGGGTGGGAAGATGTTGTGTTGGCAAATTTGGATCAAAGAGCCCAAAGAGAATCAGAAACCACATCATAACGAGTTTCGCCCTATTCTTTGTCACAAAAACAATAAATGTTAGGTATCAAGCTTCATTGGGACCATTATAGGCATTGGCATTAATAAACATATTCATATGTCTAGTCACAGTAATCATGATGTTTTCTGGGAATCCACATCCTGTATCGTAAATAAGTCTTAATTGTCAAACAAGTATCCAAATTCAGGGCTTAGTTTCAAAACGTAGACATGACAGCAAACTTGTTTCCTTTATTCGAATTATTCTACTGTAACTCTCTCTCTCTTCAGTTTCCTTTTATCATTAATTACAACTCCTGCCAAGAGTCATGGTTCTCTGGCCTCTGTGATGCAAAATTCCTCCACATGCCCTTCTATGCTCGTGGTCTGGTATGGTTGTTTGTACGCCGCGCTATGCCCACTTCAATATGGTGTATAAAAAACCATCAAAATGCAAGATGCAATATGCAGATGCCATGTTATATGAATGCCCTTCGTAACGCCCAAGAAGTTCACCCTCCCTGTGCTTGTTCCGTAAACCTGTTCAGCCGAGGAATCTTCCTACAGGCTCTTTGGGCCCAATCCGATAGATCCCATTTCCCTTCCAGAATTTCGAAGCCCTATTTCCACCGGAGACTCTCCTCAACGTTTTGGTTTCCGTTCGGGAGAGTTTGAACTGTCAGAATGCTGATCTCTATCTGATCGTTGGTCTTCCATCTCAATTGGGTCATCCCTCGAATTGGAACGAATCAAAGACAAACGACCCAGAGGACTTCGTCCATTTCGGTACGAAGATGCTTGAGGAACTGCCAAAGAATTTGATGTCGTTCCATCAAGGGACGCCAAAGATTCCACTGAATCCTGAAATTTACCCTTGGCCTCTGGCCCATCAGGAATTTCATAAACGTATCCCTAAGTATATAGTTAGCACTGTTCAATTTGCAAAGATCTATCATTGCTTACCTGGTTGTAGTATGCTCCAGCTGGTGCCTTTTGATTGGCTTGAGCAATCTCATACTTCTTTCTATCCTCTTCTCCCATGATACTTTCCACTCGTCTTGGCATGTACACTGAGTTTGTGCCGGTAAACCCTGACACATAACTATCGATAGATTCTCTGGATCCCGTGGGATTTTGCCCAGAAGGTGCAACGCGTCCCACAGCAACGCTAGTAAGAGAGTCATTGACATGTTGATACCATCCACCTGGGAGTCTCTCGGCAGCTGCAAAACGACCTTCGAGACGAGTTGGGGGCAACAAGGGAAGCGTTGGGCGGCGAACTATCTGGTTGTTTCGAGCTTCGGCAGCGGGTTTGAATGTTTCTGGAATAACATTGAGATCATCTCCAGCCTGCTCTGCTGCTTCGATAACTTGTTGTGGACTTGTAGTCGAATCGGCAGCTCCAGCATCTGCTCGAGGTCCACCCCAGGTTCGTTGTCCACAAGTGAAGATGCCATAAACCATGTAATACCAATTAAAGAAAGGATTAATGATAAACATCAATGGGTAGAGCCAAATCTTGAAACGGCGAAGTTTAGCACCAAAGTAAATCATCATCAACCAATTAAGGCCGAGTGAAATACCAATAAATCCAACTGGAAGATCTTGGACTTTCTTTGTAGTTGTGATAATCGAAAGTACCATGATGAAGAATAGTAGAGCTGTTGTTCGGATCGTGTTCTGCATAAATCGCACGACGGCCAAGATTGGATATCTCTTCCAGATTCTGATGTCAGTCAACATACAAACTTCATTGGTGATAAATCCCAAGAACCAACGACGGCGCTGCTTAATCAGAGATTGGTAAGTTTGAACAGCTTCGGTCTTGCAGAAAGCAGAGGTACACATTTGAATCTGAAATCTCTTCTTTGCTCCAATCATGAAAAGATGGGTGAGCCATCGATCCTCTCCCAAATGACATTTACCGTAGTCGAAAAGATCATCGCATTGCTCAGCCTTGTCAGCAAAATAGTACTTGGCCATACGGCGAAAAGCAGAAAATCGTAGCATCGTTAAAGCTCCTGGCAAGCACGTGACGGAACCACAACCTGACTCGACTGTTCGCTCAAATAGT
Source organism: Botrytis squamosa (assembly GCA_014898485.2). Classification (NCBI taxonomy): domain Eukaryota; kingdom Fungi; phylum Ascomycota; class Leotiomycetes; order Helotiales; family Sclerotiniaceae; genus Botrytis; species Botrytis squamosa. The sequence goes on from RCTC02000017.1 coordinate 815,669, forward strand.
TGGCCGTGAATGTATTCCATATCTTGGAGCAGAGTAATGAGACTGTGTTTTTTGGTAGTCGAAGTAATAACCCCTGTCATTGCCAGCATATCTCTGGTGTTCCCCGGACTCAGCTCCATATCGTACATGAAGTTCTGGAGACAAACACGATCCAAAATACAATCGGAGTCGATGAAAAGAATGAACAGGTTGTCATTGCGCTTCAGGTATTCGGTATAAACTTTGTCGATCAACTTGAATGTGGCCTTCTGGCAGTGACGCTTTCCACCGTGTGGAAATCGGGAGACTGTAATTCGGGCAGTTCGGTAGGTCACGTCGATACTCTTTGGATAGGAATCTAGGGATAACGGAACTCCTAATGCCTCAATAGTCTTAAGGTATAATTCATCCTCTTGATCGCCATCGAAGGAAAGAAAGACGTGAATACAAGAAGGAGGGTAATCACAATCCACAATTGAATCAATAGCCGTCACCAAAATATCTGGTTCTTCCTTGTAACATGGCATGACAATCACAACCTTTGGTGCTGAGTGCTCATCTAACACTTGCTTTATACGTTTCTTTCGCCCCAAGGAATTTGTTACAATTTGATAGACGCAAAAGAGCCATGGAATAGTGAGAAGAGCTGCGAACGACCAGAATCCGAACCATTGGAGGAAGGTAACCATTTCCTTTGGGAAATATTGAGTGACTCCTTCTGGTAAAGGAAGCGTGACAACCATAATGGGCAGATAAATCGCTCTGTAAAAGATCGCGATTAGCAAAGCCTACACACACATTCTTCAATAGATTTCGTACCTCAAGAGAAAGAAGACAATCGCCACGATTATTGACAACACCCGGACGGACCAGTGCTCAGCCTTTTGGAAAACCTTGAACAGACAATACATGAACGCTGCCAGCCAGAGAAACCATTCGAGGAATGCGGCAAGCATTACTGAGCCCACTATGGAGGTATAGACGATCTGGAACAAAAATTGTCAGTAAACTATTCTTCACAGCTCCATCGCGAAAAAAGGGCGAAGACATGAGCCTGCATAGGGAACAAACTACTCACGTCTCTCACCGGCCATGGTGAAGTATCGTATTGAACCATCTTGAACCCCGAATAACAGTTTTAAATGTGATAGACTTTCCGCAGACGGGTAGTATGGATGTGGGCCGAAAATTAAATCGCCGGCAGCAATATCTCAAGTTTGGGAACGGAAGAACACCATGCGCGAGGTTTCGAAAAGTGCCCGTCTGGAGATGAGTAACTAAAGAGCAAATTCGTCAGAGTGTGTCTGTGAAGAAATATTGGATTCATCAAACGTACAAACCAATGACTCTCCAGCGAGTTGGTCAATCTGAGTAATTCAAAGATCTTCCGTCACACGGTATTCGAGTTCCTGCTTAACCAGGTCAAACAGGTCAAATTCGAGAATAAATATGTTGAGCAACGCTCCGCCTAATCGGTTGAAAAGTTCAGGTAGACACAAGATGGTGTGGGAAAGAATGAATCGTATTCACTCAAGAAGGCGGGTTTGAGGCGTAGATTATCTCTGTATGATTTTGTGAAATGATCGTGAAAAGGAGAATGAAATGCAGGTTATCGTGGTTTGCTGCAAGTTGGACTATCACAGCAGGAAATGGGCGAAAGCTGCAGTATAATGTCTTGGTATATCGAATTAATGTTTGGTTGAAACGAATGGATGCCCGTTAGATGCGAGATGGTCCTAAAAGGAGAATTGAGGTTTCACCAAACGATTTGAGGAATTAAAATTTCTTTTTGGAACGATGAAAGGAAAGGAAAGGAAAGATTCAATCTTCCAGTGATTGTGACAAAGTAACAGGTCAAGAAGGGGAAAGTAACATGACAGTGGGAAAGAATGAAGATGATGACAATGTTGGCTCCAACGGCGACCCAGCAAAGAATCTTTCTCTCGCAAGAATGATTAAATTTAGAAGAAAGATGATGAGGTCGAAGAAGGGTATTTGAAGAGGTTCGACCGGTGGTCCACGAGGGTCAAGTAGGAAGGAGGATAGCAAAAAGAAGTTAAATCATCACCCCTGCTTGACTTGGAGAGGGGGGCGTGGTGGCGGGTGAAGTCCTTTTTCTTATACTTGTTGTTACTTGCCTCCCAGGGTGCATATTAGAAATAAGGAAATCTTCGACCGTTTCTTTAGACTGCGTCCGTGGGGCTTCTAAGGGTATGAGGGTATACAAACTACACTGCATTGGAAAAAGCTGAGATGAAATCAATGTAACCATTGGCTCCTGGACTCCGACTCTTTTTCTCTCTGCTCGTTTGGACCATATCCATCTCACAATGGAGGGAAGTGTCGTGGGACTGTGAGAGGAAGTGGGATGAAAATCATAAGAGGGTACGAGTCTCTAGTAGATGTGAAGAGTTCGCACGATACTCTTTTGGGTAAGGTCACATCGAAATATCCAAATCACCAAGGCGCTTTGATGATCGTGGGGGGGGGGGGTAGTGGAGTCACTGGAGTGGAAATATCTTTCCCGCCAAGCTATTCAGGTCCCTAGTCAGTTCTAATTCATCTATCGATCCTTTCCGCTGGTGCTAGGAGGTCCAAGTGTTTCCGGCTTATGTTGGGATCTATGACCAGGTGGGAGGGGAGGTGGGTAGAGAGGTGGGTAGATACATGATGTGGATAGCATTTCTACAACATCTCGAGAACCACTGGTGAACATGTAAGATTACTAATACATCGTAGACACCTGAGGTATCCATATCTCCAGCCATCATCATCATATCTCTCTCATCGTTATACCTTCCTCATCATATCCTCCCTCCTCCCTCCTCCCTCCTCCCTCCTCCCTCCTCCCTCCAAACTTCCAAGAATCCTCACGTGTCAACGCGAAAGAGGTATATGTTGACCCCAAAATTAATTTGTATCCCATTCTTAACATCCCCCTCACCACCGGATTGTTCGCGCCATGGTCAAAAATATCTCAACCCTAGTCAAGCCCGGATCTTTTTCCTGCCCCTGGTTAACATGGATGTAAGGGCAACGAGTGGCCAGTTTCATCTTGCAGCTAAGAAGCGAGTGCAGCTTTGCAAGGTTTTGCAGCAAACGACCTTTCCAACGCGGTTACAAGAAGCACAGCAGCCAATTCTTTGCGAATATATTGATTGACTTTGCATGATACTTTGCCAGTCGCTCTCGTCTACTTGGGCACACTCAACATCTTACATTTTGTGGGAGTGGAGGTTATGCCATCCATATCTACTTTTTTCTCTTCTTCCGTCAAGGTGCATAAACGAACGACCATTTGTACTATATACTAGGTAGGTAGGTAGGTATGCAGAAAGGACGATACCAGAAGAACTTCAGCCGTTGATTTTCTTGCACAGTAACGTACAGTCAAATCCAGAAGAAGCGTGAGGGTGTGAGCATTTTCCCCTCCTCTTCGTCCTACAAGGATGACGAGTCCTTCAGCTGTTGGTTACATTTCCCTTCTTCCTAGTATCATCAGTGTAGCCGGCGACGATAAAAACGGCTGTGCCAATACCTACATGGTGATCCGACTTTCATCCGTCGCAAGATGTCAGCCGTCAAGCTTTCATGCCCATTCCACGCATCACATCTTCTTTACTATCTGTACCGCAGCTTTTGTCAAGATCCAGCCGCAAATACCTGAACTACAAACATGGCATCATCAAATAATACGATGTAATAAGAAATGCAGTTAGCCTTCGAACTGCCTCCATCTACGCCACAAGGGACATCCTATTCAGCCTCTCAGGTCTTTAAGAAGATGTTCATTTGCTTTGACCGTTCTCAGACCTTTTGACACCTGGGTATGAATCAAAAACATCAGCAAACTTTTCTGGAAGCTGGACCTAACCCAGGACCAGATGTACCGGCATTGCCAATGTACCCAATTAGGCTGACTCTTTTGACTTCTATTATTGATCTCAAACAGCATTCAACCGTCACCTGACAGAAAGACTTATCGATGGATTATTACCTATCAAAGCTCGTTGATTGTTTCTCTCTGGTCACATTGTAGGAGATGGGAAGCCTTATTCTGTGCAAAAATTCAATCCTTTCAGCTGGACAGACTCTTGAGTCTTTATCATTGCTTTTTCATTACTTTGCCTTACCTTACCTTATCTTACCTTACCCTCGGCTCAACCGAGATTGTTTTTCTTTTCATTTATTCTCATCGCCCATTCTGGACCAAGCGTACTAGAGCAGGTACGACAGTACATTTAAGGATCCTCGGAAAGGAATGGTATGTCAGGTTGCCAAAATGCATGTGGTGCTTCCCCAAAAGATCGTCAAAATTTCATTTAATATTGGGGAACCAGAGTCGGAGTATTTTTAGGTGCCATATGAACGAAACTCAATCTCAGCTTCCTCACTTGAATACGATTTTGTGCTTCTACAAGATATAACATCAAGGATTTATACGATATATGGGATTGTATGTGTACATCCTCCGTACGAAGTATCCTAACACAATTACTGAAAGATTAAAATACACCCAAAACACACAAAACACACAAGTTCGATATGACGCCTCAACAAGCCGCAGAAAAACTTCAGACGGATTACTACGAAGATATATAGGTCGGGTAGGTATGAGTTTTATTACTCTCTTCCACAATTAAGAGTCCGGTATCATCTTGAAACGAAAGATCGCAAGGAAGTTTCAAGGTCAATGCTTTCACCCTTCACCGCCTCCTACTCACATCTTTCATTTCTGCCCTTCTTATCGTCATCATGATTCAGATTTTGTTTTTTTCTCTCAAACTTTTGAAACTTCCTGAGTGGCGGAGTCTTCTCGTATTGTGTTGGCATACATTTTTTTGTGCAAGCTGTCATATGTACTGAATTTTATATGCACAACACCCCTTTTACACACATGGATTCTATGTAATCTTACCTAAGTAGAATGTGCTAAGTAAATGATATTTGCGATTCAGTACCGGTATGTACTATTAGTATGAACGTATGACAAGCGAGTGCCCATCCTTTGGTTAGTAGACGAACTGAGCGGTAATGAGTGGATTGTCAAAATCTAGATCTTAGTCCAGATTTTTGGTGTCAAAATTACTGGTCAGATTTACTTTCATCTACGGAACTTTAGGTTTTATAATCTGATTACTGATCATGTTTGCACATCATCGATATTGATTATATTGCCAGCCTTTGCTTTGCTCTTGCGAAATAGGCATTATGTATTCTTTCAAACTAGCATGTTTTTTCAATATGGAGAGCTAGTTAGCTTTACAATATCCTTTCCTCGTCAATCTTACTTTAGTATGATAAGCTTCCATCAATCGAATTAGCAACGGTGATTAGACTCTCTTAGCAGAGCTTGTCCCTTCTTCTTGTCCTTGAAGATCAAAAATAACCTTTGACAGAAGAGTGTGAACGATGGAATAAACTTGTCTTCTAATTTCATTCCTTCGACTAATTACATACTTATATCATTCCCAATTAACTGGAGACGGGAATTATACTTTACAGTGCGTAAATGAACAGGTGCAGGATGAATATCTATCTCTATATATTCCGTCAACCTACAAAATTACTTACTGTTGATTGATTGATTGACTGATTTTGTGGATTACTGTGGGAAGTATATTTATGTGATGTGGTTAATCTTTCTGGAATTCTGGGTGTCTTTGTTGTGTGTTAAGGCGGATGTATATTCATAGTCCTGTATACTACCACTTCATCTTCAGAACCTCAACCCAAAGATGCACACAGTACAGATACATTCTATTTAAATCCAATTGTCATCTATAGCATCTATTCATAGTTTTAATTTAAATACGCATACATGGTAAACACATTTACTTCGCATAGCCGTTCTAAACTTGCTATTCATACCTAGTATTCACATCTATATTTATCTCTCCACCAAATAAATGAATATCTCCTCATCAATTTACCTTGTACATGTATACACAATAAAACAAATTCTCATATATTAAACTCGCTATTCAAACTTGCTTTGTATGATGCATATGTATATGTATAATATGCATATACATATCTCTACATGTCTCTCCATCGAAGAGGTCAATGAATGCATGAGTAAGTGATGGATGAAAAGGGAATGACTAAATGAGTAACAAATTAAAAAAAATGAGAAGAGGGAGCAGGGGAAATACTATCTCTATATAGTAAGATACATACCCCCACGATACAATAACCATATAACCATACAACTACATCCTTACATCAAGATAGAGAATAACTCGAATAGAATGATACCAGTAAAAATAACAACGTTAACACTTCTTGTGTGTGAGGTGTTGATCTCGAATTCTTGTAATCTTATATATTACTCCTCTCTCTTTAATGTTTAAATCTTTATAGTTGTTGTAAGTTTTGTTAGATGGTTCGATCTATAATAGATACCTAGGTACTTGAAGATTTGGAAGATTTGGAAGATTTGGAAGATTACTATATTATATATATGACTTGTTATTTATATTTATATTTATATTTATATTTATATTTATATTTATATTTATATTTATATTTATATTTATATTTATATTTATATTTATATTTATATTTATATTTATATTTATATTTATATTTATATTTATATTTATATTTATATTTATATTTATATTTATATTTATATTTATATTTATATTTATATTTATATTTATATTTATATTTATATTTATATTTATATTTATATTTATATTTATATTTATATTTATATTTATATTTATATAGGTACTTACTTGTAGGAATATATTTTTCTCGTGTAGCTATAGCTACCTATAGCTATAGCTGATTATATTTTTATAATGAAGAATATCTAGCTATCTATCTATCTATCTATCTAGTAGAGAGGATATCTTGCTAGTACTGTATAGATATTATTGAGAGGAGTTTTGATATAATGATAATGACGATAAGGAGTTTGAGTTGGTTTGAGTTGATTTGAGATGGTTTGGGATGGGTTGGGATGGGTTGGGATGGGTTGGGATGGGTTGAAATGAGTTGAAATAAGTTGATTTGGTTTACTTCGTCTTTTATTTCTAGTCTCTATATTTTCTCTTTCTATTTCTTTTAAGGTTTACGATTGAGGGAGTTGGTTTATGTATAGATATGTATATATGTATATATATATATTATTACTTATATTATTGGTTTATGTATATAGATATGTATATAGATATATATATAGATATGTATATAGATATGTATATAGATATGTATATAGATATGTATATAGATATGTATATAGATATGTATATAGATATGTATATAGATATGTATATAGATATATATATATATATATATTATTACTTATATTATACTCTCTTGAGTTTAGAGGTTATAACTTGTAACTTATTACTTATAAATTATAATATAATTAATAAGTTTAAATATTGATTCTATATATTATATTTATATATAGATAGATAACCGTGAAACTTCTTAATCCTTAATCCTCGATCCTCGTTTCAATAATAACAATAACAATAATAATTTAATTATCCAGCAACCTACCAACCCTCCTCTCCAACCCCCCCCCTCTCAATACCTCTCCATTTCAAATCCCAATCTCAATTCTAATAATCTATCTCTTCTTTTTCTCAAATTCAAAAGTAAAGTATATTCTCTCCTCCTCTTTAAACTTCTCTAATCTACCTATTTATAAATCTCTTATTGCTTCTTTTCTATACTATTCTCTTTTATATTCCTTTTATACTGTTGGTATCACTATGGGGATGGTGAAGTAATATAATACTAATGATTCACACTATTGTAATATTGCTTGAGATTCTAAAAGCTAAAGACTATGAACATATATGCTATAGTGCGGGGGTGCTAGTGTATGCGCTAATGCGGTCAGTTATATGATCCCTATCCCAACACTGGCAACTCTCTAAAATCATCGTATCGTATCTTTTCTAACTAATATCCCTTTCCTAGTGTAACCATCTGTACCACTAATCTCTTTCAACCCATTCCGTGACTTTAATCTTTATAATGTTATTGTCAATCAAATCCTTTAGAACTTAATACAGTTTAGATTTAATCATTGTATTCGTAGGGTTAGATTCTCTATCAATCCACTTAATCTCTACAATCTCTTATTTCTCGTATACCTTTCGAATCACTATTATATCAATCATTAATCTTTTTTCGATAATTGTTCTAAGTTTTGTGAAACAGTTGTATAATAACCTTAAATCGATATATATGACTAATGGTATTTTGCGGTTTGGAAAGATCTTATCAAATGTATCTTTAATTGTTATGCTAATATCAAAGCCCAAAACTATACTGTAGAGTTCTGATGCTAGTATATTCCTAGTAATTCTCTTATATTTAATTAATAATTAATGAATGATATTAGCTTTATCGAATTTGTCTATTAGAACGATAATATATCCAATCTGAAAGAACAAATCTTTATTATTAATAAATAATATATTTGTAAATACAATCAATTTGAGAGAATCTATATTAAGTAGTATAAATTGTAGTCCTCTCTTTGAGTTGTCGATCTATTATTGGATATGTTTATTGAGAGTATTAATATTTTCTTTTTTTAGATTAACTGTTTGTGCTATATATAACAAATCAAAGATTGCCTCTGGTTGATATATAATTGCTATATATATTTCTCGAGTGTGTTGTATAATATACTGATCTTTTATTATTATTGACTTTCTGAGCTTGCTGTGTATACTTTGTATGTTAAATAATTTTGATTTGATTAAACGAAGGTTTTTATATTGTTTCTTTTGGTTGAGGTAGATTGTACTATTATCCTACTGAGTGATTAGGCCATTATTAAATTTGAATAGTATATTTAGTGTAAGTGTTTTATATTTTTTTATTGTGAATTTAGTGTTTTTGAATTCAATTTGTTTACAATCTACAAATACTTTATTAGTTATAATGAGTGTATTATCTGTTTGTAATCCGATAATGCCGAATGCTGTGTCGTCTTTAGTTGTATATAACAAATATGAATTATAAATCGATTATATCATCTTGAGAGTATTAATATAATACTTGTAGTAGATATTAAATCAGTGATTTCCTGCTTTTGGGACATCATATAATAATTATACAACTTGCAGAATAAAGCCCTTTGGAATATTCATTTCCGATAGTGGTTGAATATAAAACTTCCGAATTAAGTTTGATATTGATTGTGTATATATTTATATAATATTATAAATACTTATGATTATCTTGTTTTTGGGCAGTATAGCTATCACTAATAGTATAATACACTGGCTAATATATTGTATTATAAGCAATTATATCAAAATAATACCTTTTTCTTAATCTTTTTATATTTATATAATTAATCGGGATTTAGGAAATACTTTATTAGTTTCTATTCACAATGAAGGAGCAGGCCAATGGAATGCATGTAATATTGACTATGTAGATTAATTGTATTAAGATAAAATCTAACTATAAAGTAAACATGATATATACACAGTAACATAGCACACATACTACAACTTTTAACACTCCCCTAGAGAATTTACTCTCTTAGTTTTTATAATTAGGTTTAAAGCCCTAGTATATTCTTGAATCTTTTAAATATTATTTTTGTATATAGTTTTGTTAATCTATTTGTAGCCATATTGCTTATATTGATATAACTGATATTAATTAAACATTTTTCTATAAGATCCTAAATAAAGTAATAATATATATTAATATACTTTGATTGTTTATATAAATAAAGGTTTTTGGTTAGTACTAACGCTCTTTGATTATCTTTTAATATTTGAATTTTGCTGTTTTTTTTGATATATTATAATCGTTTTAAGTTTTTTAAAAATTGAACTATCCATTACCCTTGTTTAATAAACATTACCATAGAAATATACTTAGTTTCTATATTAAATATAACTATAAATATCTGCTTTTTGCTCATTTATAAGATTAATCCACCATAGAACATTACTACTCCACCAAAAATACTTTTTTAATTAGTTTTATTGTTTGTTTAGTTTATGTCGGTATATACTTTGATAGTTCTTTGTGGGAGATCATATTCTTTACAAATATCTAATTGAACTTTTCTAGGCCCAAAATATAGTTTCTGGTTGATAGTCGATCTCAAATATCTTATAAGGTTTTTGAATGCAACGCTATAATATTTGACAGAATTCGATATAGCTTGTACTAATCTTCTAAGATTAAATACAATATCTAATTTAATGTAAACTATAGAATAAATCACACTATTGATTATTTGTTAATATTCGTTTATATCAATAAGCTTATCATCTAAAAACATCAATCACAATTAATTGTAATTTGAGATTAATATCTTCCTTGAAATATATTGACCATAGGAAATTCCAAAATGAATAAACATTACATCCAGATATTCTTTTTGATTTATAATTAATACTCTTTTAAATCTATTATGAATAATATGTATTCCTAAAATCTTACTAATCTCCCCTAGGTTTTTGATATTAAAACAAGCCAAAAGATTATCATAAAACTATTTAATATCCCGTTTTTATATAGCAACAATAATAATATTATTTATATAAATTAAAAGAAATAATTGTTGTAAATAATTAATATATAAATATGGATCTGTAAGACTTTATATGAAACCCATCTTAATTAACTCTCCCTTCAGAAGAAGACTCCAATCTCTGCCGGCTTACTTTAACCCATAAAGACTTCGAAATGTATATAAAACACAACCTCAACAAACTTAAATACCTTAAAGGAATACTAAATAAATTTTTTCTTTTAAATATAATTCGATAAATGCATTTTTGATATCGAAATAAGAACATTCAAGATTTTCTCTTACAACGATCACAAGGAAAAAACAAAGAGTATCAAGGCAAACTATAGGAGCAAAGATTTTATTATAATCTTTTCCTAAAACTTGACTGAATCCTTTAATTATTAATCTAGCCTTGAATTATTCTATCTTATTATCTTTTGTTTTGATAATAAATATTTATTTCATTAAAATTAGATTACTTTCTTATAATAAAATAAATTCTTTTTAAATATTATTTTTGATCAATAAATCTATTTTTTTTTGAATTACAGTTTGTTAGTTTTTTGTATACTTTTTATTTGCTATTATATCTTTATATGTATTTGGTATCTTAATCCCAAGTATTTCTGTTGCTGGCAAAACGGTTTCAATCTTCATTAGTGTATTTTCCAAAAGGGTTAAAATTTTGGAAGCAATTCCATTATTTGTTTTCCTTTTAAATTAATGAATATTTGAAATCGTAATTATAATATACTCGATTAATTCTAATACTAATTTATTCAAAAAGGCAAGTAGAAACTGGATGATCTTGGAGATATGCCTTTCCATATCGTCGTCATCATCTCTCTTTCTTTTCCTAAGATCGTACCTTGAATTTGATAATATAAAAATAGGTATAGAAGTAGGTGTAGATGTAGATACTATAGATGATAAAATTGCAGTTGAATTTAGTAGTATAAAATCAGGAATTGAAATAACCTTAGGTAAGGTAATCTCTGTTTCTTTATCGTTCTCTTCTGATTTTGATGAATTATTCATCACTTGTCGAATGTTTCTATGCTCGTCTTCATCAAAGCGTGGTATTCCAGTCTTTGTTTGTTCTGGTATTGGCAAGCGTACCTCTATCGAGTCTGTGATTATTTCATTTGGTGATATTGATGGATCGATCGGAATAAATGATAATTCAAGGATATTTTTGGATTTACCACAAAACTTATAATCAGATTCTATATTTTTAATACCTTATGATCTGGTTATATAGTTTCTAAATTTCAAATCTATATCTCCTCCTTTGTAGTTTTTGTTAATTATAATATGGTAAGCGCGGTAAGTATAATCTAATTCTGGTGAATAAACCTTTATATATTTGATAATATCTTTTGAATATTCTAGGAATATCCTGATTCTTGTTATATCGTAAAGTTTATTATACTTTTATTCTATTGGAATAGTTTTGGGATTGATATAAGTATAATATTGATTTCCTTAGATTTTGTATGTATCGATATCTGGTAATATGTCTGTAAATGCTTTAAGCGGGTTCCGATCGATTCTACTTGCGTCTGGGCCAATACTAGTGCGGTTTCGAATGTATATATCGTGTTCGATAGCTTCGTCCCAAAATTCTAATGGTAAATGAGCTTTCTTTAATATTGCTCTCATATCAGTTTCTGCAGTACATATATTGCGTTCGGCTGGGCCGTTTTGGTGAGATAATATAATCACTGTAATCTCTGATTGTATATTAATCTTTTATTCCCAAATAGCTTGAAAAAGTTCTAGTGTATTGTCGATTTTGATAATAATTATAGCTATTCTTATAATAAGTTTAATTTTCTACTTTTAGGTTTTCAGTAAGGATATTATATTACTTTTTTGTTTTAATAAGATAATCCAATTTATTTTTATAATATTATTGATAATAAGAAGAAAATATTTGTATTCTTAAATAATTTTCGGAAAAGGGTTAACAATATCAAAATGAATCAACTCTAGCCTTTTAGACTTCCGTACACTTAGTTGGCTTGGAATCCTGTTGGTTATCTTTGTGAAAGCATATATTTTATAAATATCCAGAATTGAAGGAACCTTAATTGATCTTTAGAGTGTAATAACTTTGTATAGATTCCTAATCTTATTAGGGCCAAGATAATTGAATCGTCTATACCAAAAAAGATATCTTTCCTTTTTTGTTATAATCAATTCTTCAATTTTCCCTTTTGTTTTATTAATTATTTTTACAGAGAGTGCAAAAAATGTAAAATCCTTATATTCTGATTTTATATACAAAATAATATATATTCTATTTTTCATTATAACTTTAATAATCTTATTATTCTTATCGTTTTCTAATATGAAATATATCTTTTTAAAATTAAATATATTCTTAAACTTTACCTTACAAATTCTCTTAATTGAGAGTAGGTTAATCTCTAATTCTGGTATATATAGTATTTTAGTTAATAATATTCTTGTTTTATCCTTATATATTATATCTACTGTTCCTTATTTATTCGAGTACATAGCTCCTTTACCAACTATTATTTTTTGTTATAGAATATAGATTAAACTTTTAAAAAGAAAATGTTGATCAGATATGTATGAGGTAGCGCCAATATCAGTATACCATTATAATAAAGATACCTTACTAATACTTTCCTTAATAAAATAATAATATTCAAAGTTAGACTCGTTATTAATAATACTCTCAATAATATCAGAACTTGATTCAGCAATATGAGTTTTATACTCTTTATACTTTTTATTTTTTCATAATAAAAAGGTGGATTGTTTTCTCTTTTATTTATATTTTGAATTGGATTTCAAAAAACATTTGGCATATCGAAACTAAAAGTATTTTAGGATTAAGTGATTAGGTTTGTTGTAGAGTTTGTAAATAATAATAGGTATATCAGACTCCAAGCTTATACTAACCTTATACTAACAATAAAATAAAACATATTTCTTTCCCTTTACAAGATATACTACATCTACAGAGTTTTGTATTTCGACTTCTTTAACCTGCAAATACTTAATCTTATCATCAATACTTAAAGTAAAACCGACAACACAAATTATATCAATAATAATTTTATACTCATCAGAAAAAGATAAGGTCAAGTTTTGAAAAAGTGATTTATCTATACACAAAGCTCCAGTTAAAGTATCCACAAATAAAAGTTTTTTTCAAAAATCCTTAAACTTATCCTATACACCTATAATAATCATATCAAAAATATCATTGAAAAAAAAGGTTTTAATCTTAAAGAGATACTCGTCTACTATTATATCATCGATTCTGGAATATTTGATAGCTAGATAATCCCAAAGTTTCTTTACTATATCATATTTGTCTACCAAAGCCTCATCATCATCAGATAATGAACGACAGATATAAGATAATGCACTAGCGTCGTCCTTAAGAAAGATGGCCTTTTTGTTAATATTGAATTGAATCTTTGTCGTAGCACTACCGCTATCGCTAGAGACTTGAAATTTCTCGAAATTCTTAGCTAATCTATTGGCATCTGTAATCTGTGTATATTCCTATAATGTTTTTTTATATATATAGAATTAGTTTTTTCCTCAAAATTGAATTCTTATTTGATGAGTTTAGTATTTATAATTTTTTTGAATAAAGAAAAGAATATACTTGAAATAATTCTTGGATTTAGTGTTTTTGTTTATTTTGAGGTTCTACAAATAGAAAATTTGTATCGATAGCCAATATATATTTTAACAATGAAATAAAAAAATAAAAAAGAAAAAGGAATTATTTTGATTAAATTTCCCCAATTTTGAATATACTAATATTACAGGGAAAAATTCTCTTTAAGATAAAATAATTAGAAATAATGAATTTTAATTTATAAATAATGATTTTTAGCATAATATCAAACACTATATAGTTAATAATATTTTTTAGTATCAAACTGAAATAGATTGTTTTTTCAATAGTAACTTGTAGTTTTTTTGCTTGAAAGAAGGATGCAATGTAAATGGTTACTTCGCTATTATTGTTCAGCAATCTGTTTACTATGTACACCTTATATATTGATATTGTGTTGTATAGGAGCTTTTTGTTGTTAATCTTTATTTTGATAATGCAAGCTATTCGAAGAGCTTTCGGCCTTAGTCTTATTGCAGAGCTACCGGGCTTATAATCTATTCATAATAAAGGAGTAGGCTAGTAGAATGCATATAATATTGACTATATAGATTAATTATATTAAGATAAAATCTAACTATGAAGTGGACGTGATATATACACAGTAGCGTAGCGCACGTGCCACAACTTCCAACAGTTTCTTTATTTTTAATCTTATTAATAAAATGAAAATTAAAAATCCTTATACTTGTAGGGATATCCATAATCTTTATAAATTAAAAAATATTGTTTTCCATAAATCCATCAATCTTTTTTCGTTTTGATTCTATAAAAATTATTGATAGTGGGGTATCAATAGATACTGTATAGTATTTAATGTACTGTATGTTGTTAGACTCATCTTTTTCTAATAGAAAAATCGATAAATCCGGTGGGTGTTTTATAAATTCAATATTTTCTCCTTTTACAAAAAGTATTAATTATATTGGAATTACTATTTAAAGAATCTATTATTACTAAGATTAAAGATTCCTGAATATATCCAAAAGGATCTCCTCTAAATTCCTACTTCTAATAGTTGCTAATGAGGGGGTAGATATAACTTTGCTAGATTCTAACAAAGTTATTGTATTTGTATTGGGTATAGCAAGTTGCTTTTGTTGTGTTAATCTAGTTTGTATAGATAGTATTTGTATTGATTCGGTAAATAATTGGGATTGATTCTGAAGCCAATTCTATATATTCTCTATATAAGGTTTAATCTAAATAATACGGAATTCCGTTAATCTGCTTAATAGTTGTATTATATATATCTCATCTTTTATATCCAATAAATAATATAGTCCTATTTATCCTTTATATTCTCTTTATATTTAAACCTTCAAATTAATAGATAAGTTATATAAAGCTATTGTAGATAGTTTATTTCACTAATTCAAAGCATTAAATACTTATTGTATTACTTATAATTTATAAATCTCATTTATTGCTTTCTTGATCACTGATTACTATTATAAAACTATAGGTGCGGGTAGGTCAGATTCAGATATCCACGAATATACTCCAAAGACTAAAAGTATTGGAACTAATCCGTTTGGTCCTACAATATCGTTTATTGCTTTTATAGCTATTTGTAGTATCATCTCTTTTGTGGTAAAGCTACCGAGCTTGTTGGAGATGATAGTATACATTCTCTTGATAATTATATGATAGTGTTCAATTACACCAATTGATTAATATGCTTTAATTGGTATACTTTTTGTTCTTGTCGATATAATTGCAGTGTATTGAACAAATTCCTTATTTACGAAGTTCTTTCTAGCATCATGTATAATAAAATCTGGTGAATCGATGTAAGTATCCATTCAGCATTTTCGAAACACATCAAAAGTATGTTTTGTAGTGATATTGTTTAGCTATTGTATAACTTGGAATCGTATATTCTCATCAATAATATATAGAATAAAGTGAGTATTAATATATATCATATCAATTATAATTGAGTAATTAAAATCAATATTATCTTATAAATTGAACTTAAATCAATCTAGTAATTTTCTGTACTTTTGATAATATTAACAAAACTTATTGAATTTGTCAATCTCGGTTTTTGAGATATTATTATAGCCAGTTTGTTATAATACTCGTAAAAGCCTATGTACTAATGGATGACCAAAGCGATAGTATAATTATTATAGTTTTATATTAGTAAGGTAATACTCATAACTCTTGATGGTTTGTTATATGAATTACTATATGTTTATTTGCTATAGAAGAATAGTATACTTATTATATCAAATATAAAGATAACTCTCTTCTATTCTTATAATAATAATATCAATAATATTATTGTAATATATATCGAGATAATCTATATTATTGAATAATAGTAAAAATAATGTTTTCATATTTATAACATAAAATTCAATAGTTCCTAGGGGTAAATAAAGCTTAATCGATTTACAAGATTCAGCTTTTCCGATTCCGAATACTATATTTGTAATTTCTATTCTACTTATATTTAAAACAATATCTTTAATAATTATCTTATATATTATATATTAATCAAATCTTATTATGGACTATTATACTGTAGCTATATTAATAATAATACTCTTAAATTCTTTTAAGTTATATTTATTTATGAATACGGATTCATCTTAAGTTTTATATATCAGAACATAGATAAATATTTTATTAATTAATCTTATTATAATCTCTTTACCATTAATAAATCTACTTTGAGTAATAAAATTTGATTATAGTTTTTGTACTAGTAAATCTTGAAGTTTATACTGAGTGAAATAAACTTCAATTTTCTTATCAATATCGGGATTAGACTCCTTATTATAGTCTTGATTGAAACCTTTATATTTAATAAAAAACTACTCAAAACCCTTATCAAAATTATTATTAATTCCTTTAAATTGCTTTTTGTATTTATATTGTAATTTGTCACATTTCTTCTTATTATATCGGGTTAACTAATAGTTGTTCTTTTTGTAGATAAAGCACCTCTTTTTAGTTCATGATTTGAATAATTATCGATTACTTTGTTCAAAGTTTTTGTTCTGATTATATCCTCCTCTGTATTAATATTTCCGGTTGGTATAGAATATTGTATTTTTATTTAGATAAGCTAGCTCCTATATTATAATAGCTGAACAAAGTTCTTTAAGGAGATTTGGTATATTATTAGTTGAATGAAAATAAGTTAAAAAGTATATTAATATTGGTATATATATATTAATAATCTTTTAATAAAGTAAATCGTTTATCCTAATTATAGCACTAAATCCTTTATATAAGTGACATAGTTTTGTCACTATCTGTTATAGATAATATATAATTGATTTCCTATTATTCTTAAATTGTACTATTATACTTTTTAGTATAACAGCTTTTTATTATTACATAATATTCCTTTTGTACTCGGAGCCTTCAAATATAGTTATAAATAAGTCGCGAATCTCCCATATTAATATCAATATAGTTTTTAAATTTGTATAATAGAAATCAAGTACTATATCGACAAGCATAACAAAAAATACTCTTAGAAATAGATTATCAAATATATCAATTTGTTAACAATTATTAAGAAATATATTATATTTATAAATAAAATTGTTATCTTGCCCACTATATTTATCATCCTTATCATAAAGTTTTATAAGATTTCCAAAAAGTTGACCAATATTTATAACTCTTAATAATAGATTTGGAAAGATCTCTAGAATACCGTAATTATATCCTGGATCACCTCCTCCTCCTCCTCCTCCCATATCACCTTTGTCTCCACCATTATTATTCCCACCATAACCACCCTATAGATTCCCATCATAACCACCTTATAGATTCCCACTATAACCGCCTTGTAGGAAATTGTTTCCTCTACCTCCATTACCTCCTCCTCCTCCTCTATTTGAATTATTATTATTACCAAATAGACCATCAAATAATTGATCACCTCTCTTCTATAACAGTAGATATAATTGTAGTAATAGAGATTCAAATTATTGAAAAGGTATTTTGGATTGGGGTTGAAATTGTTTATATAGAATCGGCTGTAAAGGTAATAATTTCTTTTGCTTGTAGAATAGGTATACAGATAAGTTGGATTTACTTTTTTCTTGTAGAAATCCAATATTAGATTAAAGAATAGATTTAGAATAATAAAATACTAATAATTTTGATAATGCTTTTTGTTTAATATTAATACCTTTTCCTTTATTATTTAAAAAGCTGAATTCTAAAATTGTTGCGATTTGAGGTAGAATACTTGGTATTTATAATAGCCTATATTGATTGAAACCTGATAATTCAGGCTGACCGCTCATTTGAAATACTTTAGGTTTTTTTAGTAATACATATACAAAAGCTCGAATATCTTTTTTCTTTATTCTTTTCTATATATTTTTTGATCGAAATATAAATCCCTTTTCTATAAATACATCCACAATCTCTTTGTTTAACCATTCTCTATACAATAATCGGATTATATCAATTAAAGTATTATAAACAAATCATATTATACAAATCTTGTATTTTACAACAAACACACCGTACAAGCATAATTTGTATTTCAATTTATATAACAAATATATATCGACTACTTAAAAATATCCCGAATTGAAGTATTCGAATTTGTAAAAGTAATCCAACTATAATTCGTTATTGTAATACTTCGATTATTAATATTTATAAAGTTTATACTTACAAAAATCCCTAATTTCTTTTATATTTATTTACTCTATAAAATCGATTAAATTATCTTACCATCTCTCAATCATTATATTAAAATCATTAGTTATAATAATTGATGGTATGATAAACTCTATTATATTTTCAATATTATTCTTATATTTAGATTTATACTTTGTAGAGTCGTCTTTATAAAATCCTGCCATATTAACAAATAACAGGTAGATAATAAGGTAAGGTAAAGTGTTTAAATATAACTTTATTAAATCTGGTAAAGTTATATTTATTCGTAGAAGATAGTGCTTAGTTTGAGCTGATAGTTACTAGTTCGTATTCTTTAATGTATATTACTTTAAAAAATAAAATATAGATTAAAATTGAGTGTAAGAATTATCGCTATATTGCTGACTAAACTTGTTTATCAATATTAAACTATATTGGAATAATACTAAACACAAGAACTATTGCTACATTGCTAATAGTCTTTATTTATATAAGGGTAAGTATCAAACCATATTGCTTTAATATAAGAGCTTATACCTCTTCAAAAAAATACTAATCTTAATTACAAACCCACATTACATTTGAAATTAAGATACTAGACTCCTGATCTATAATATCATTGATTAATATTAATATCACCATAGGAATAATGAAGTAATATAATACTAATGATTTATATTATTATAATATTACTTGAGATTCTAAAAGCTAAAGGCTACAAACGTATATGCTATAGTGCGGGGGCGCTAGCGCATGCGCTAGTGCGGTCAGTCACATGATCCCTATCCCAACATATACTTTTTCTATACTTTTTCTATACTTCTTTTATACTTCTTTTATACTTCTTTTATACTTCTTTTATACTTCTTTTATACTTCTTTTATACTTCTTTTATACTTCTTTTATACTTCTTTTATACTTCTTTTATACTTCTTTTATACTTCTTTTATACTTCTTTTATACTTCTTTTATACTTCTTTTATACTTCTTTTATACTTCTTTTATACTTCTTTTATACTTCTTTTATACTTCTTTTATACTTCTTTTATACTCCTCTCTCCTCCTTTAACTATTCCCTCATTTTCCCCCTCACATCTCACCTCTCGCCTTTCGTTTTCTATATTCTATATTCCTAATTCCTATTTTCTAATAGAACTATAATTACAACTAATCAGAGCTATTAATTCCTAATCAATTAATAACTTCTATTCATTCAGAATATTAAGACTTAAAAACTTCGAGACTTTCAAAATCATAAAATACATTATTACTTGAATCTACTATCCAAGAATAGAGCAATATTTGAATTATAATATACATCTTACATCTCACATTTCATATTTCATATTTCATCTATCCATCTCCCCCCCTCGCCCCCCAATCCAACCAAATCTTACCTAGCTACACCTACAATCTACCCCTCCAACCTATTCCACTCAATCATTAATCAACCTCAGCCTCTTCTCAATCCGACCCCCCTAACCCATTGCTCAACCCCGTTTAAATCCAAATCTTAACCTCAAATCTCAACTCCCCAACCTCAAATCTCAACTCCCCAACCTCAAATCTCAACTTCCCAACCTCAACCTCAGCTCCCTAAATCTCACTCATCTACAATCTCTAAAATATACCCCCTCGCCTCAACCCCCTCAGCCTCTTCTAAATCCAAATCTCAATCTACCCCTTCAAACTATCCAATTCCCCAACCTCAACTCCCCAACCTCTCCAACCTCCCCCAAATTCAATCTTTAAAATCCCCGCCCCCTCCAATTCCAATTCCAATTCCAATTCCAATTCCAATTCCAATTCCAATTCCAATTCCAATTCCAATTCCAATTCCAATTCCAATTCCAATTCCAATTCCAATTCCAATTCCAATTCCAATTCCAATTCCAATTCCAATTCCAATTCAAACTCTCAAAAACACACATACACACGCAAAGAAAGCCACCCCACTATCCCTATCCCTATCTCTATTTATCTTCCTACTCCCCTTCTCCTTTCCCTTCCCTTCCCTTTCCTCTAAAAATGCAAAATGCAAAATACAAAATGCAAAATACAAAATATATTATCTACTTGAACCTATAAATATTAATCTATTTATTTATTATAAATCCCCAACATCTTTCTTACAGAATCCAAAACTAAACCTCTAAACCTCTAAACCTCTAAACCTCTAAACCTCTAAACCTCTAAACCTCTAAACCTCTAAACCTCTAAACCTCTAAACCTCTAAACCTCTAAAATATCAAAACATCAAACCATCTATCTACTCCATCTATAAAAATAATTATATCTCAATATCTATTCTCTCAAAAATATCTCTATTTCTTTATTCCTCTTCATCGCTCCCCCTCACTCTCCCCCTCCCTAAACTCACTTAATCATAAAATTACTCAATCAATCCAAATTATTCAAATCTTCAGTTCCTCATTAACATACTATTCAATAAATTATTCAAAATACATACATAAATACATACACACACACACTAACCTATCCAACCCTAAATAACCCTATAAAATCCCATATTTCTAAACTAGCACCAGTAGTATATTCAGCTCCAACCCCATCTCCATCTATAAAACCCTATCCTATCCCAAGATCCCCAGATTCCAGATTCCAGATTCCTAATATTTTCAAGCAAGAAAGCCACACTGCGCCAAACGATTCCCATACCCATGCGATGCCATACCTTGCGATGCGATGCGATGCGATACCAAATTGCTAGATGTCAAGAACCCAAAAAGCCAACCCTAGACTAATCCAGCTTGTTTATACTCCGAGTAATGTAATCACAATATTCACAAATCCCGTTCCTAATAATGCCTATAAATCTCCCCCTAGCTTCTCGCTTTCAAGATCCGTTTCTCTCTCATTTCCACCAGCCATCTCCATCGAGAGCCCTACACCTAATTCCCTCAATCTTGTTGCCAACAATCCTTCGGCGGGAGATTGTCTCCCCTCTCTATCGGGAGTGTTGACTCTCGTTGGCGAGAATCCATCACTGCCATAACCCAAATCGCCTTTCTTCAATTTCTCATATAATCCCGTTCCTAACCCACTTCTCATACCACCCATTTCTACCTCTCCAAACGCCGTACCTGGTCTCGAATTATAATCCGAATTTAATGATTTCCTTGTCCCCAAATCCAATGGTCCAATATCACTATCTCCATCCGTTATACCCCTCTTCGCAGGAAATTGAAAAGGAATAGGATCCACCACTCCCCTATTCGATGCACCGTCATCACCTCCAAAATCAAAATTCCTATTTCCACTCAAAGGAAATCCAGAACTTCTCCTCCGAAACGCCTTTTCCGCCGCCAATGCCGCACCTGCACCCCCGAAGCTCGAATCGCGAATTGCTTTATAGGTAGTAAATTTCGGTTCTGGAAATGTGATTTCGTTGTGAAGCTTTTCTTTACCATCTGGAACACGATTGGCAAAGACGACTCGTATGCTTTTGTAAAGATAGTAGCGACCTCGAGCTGGTGAGCAAATATGGATATGAACTAGATAGCGGAGGGTAGGTCTTTCAGCGAGTGGATCAATGATAGGTGCGGATCGATGAGGCGAAGATGAAAGTGCCGAATCAAGAATAGGCCCGGCAGAGTAGCTCCGTTGACGGATAAACGTTTTAGTGCCAGGTTCCATTCCAGTGAGATCATATGGGACGAGAAACAATTTGACAGCTGTTTTGTTAGGGTTCTTGATGATAATTTGCAATTGCCCTTTCTCGGGGATACGATAGCTACCACCCGGAGGTGCTCGTGGAGAAGTGGATCGACGTTTCTGTTTTCCTGCTCTACGAATTTCTCGTTCTGAGACTTGTCCTGAACTTAATGGGTTTGTGTCGAGATCATCCGTATGTATTCGGTCAAGCGTAGCATTTCTCCTCCTCTTTTGATTATCCTTGGCTTTCTCGGGGCTCGGCAATCCATTTTCTAAATCAATACAGCCAACATATGGACTAGGCCCATCATCAGATTTCCCTCTCCGACCATGACTTGTGGATTCATAGGCATAAAATACTGCCGGAAATGATAGGGTCACATGAGGTGGACATTTGAGACTCGGTTTGCACTTTCCGAAACCCAGCACCCCTATTTGAGCAACAAAATCGAGTGGTTTCGAGGGTGTAGTAGACATTCGTCCCCGAAGGATACTCTCTTCGTACGATCCCACCATCGAAGCATGCAGAGGTGATAAATCTGAAAATGAAGGTCTCCTAGACCGCGAGAAAATCGGTGTTTGCGGAGAAGATGTCGAGTGGGGAATTGTGTTGGAGACAAGAGATCTCCGAGGTTGATGAGCTTGGTAAGGATATGTATTATCTCTCCTAAGACTCGGTAAAGGTTTGTTAAAAGCAGTGGATCCCGGTATAGAATTATTTGAATATATTGAATGTGAAGCCTGCAAAGTATGACGTCTTGAGTTAGTTTTAGGTGTCCCGGGAGAAATGTCTATTGGATTTAAATTTGACGTATAATCTAAATCGTCGTTACTTTCTGATTGTACTAAAGGGCTTGTTGGTGCTTTCAATACAAAGCTCGAAGAGTATGAAGAGGATAACGATGGTGCACGAGTTCTTGTTCTTAGCTCTGCTTCAGCTCTATCCACTGATGGAAACCGAGGATCGAGTTGAAAGGGAGTAAAATTTCGCGGTGGAGATGTAGCTAGCCATGGTAAATTGACTGTGCCAAATCTCTTCATATCCTGTGTAGGACTACCAGATATACTTTGTTGTGGACCTTCCGTGAAATTCCCACTGTGTAATGCGGACCTTGGTCGTTCAATCTCTAGACCAGCTTGTAAGCTAGGTTTGTCTACCGACGAGGGCCTGGTAGTATTGGATATTTCGGGAGATGGCAATAGGGGAGATGAATTCGAATGATTCGAGGACTTTCGAATGGGAGTTTCTGGGCGTTGTCCATGAAGTAGGGACTCCAACTGTATTCACTGTCAATATAAAATCACATGCATTGGAGGTCAATGATTCACACACATTTAAATTCGGGAACCAACTCGAACTTTCGCCCCTTTTCAACCTTTCAATAAGATCCCCTCTGTCCAATGTTCCGCTGTATGAATTCTTCAAGCTTGTATCCAAACCCAAAGTCGGTATAGTCTTTGATCCCTCGGGGGTATCTGGTACAGGGCCTTCACATAATTCCGTTCTAATGCTTTCTTCACTATCTTTCCTCATGATCGTTCTTCTTTCCGGTGGTGACATTGAAACGGGCGTCATTTTTGATTTTTGAATGGGCAATATCTCTCGGCCGTCACCGAGGTCATCTTGGAATATGGGCATGATGAATGGATGTGTGAATGGAGCCTTTTGAATTTGCTCCTTTTCGTTTGGTTATAAGAACATTTCAACGTAAATTTTGGATACTTCGGGGTGGAAGAGAGCTTTTATCTGGTGTGATGATGTGGATTTGGAGGGATGATGTTGTGACGAGGCGGGGGACAAGTGGTGGTTCCTTATTCCTTTGTCTCTGCCGATGTGATGTCGTATTGTATGCAGGACGTGTACGACGAATGAAAGGATGAGATGATGATCTGATATTTGATGGGAATTGATATTAATAAGAGAGAAATGTGGAAGATGCGCGTTCAATAAATTCAGTAATGAGAATGCAATTTAACAGTTCGATATAAATGTATAGATAGATAGATATATATATATATATATGTGATAGTTAAAAATGTAAATAATAAAGAAGACAAGAAATGGAAGAGAGGAAAGAAAACGAAGACGTCTTCAATGTACAGACCGGTATATGCTTGCTGTATGATGACTCTGCTCTCCCAAACTGATAACCCTACGATTACCGCGGATGCATTAAAATTCCACTATTCTACGTTATCGCTCTTGAGTACCGGGGTACCCTACAGATGGAAGAGTGGTAGGTAGGTATCAATTATATCATGCTGAGCTACTCGTAACTCGTATTCAATTTGGTGTCATCAGGTGTGAATCTAGTAAATCTCTGCATATGTAATAAGTCCCCACTAAAATTTTCTCACAAGACCCTTCCAGTTCAATTCATTCCACCAAGGTATCACATTACATCCTCGATTCTCATATTTTTCATTTCATCCCAGTATTACAATTTCACAAACGCGTTTCCACTCAACAAATTCCACAAATGGCTCCCACCAAGCGCCCCCGCGAAGAAGATAATTCATCACGCTCAACGACCAAAAAACCTCGCCACGGCTTCAAAGTTGGCCCCGACAATTTGCCCGATGGAACTTGGCGTCGAAAGGTCATTGCCATTAAGAAGGACTTGATTCATAAGGCGAAAGTCAAGAAGTCGTATGCAAAAATAAAGGCGAGGGAACCTTTGAAGGACGAGAGGAAAATATATGCCGATGATGAGGATAAGGAGGACGAGGTAGCAAAAAATGAGGAAGGGGAGGATGCTGTCGAAGGAGAAGAACCAGCGGAGCTCCATCCCCAGAGAAAAGCTATGCTTGATGAACCTGAAGCCGATACCGCCACCAAAATCGTTCCACGTTACTCGAATAATTCTGCAGATGCAAAGGACAAGAAGAGGGAAAGGGGTGAAAAGAGAGGAGCAAAGCCGGCATATTTTGCAAAAGAATTAGCGTTTGCTGAGAAGCAAAAGGCAGAACAGCAAGCTCGAAGAGAAGAGTTTGAGAGGAAAGAAAGGGAGAAAAAGGCTAAAATTGAGGAGCGGGAGAGATTCAGGCGGCAGATGGCAAAGGCTAGAAGTGGAGGAAAGAATGGGCAAAGAAAATTAGGAAGGGAGAGTCAGGTTTTATTGGAGAAGGTCAAGAGGGTTGTGGGTAATTGAAATGTTGGTGGGATTTGAGTGAAGTAAAAAACGAGGGAGTCGTAGGAAGACCTTTTGAATGGATGTAATGGTGGATATTAAAAAA
Source organism: Botrytis squamosa (assembly GCA_014898485.2). Taxonomy (NCBI): domain Eukaryota; kingdom Fungi; phylum Ascomycota; class Leotiomycetes; order Helotiales; family Sclerotiniaceae; genus Botrytis; species Botrytis squamosa. The sequence continues at coordinate 841,390 of RCTC02000017.1, forward strand.
TGCAGCAGCGAGCTGCTCAGGGAAGGCTGGAAAAGCTTATGATACCCATGAAGTTATCACAGAGAAATGGACGAAAGGTCTATGTAGAATTATGGCGTTATGGCCGGTGCTTCCAACAAGCGTTTTTGCATCATGGCACTTTCTCAAAGGCATATTTAGTTAGTGTCTTGAATTTAAACAGAGATTGAGGTCATTTCTTCACTGCGATTTGCATTTTATATTGACAAATTATCATTAACGCTGCTATACGACATACTATGTACTTCACTCTCCTAGTCCTACACTTCACCTAGTACTTCGTCTGATCATCGGACTTCAACCTGGACAATTGGAAGCCCTTTACCCTCCAGCCTATCCACAAAACTCCAGTTCTTCAAGAGCACCACTCAAAGCCTGTTTGACCTTTATCTTTTCCTCGAGTTCCGCTTCGATTCTTTGCATCTCGGCTAGATTAACAGCCTGGCTTTCCAGCTGCTCGGCTCTCCTCAAGATCACGAAATCTAGTTCTTGCGCAGTATCATCAAGTTTCTTCATGTCATCCTCTCTTGCTTCCTTGACTCTCAAATAATTCGCTCGCAAGTTAGCGATTTCGAGATCGGTCCGCTCCTGCTGTTCTCGTAACAACTGTTCCTCTGGTTTCGAGCCGTGGCTGTTTTCGGAATCGATATCACTTGTGGAGACTGGCTGGGACAATGGGGTCTCTTCGATTGTCTCGCTTGATGTCAAGGAATCATCAAAGGATGGAGGTGTTGCCAATGTCAGAGGATCGCTCGAATCTGTGCTTGCCGAGATGTGGCTGGAGTTGAAATTGCCGTGATTATCCATCTGTGTCATACCATCCGTTCCACTTGGTCGCATTGCGGGTGGAGTGGCGAAGCCCCACTCGTCACCAATCAATCGTACACCGTCTTCTGCATCCTCTGTTTCGTTCGGTTGGAGTGGTGGTGTATCATCAACCTCTTCTGACATTGTCTCTTGGAAATCGATTCTTTCGTCTGAAGTCGTTGGCTCTCCCGAATATACTCCCTCATTTGACGTCATTGTCTCACCCAGTTTCAAAGCTTCCTCGGGCGTAGTTGTCTCGTCTGACATCATGGATTGATAATCTGCCAATGCAGGTGTAGAGGAGAAGCGAGAAGTGGTCGAATTCCGAGCTGATGGCACGGAATCTCGCTCGTTCTGCGGCTCGATCTGCGGCTCGTCTTCGGTTACGAACAAAGGACTTCCGGGCGGGCTGGCGGCTGGGGATTGAGGAGGAGCATAGGCTGCCTGCGGCTCGGTAGTGAAAGGTTCAAATCGCTCGCCAATAGATGGCGTGATTAATTGTAGAGGGTACTCTTCTGCTCTTTTTGCCGTCTTGTCTTTAACTCTATAGCCACCCGCCCAACTTTTGTTGTCATGTGCTACCATACTTGCCATCCGTGGCTTGTTGGCTCTGGGCGTCTTGGGAATCTTGGGCGATTTTTGCGCCAGGGAAACTTTAAATCTCACTCTGCTACTATTAAGCTGCGAATCTCCTCGTCTTTTCCTGGGAGCGTCGTCGACTGGAGAGTCTTCTGGTGTCATGATCCCATTCCCATGTTGCATTCTACTAGCGTTAACACGAAGATCGCCAGGCTGTGAATAGTAACCGGTTTCGTGGTAGCTGAAGTGTCTGCGACCATGCTGCTCAAACCACTCGCGATATTCATCCGATTTCCGGGTATATCCTTCTTTTCTCATTGCTACCCCGACCATCGACCACCAGTACTTCATGGACTTCACACGATATTCCTTATTTACACGTGCTTTCACCACTTCAAAAAGGAAGTTCTTCTCTTTTTGAGTCCAATGCTTAGATTTTCGGGCTGGGCCTGGTGCCGCGACAGTCTCGGTAGTCGCAGGAGTTACAGAGCTCTCGGAGGTGACTGGTGCTGTGGCCAATCTCGCTACATATGCTGCTTTAGTGCTTTCAGACTTGGTAGTCTTCAATTGCCTATATCTTTCCACCTCCTTGTCGACCTCATCTAGATTTTCTGGCCAGCGTGGAGCGATATCTCTTTGCATACCCTTCTTGCGCCAGTACAACCAGCAGTCGTGTACTTCGAGAAATGTACCGGTTTTCGCAACGTTATTGCACGCTCTGCTGAGAATCTCTATCGCACTCAAGTAATTATTACCCGAATTTTCTGTAATCGTTTTGGTGATAACGTCACACATTAGCTTGGTGAAGCGGCGTATTGGGCCTCCGGCATGCTCGGAAAGGAGCTCGTACTCGTCCTCGGCTCTTGATGGAAGGGCTTCTTCTCTCTCTGGGGAAGCAACGACTTCTGCAGGATGCGAGACCAGTGGAGCTGACTCCCATTCTTCTGTTGTGTTTGCAGATCCTGCAGCACCGCTAAGCGAAGTTCTCGCGGTGTCGAAGCGTGTATTCTCTGACCCCTGAGTGGTGGTCTCACGCGTACCAGGACCGAGGGGCGAAGGGTGATGAACCGCATGATTGCGGTATGAAGCTCGAGGAAAATGTGGATTATTTGTTCTACGGCTTGGTCTATAGCTATCAACTTCTCTTCTCGGTGTACTTCCAGAGTGTTTTGAAGCGTACGAGTCTGAGTCTCTTCTTGAGTCTTGATACTCTGCGAACATTTCTCTTTGTGACTTTAACATACGTGGTTCTTTTCTTGGCGGATCATCATTGTCGCGTTTTCCGAAGGAATTGATGCTGCTCTGTCGTTCCATGTTGAATTATGTTTAGAGAGGAGGTGGTGGTTGTGAGATGTTGAAAGTAGAGAGAAATCCAAAACCCTTAAGTAATTCTCAAGAGTTCGCCTAACGATGTAGTAAACCGTAGAGGCAGAGAGCGTATTAAGTAAAGAGGGAAGGACTTCAACCTGATTGTCTCTGGAGATTGAGGTATTGTATGATGTTGTGTGTTGCGAGAGAGAATAAAGTTCTGGAGCGGTGCGAGGAGGGTTGTTAAATCTATCTTGCAACCTCGCGTAGCAACGAGAAAAACTGTGTTTACAGTACAGACTGTGGTGAAAAATACGCTAGTGCTCTCGAGTCTATATTCAGTACGTTCATCGCGACGAGAAATTTTTATGAGCGGGACAAGCCGTGGTGAGAAACGCGCTAGCGTTTCCGAGTCTATGTTCAGTATGGACATCGTGCCTACAGAATCGTATGGTCAGTACAGACTGTAGCAAGTAATGAGCTAGCGCTCTCGAGTTCATTCTCAAGATTGGTAGATAGTGAGCCGTATAGACCGTAGTAAACGCGACAGAATATCAAAGTGTATTCTCCAAACTTCTGTTGCGAAGGCAAATCATATGAACCGTATGGACCGTAGTGGGTGACGCGACAGGTGAATCTCGAACTTCTCAGTAACGCGAAAAGCCGTATGAGCTGTGCAGCCTTTTAGATTGAGAAGTTCTGTGGAAAAATTTTGCTTCGGCAAACCTGATTTTCTCAATGCGTTGAATTGTTCGAATTTGTTGAGACGATTGTCTGCTTCTCACGTTTGGGTGATATCACACTTTCCATTCACTATTGCACCAGCTGCATTTTGTATCATTATATTTATAAGTCTTAGGGTACTTTCGTATGTCTTTTGCCAACGAGTATAGCAACCAAGTCCCTGGGGTTTCTATCTGCGGCTTGGCAGTACTGCAGCGGCGTATCTGGAACTGGCATTGGGATATGATGAAAGTAATCATCCGAGCCGTAACTTTTATACTGCCACAAGTATACATCGATTAGATATCTCCTAGGCTCATCTAAATTCTTGATCGCAGGTTGAGTTTGATATTGGGATCCAGACTTGTGAAGGTACAGGAGGACCATGGATCGGGATAGTCATAGACCTTAACAGTATCTATTAGCCTGATAAAACCATTAGGGCACGCTCTTATATCATTCCATATCCTTCTTAACTATTGTTAGCGTGTGATTTGTTGTTTAGATAAAAATGCACCGCCAGGGTCTGGCATATGAATGATCACAATAATAGATTTGACTGATATATCGAGTATAGTAGTACGTAACTGTTAGCATTATCTAATGTTTGAAAACGAATCTGTTCAGAACTTTGAGCCCAGAAGTCAAGTGGTTGTAATCGTAGCATCCTCGCAGTTTGTCAATCAAACGATGCTTTCAATTGTTTATTTGACTGTTATATCAATCTAAACCCCCATGTCTCACCAAGTACTCAGCAATGAACCGATGAGACCCCACACCATCCGAAACATAATCTCTCTCCCCCGCAGGCCTGTCCACAAGCGCGAATAGTCCAAAGGATCTCTCATATATCAAAATGGCAAATAGTAATCTACACGCACAGCCCTGGAGAACCATGAATGGACCGGTTAAGTGAGCTGGCCTCACTAACACACATTCTTTACAGCATTGTTAGACCTTATCATCTGAATCGAGAAGTGCGCACTAGCAAGGTGAATTACGATTAAGATTGAGATAGATGTATTCCCCTTTGTTAAAGTCATTCTACATGTATACCTAAAGATCATACAGAGAAATCAACCACACCAAGTACCCCATGGTACTTAAAAGGTCTTCAAATCCCCAAGACTAGTAGGACGAATCGAAAATATGTAAAAGTCGGTATTATCAAGGAAACTATCCAGAGTAGTGAGAAATCCCAACCAAAGTAAAGAAATAGACATGAAACTTTTCCCAGCCCAAAGAAATTACAATGCCCTCCTTACAGCACAATACACTTAGTAGTCGTCAAGGAAGCTTTCAATCATCGCAATACGCTTTGTGGCTTTCTCGCGAATTTCCCGTTGAGCTGTAAGCTCCCGTTCTTTTGCATGTGCAGCCTTAAGCTCCAGATCTGCTCTTTCCTTGTGAGCAGCTATAGCGAGTTCCAATTGTTTGTATTCCTCCTCAGCCGCGTGTACCTTTTGTTGTTCCATTTCCCGATTTGCTTTCATAACGGTGGTCACATCAGATGTACTGTCCGGAATGTTTCTTTGTGTTGCAGACTTGAGAGAAGGTTGTTGGACTTCGATAGTTGATATCGCAACATCATTCGCTGAAGGTTCATTCGGTTCTGGTATAATTGAGCGACGACCAAAGGTCTCGGGTTTCTCCTGAAGATCATATATTAGAGAAACTTTCAAAGAAGCAGCGATTGAATGGTCAAAATAGAACAGGATTCTGAACTTGCCTGAGATTTCGAGTCAACCAGAATTCCCCCATGATTTTTCATCAAAATCTCCGGGCCCAGGCTGTGGCGAGCTCTTTTGGCTGAGTTTTCCTCTTCTTGAAGATGATAACCAATGTCTGACACGCGATATCGCTTCAATCCCATACTTTGAACCCCTGTTTCATCGAGAATGGGAGTAGATAGATCTTTTTCGGTCTGTAGATTAACTTCCTTTTGAATGTCTGCTTCTTTCGCATCTATAGCTCTCTGATTTCTATACCACAACTGAGTTTCCTTCATTAGTGACGATGGACTCGAATAATGACCTAATCAATGCACTCGTACCTTAATCTGCTCTCTGCTCAAACCTGTATTCTCTTCCAACTTGTTCACCACAGGGTTATCTAGGTGATTGTATTTTGTATACTCAATCATCAGAAGATCATGCTGCTGAGATGTAACCTGGACTTGTACATCTCCCATAGCCGTCTCAGCTCTCGAATTATTCTGCTAATCCAACATTGTCAACAATCTTTGAACTATTGTGTGCGAAAGCTTAAATAATAATTACCTGGAAATATTCTTCAGTTGAGGATTGAGGAGTCGAATTGCAAGGGTCAATTTTATGCGCTGCGTGCCCCGGAGAATTTTGTGCGGATTTCCCTCCACGCACTCGAACTATTCCACGCGAGGATTTCTCAATCGTATCTGGAGTTCTTTCATCGAAGTTGTACTTTTCTCTCCCCTTGTTCTTCCAGTAGATGTAAATGTTTGGAATTTTTCGGTAGATCTGACGTTGTTCTAAAGCCTTTGCCACAATGCGCCAAATTTGATCCGCCGTGATGGGTTCCAGTTTGAGTTCTTTCTCTTTGTCTCGTTGACTTTTGATGCATTGGTATGCAATATCACTCTCTTCATCCGACCAATTGCTTCCTGTCGCCCAAGGTTTAAAAGCATCCTCTCTGGACTCAATTTGGAACAAAACGTCACTTTTAGTGTCAGTCTCTCCATCGAAGTCCACAATTCCCTCTTCGTCTCTTTCTTCGTCTTCAGTGTCACTGGAGTTCCAATGATTAGATTGACCTTTCTTCGACGATTTCATTCTAGGTGGTTGAATCAGACGCATCCATTTAACATGAATGGCATTTGCTTGACGATCGAATCCGTGTTCTTCCATTTCATCGGCGACCTTCTCCCAGAATGGGTTGTTCTTTCCACGTATGTCAACATGTTCCTGACGACTGCAAATTTCCTTTAGCTTGGCAATCTCTTCAGAATGCCATCTTTTAACCTTTCCCATCGCAGAATCTTCTGATACTAGCAAATGATCTAAACAAAATAACAGTTAGAAGTTTAATGAAAGTTAAAAGGTAGTTAGGGTAGCAAAGAAAGATCAGTCGATAGAGTACACAATGAGAAGCTCAAAGTATAAAGCCTTCGTAAGTTGCTGCCCACGGGCGAGCTGGCGATTATTCAATGATGAAGTTTTATGATGTCTGAAAGTATTTGAAGATAACACACGGAAAACTGGGAAGGCGTGTAAAAGCAAACGTGCTGTGCCGCAACAGGGTTATCGCGTAAAGTCTATTTTTAACGTATCGAGGCGCGTGTTGATAGGTCTAAACTGAAAAGTCACATGCACACGCGATTTTGTCCTACATAGGTAGACAGGGCATCCATCCATCCATTCTTTTATGTAGGATTGAAATTTCCATGGTGAATGTTTATCAAAAGAATCATGTTTTCATCTCAAGGCATAGGTTCATTGCCATTAAGAATTCACGAAGATTTATTCTCAACACCTCTACTATCGACCAGAATATAATTTATTGTCCCCTCTCCTAGTTCGTTCATTTGGTCCACCCATTCACATATACGGAACCCTACATGTATACAGTAGCGAGCAAGAAGAGGCGAGCTGATTCATTTGCTTGCTTTCCCAAAGATTTTATTAGTCCGCATTCAAGGACACCTGCAATGAGTTTTATGTGGTATATTTCAAGGATTGTTTCAAAGTGTAGATAATCTTTTACTTCCTACGACAAATCTTCTCGTTGATTGTGAACTGGCTTCTCCCCTCGAGACTTTGTTAGGCGATCGTCAATTTCTGCTTGTACACTTCTTTGTTCGATTTCAGCGACTTCGATTAGACTCTTCGACTGTTGAGATGTAGAGATCCCCTGCACTGTCTAGGAATCTTCCGGATACTTATTAGATTCTGGTGATTTTTTCTTTATTATTGGAATTCTAGTCTCGGGGGGGGGGGGAGGAGGGGGTCAGGTGATGCTGAAATATCGTTGTAAGCTGCAAATCCAGGGGCGCTTTCCATTTTACTGGCCTCATTTATGACTTACATAACACATCCGCTTCCATTTGATCCGACTATTGAAACATCACCTGATAGATACATCGGAGACTGGAGCGTGGAACTGGGTGGTGAAAGAATGAGCAACGCCTGGAAAATCTGATGGCTCATGTAGCATATGAGAATAGTTCTATATATTTTCATGGTGTAGGAGCTTGCATTGCAAATTTGTAACCAAAGTGTTGTCATATGCCCGCAAAATCCAACGCGGCAACCTCTGAAGCACCGCCAAGATAGGTGTTCTAAATCGTGCTAACCCTTATAAAAGGGTCGAGCCATTCTCTTTTCCTCACATGCCTCTCTTATTTGCGGAACCTCTCGCTCGACCACCTGTAGTAACATTCACATCCAATCTACTAAACCACTTTCCCAGCCATATCTCTTGCTCCTCATCCGCCCCGCATAACAAAATTTCCTTCAAAGTCTCAATTCCATAATCCTTATACCTTAACTCCGGAACTACATAACGAAGCTCATCTGCCCATTTGCCCGTTTTCTTGAGCTTGCGCCTTCTCAATGGCAGTCCTAACATTTTCCGAGTTTCGCCATCTGGATCGTCGTCGAGTGGACGAAAGGGACGTTTGATTGGGGGTTTGGCTTTCTGGAGTAGGGATTGATCAGTGCATGTGGATGAATAACAAGGAACAAGGGATGGATGGCAAGAGTCTTACTTCTTTCCCCGCTAGGGCATTCTTTACTAATTCTAATTCCTTTTGCTGTTGTCTTTTTTCATATTCGGAGATAGGCTCGGGGAGATTTCCAGTAGCTGCCCGGTTTATCAGTATCAAAAAAGGGTTGAATATTAGGCAAAACACAAACCTCGTAGTGCATTATCTTTCTTTCTTTTTTCTTGAGCCTCTAAACGCTCGATGGATCTTAGTAGACGATCGCGCTCTTTAGCACTGATAGCTCTCTCACGCGGATCCTTGAAGGAAGTATCAATGACAGCGAGAAGTTGCTTTCTAAGTTCCTCGATCCGAATTCTCAGTTCAGACTTTGGTTTCGTCTCATACCTAACAGCAAATGGTGTGTTTGACTTTCTCAATCTTTCCAGTGGGGCCTCATAGTCTTCTTCGTTGTCACCAAAAATGTTCCGAAAAGTGTTTCTTTCTGGCTCTTCATATATTTTCGGCTGGGCTGATAGCACAGATGCCTCCTTTGTAAATTTTGGGCATTCATTTCCTGTGGGGACCTGAAGCTTAGCTTTCATAACCTCCCTGCGAAGGAAAGCTTGGAGACCGAGTTTCTTGGTCATAATGACGGGTCAAGGTGGCGGAGATTCAAGCACTTGGTATTTTTAGGAGAAGAAGAGAAAAGGCCAGTATTACTCCGCATACTTACTGCAAAGATTTCGATTTGATAACGAAGCACTTAGATACTAATCTAATCCAAAGATGCGGGGTAAGCACAAGATGTTGGTGAATATCAGATCAATACCACAAGATACTGACAGCATTTTCCCCTGAATTCATTCGGCAATGAAAAGAAGGCTTGGCAATCCATAGCACTTTGGCAGCCATGCCAGAGCCACGCCAGAAAACACAAAGGGAGATAGATATTGAACAGCTATATTCAAGCAGGCTCAGTTGCACAGTTTGATACCAGGAAAGTCTGTGGCAATTTCCTGGGTATGTGAGGAATCACAACTCGACGAAGACAATGAAAATTGATTTGCCGGCAACTTAGCTACTTGGCTAATTCGAAATTTTGAAATACACTAGTACTGATTGAAACATTGCTTCACACCCAAATGAGTCGAAGCATCGTTATCTGAAAAGGAGAGCAAGTGCTCTGTCACTTTAAAATATGATCCGATCTTGAGGGCAAACTTACATCGATCTTGTTGGTCCATTTTGCTTCGTTTATCTCAGCTTACAAAAAACGTATCACACAATTTCAGCTTTGCCGACAGTAGTTTATAATCGCTAGTTCGGAAAATTTAGTTTTAAATTTGACCTGAATTATCTCCTACTTTGTTTTTTGTAAAAGCTCGACAACTTTCGGTCTTCGCCAGCAACGAGGAGTCCACCAACGTTTTATCATACAACCTTCGTGAGTATTATCATCTTGTTTGTCTTACGCTCAACGGTATCAATTTGTTTCTGAAGGTGGATACTAACTTCTCAACTTTGCAGCCCATCGATAAAAATGGAAGCCGATTCAGAACAACAGTTGGCAGAAACAGCTGTGCGTTGGCATTGGAGCTTGCCGGAGGAAGAATGTCTAGCTCGGCTCGTCAATAAACACAAGAAAAAAGCTGAAGACGGTGAAACTCATACAGGCAATCTCTTTGACGAGGTAGCCATCGAACTCAATGGACTAGGATTTGGCATAGAAAGAACTAGTGGTGCATGTGCCAGTAAATGGCGTCGAATGAGCGATAATCAATCAAAGCTGCGTGGCAACACATTGTCAAATGGCTCGAATTGGGATTATGACTTTGATGACACTGGAGACTTTATCACAGATGAAGATGAAGTTGACAAAGGTCCCAATAGCATGATTGATAAAAACCAGAAGATAAGTAGACCTATATGGAGCGAAGAAGAATCGAGAACCCTCTACGAGAATATCAAGACTCTTCTGGAGTTGAGCAATCAAGAGAGGTCATCAAAGTTTACTAATGTAAAGCAACTTTTCAATCATGTAACCGCACTGCACAGAGTCAAAGGTTATTTTAGATCTTCAGATGCTTGTCATCACTATTGGAATACCACAGGTCGCGAGTTGTGGGACTATGATGAGCGAATTGTTGGAGATTTCAAGGTCAGTTTTCAAATTACGACGCACATCAAATATTCTAACTATCTTTCAGACGAATGATGCACGCAATGCAAAGGACATAAACTCTTCCTTCAAGACCAATGAAAGAGCAGTTGAGGACGTCAAGAAGTCAAAAAGATTTACACCTGGTCAGATAAGTGAACTGAGTCAATTAGCTAAAGAAACACTCAATCCATCCACGGAGCAAAAGGAGAAAGTTGCGAAGGATCATGGCATCAGTATTTTCCAAGTTTCGGTATGTTTGAGTTCTCATCACACATCCCAAGAGTTTGTAGTTTCTAACGAGATTTTAAGACCTATTTCGCAAATAAGAGATCCACCCAAAAGAAGGAAATGACAAAAAACGCGTTAGACCACGAAAGTTCCAAACGGAAGCAGTCTGGAAGACTGGAAGCAGAGTTCGCTGATGGTAACGAGTCGACTGTTGCTCTAGCAGATAATGTTTTGAGGGACACAAAGAAACCCAGACTGTCAAGTTCCTCTCACATAGCATTTAATAATGATGGGAAGAGTGCTAAGCTACCATCATCTATCGAACAAGTGAGCGGGAATGAGTACATGCCGTGTTTGATCATTGCTAACATATAGCTAGGATTATATTCGAAAGCATTCTGCCTCACCACCACTTCCAAACCCCACGAGACTGTACCCACCCGACAAAGACTTTATTGGATCGAATGCCCCTATCGAAATCAACAGTTCACCTATGCGCCCCACAAGCACCATGAAAGATGCACCGAATTCAGATGACGAGGCTGGATTCAAAGAGATGCAAGAAATGGTGCTCGTCCAGCGTCGCAGAATCGAGGAAAGAATTGCAGCATCGATCGATAGACGAAAGCAACTGGAATTGGAAACAATTAGACATCAAACCAGGGCGGATATGGAGCGAGAAGCGGCGGAAGGAACCCAGAAAAAAGTTGACGAGGAACTCAAGGTCGAGGCTCGATTGAGGACTAGACTCAATCAAATCGGAAGCTTGTAGAGAAGAGGACAAGAAAAGATGTTCATGTGTCATTAGCATTGATATGTTTTTGAGCTGCGAGGGCCGCCCTGCTTCTTTGTAATCAGATTAAGAAAGAAACGCTGTATGGAGGACAAATAGTAGATGCAGTTAGTAATGATACAACAATGAGTTCACAAACGATGAGTTCACAATCATAAAGCGTAAGACACTCCTCAACCTTCAAAGCCACAGAGAATCTACCGTCGAGTCGATTATCTACGAAAGTAGGTACTGAGTACGTTATCTTAGGGCTTGACGTGTAGTGAATAATCATGAAGCTTCTTGATGCAAGAGCACCGGCCCAACGGTTTCGCCATTTCATGTATACATTGACACACGGTTGACACATGATACTCCACGAAATTTGTTATTCTGCAAGTCACTACATAGAATAGATTCAATGAATAAGTGAATGTCATGATCAAAAACCCCTCATCTTATTCTAAAGTCAACCACACCCAGCAGCAATCTCCGAGGTGCCACCTCTCCTCCTCCGAAGGTCTCAGGAAATGACTATCTACTTATTCCCATATGAAGCTAAACCTTTTTCAACCACCTCTGTATGCACCGCCCTTCCATTCACTTGATATCACTTCGGGGAATCACTTATTCCGCTTGCTTTGATAGAAAATCTGATGCGCTAGTGGGAGGTACCGAGAGGAGTAAAATATTGCACTTTTATTTCTCGCGACCATATCCCTCTTTTATCCACTTCTCAACAACAACCTTTGGACCACCTGACGTCCAACATCTGTGTCGGGGGGTTTTTACGCGCTTTGCGCATGTTCTACGCTGAGTGTACTTGTTCGCAAAATTCATTTCATTCAAACGTCGAGTTCAATTTTTTTGATTTTTTCCCACAAGCCTTGTGTCGAGAATTGAGTTGCACGAACTCCTTTCCAACGACATCATCTCATCCATCAACACCCAATCCGAATACAATCAAATCTTCAAGTCACCTGCTGCCTTGTGCACATTGAAGTAACGTCTCTTCAATCTTCACCCTTCTCATTCTTTCGATTACAAAGCAAATCTACGACCTCAAATTTCGGCATAATGGCGCCACCTGATAAGACTTCTGTCAAGGAGGTACCGGCTCTCACCAAGGATGCAGAGGTAGAGAAAGCAGACGAGCACAAACATGCAGAGGAGGAAGATGTCCCGACACTTCGATCACCAAATCTCGATGTCATTGGTGTCAAAAATGTCAATCAAGAGGTCAATCAGGGTGTCAATCAAGAACTCAATCAAGAGGTCAATCGAAAGGTCAATCGAAAGTTCAATCAAGAGGTCAATCGAAATGACAGAAAGCGCCTTCCATACACAAAATGGTCAGAAAGGGAAGAAGAGATTGTTCGAGACATCATTGACAACCATAAAAGCAACCCAGAGACATCTAGAATGACTCTTGGAGAGCTGGATATATATTCAGTCAAGAAGCTAGCAGAGGCAGGATTCATCAGAACAGCATCGGCAGTTAGTTTTGTCCGGGGAAAACAACATTGTAAATTCGATTACAGCAAGGTATGTGATCTTGTTGCTAATATGCCCGAGTCAATTCGTGCCATGGAAGCAAGAGAAGATTCTGAGAAATCTGCCACCGTCGCACGCGAGTCAATTCGTGTCATGGAAGCAGGAGAAAATTCTCAGAAATCTGCCACCGTCGCAAGCGAGCCATTTCGTAGACGAAGTACAGTCCCTTTCCAGAGCGCAAGTGAGTTATGAATCATTGTTTTACTCGAATTATTCTAAACCTTTAGCTTCATTGCAGGAGTATGATACTTTGAGCAAAATGAAGAATAGCCAATTCGCTCTGAATGGCAAGCGGATTTACGAATCGTACAACGGCGATCCGGCAGTAGATAGTACCAATGCTACTAATGCTGCTGCTGCTGCTGCTGCTGCTGCTGCTCGGAAACCGCAAGCACAGGCATGTTCCATGGCGACCAACGGCGCATTTAACTCAGTAACCAATGTTCCTTTTATCATTTTGAAACTTGATCAGCTGAACTTCTTGCTGACATAGAACAGCAGCAGGGCTTCCAAACGACTTCTGGATCCAAATCCTGTGAAGTTCGCAAGAGACAAAGTGAGATGGGGTTGAAGATGCCGCCAGCATCAAAGCGGATGAGTGTCACCAATAACAGCAAGGAAACTCCTGTTGCGATCCGAAACGATTCACCATTAGGTCAACCACAGTCAGAGAGTGATCGAGCTGAACAAGCCAGACTTGAAAAAGCCAGACTTGAACACGCCAGAATTGAAAAAGTCAGAGCTGAATTAGCTGGTATAAAAGCAGTGTTCTTGGAATGTTACCGAGCAAAGCATTGGTCTGAGATGATTGTAGGGGAATATGATTTTCGGCTCAAGGAGGCAGCGGATGAGGCAGCGGATATGGCAGCGGAGTATGATTCTCGGCGCAAGGAGGCAGCGGACAAGGCAGCGGATATGGCAGCGGAGTATGATTCTCGGCGCAAGGAGGCAGCGAATAAGGCAGCGGAGTATAATTCTCGGCGCAAGGAGGCAGCGGATAAGGCAGCGGATTACACAAAGCAAGCTAGCGAGAATGTGGACAAGATGCTCGAACTCCAGAAACTAAACCCAGAGTTCGAGAACTATGACTCATTCTAATAAATGTATAGTTGACAGGGCTGGCTTTGATTCAGAAGACGACAATGATAATAAAAAAGTCTAAAATGAAGTGTGAAATGAAATGTGAATGAAGTGAAACCAAACGAGTCAAAACCTACCTTCAAGATATGTAATTCAGGATTCAGCACTATAGGCAGTAGCCTGCAAGATCTACAATTGAGAAGTTGGCGTTAAAGTATCGTTCTCCATTGTATTAAGCGAGAGACTGAACAAAGTCTCGTTAACACCAACGCATTCCAAGCGGTCCCATTCAATTTTTATTCCACTTATTACATCATTCAAATTTTCTTAAAGACGAGTTTCTTTCTATCCGTCATCAGGAACCAACAATATCAATTTAGAATATCAAAGAATTGGGAGGGAGATGGCTGCTCGGGAGTTTCCAGAGCTTGAGCGATATCATATGTCCTTTCCCATGATCTAAACGAGGTGAAATCTGACAAGAACCTTGGTACAGGAGGTACGGCAAGAAAGGAGAGGTCTATGATAGTACTGCTAGTGAGATCATCAGTCGCACTGAATGAATTATGAGATGGTTCATCGGGACGAAAACTTTTCGGCTACAAACAGTCACAAAGCAGGCCATCTCTCGAATTATGGCACCGGCGCTGCGAACAGTGCAAATGACAAAGCCCGGTGCGGAACAACCAAAAGAAGAAATCACTAACTTGTTATGCTATTTGCTATATAGGTAGACTATTCCATATGGAAAACAGGTGTATTTCTGGCCGCATCAGACAAATTCATAGAAATCTAACATGCAACGTCCGCACCTACTAAATTTAAAGACACTAATCTTTCTGCAACGATAAGTAACCGTGATAGCATTACAGGTTCAGACTGACAAACAAGATGCTAGGAAAATTCACAAACTCAACAACACTTATCATCATTCCTCCACGAACACGGGAACAGACCACTTACCTCAGTAAAGTAAAACCTCCCCAACATATAAGCAACAGTCCTAGTACCACAAAAACGATATACAATTCCACTTGACGGTTTACCAAGAGGCTATCGTTGAATATGTCACTGAAACCTCCAGCTAATCAGACAGCTACTTGGCTATCACATCATCGATTATCCCATCACAGCAATATTCAGATTGATGGATTGTTTCACTAAAACATCGAATGGACGTCTGCACTCACGTCAAAGTTAAATACACCACCGTAGAATACATCAGTTCCAACCGAGTGCTCTGAATACGAAACAAGGCATAGTCTAGACAGGGCTGAAGAGGAGCCGAGGGAATAGCGACGTGTGAGCGGGGGACGAGGGATGGACGAATATGTGCGTCAGACTGAACTGCCTTTTATGCATGTTATGTGAGATGCAATGCGATTATATTATTGTGTTACGCTGGGCGTTGGTTCAATGTAGGATGATAGGTGTCACCCAGAAAGTGGGTTGGTAGATGCTGAGTAGGTATCAGTTTCAGGTCCGATAAGATTAGGGGCTGAGCTTGGAGTTTATTCATGCGGATGATTGTCAGTTGGTTGGAAAAAGTTGGTGAGTGTCGTTGAGGCGGCAGTTGGGAATTGCTGGCGATATGTTGGTGGTTTGTCCTGATACCCGTTGGACGGGTGCTATATAGCGCGTTGTGCTTGATATGAATCACGGATAATATTCAAGCTCACAACAGTTTCTCCCCCCTCTCGGTGTGGCACACCTCCAGATTCGACAAGAACGACGTCAAGTTTATTCACGTGACATTCCAACTCCCCTGCTCTCCCACCCACGAAAAGGCCGCGGCACTGGTGACCGGCATGAAACTTTTGGTAGGTTAAGCGACAGGGACAATGATCTGAATGAAGGGTCTAGAACGGAGTTCTATTCTTGTGATTTGCTCTCCACAAATAATCTCCCTTTGAAATTCAATCAGACAGGGTCAACTCTGGACTCTGAAGAAAAGGATATGGTATATCATCCCTCGATCCCATATTTTCTGCAACTCCCTTTGTGATTGGGGTGATCAATAGGCCATGGGTCGAAATTTCTTGTTGGAAAACGCGGTCGAAACAAATCCAGGCGTTTCTTTAAGGAGGATCATCAAATTGACGCTGAAACATCGATGTAGTGTTTTAGGACAGGACAGATAGGCGGAGTTGCCGAATTAGGCATTGGCGATCGAATTATCTTTCTCAGCTGATAATTTGGTTCCTCCCGGATCAGAACAATGGTATGGAGCATAAATGATATAATTTAGGGAAGGAAAGTCGACGTAAGAGCAATTTAGGTTTGATTCTTCCGATGAACTATTTTCAACCTACGGCGCAGCTACGTAAATTATGTACTCAGCCTCGTCCAAGGAGTTCGAAGTAAAGATTCAAAATCAAGGGGAAATTGTCAAACTGGACATGTGGGCAGCCGCGTGTTTGGATAGAATCAAGCGTTATTTGAGATGTGGTGTATCTAGTAATGGAAGAAGCGGTAAATCATCAACATTGTTCCCGGCAACCGACAGGAGGATTTTCGAGGTACATACTTTAGTCTGGTTCTTGACTACTAGCTAGACCTTTGGCATCTTTCTCGACGGACCAGCCTTTCCAATATTGAGAAGTTTGAGAATTACTTATGGGAGTCTCCAAAAAGAAGTTTCGTGGAGTATAGACCGCAACAAGGAGTATCATGTGCAAAGAGTACTGTACTCTCATCCTGGCTTTGAGTGGCAGCGGTACTGTATGACGATAATCTTGTAATACGAAGAACACGATGTTATTCAAGATGCTTGGGAATTGGTGGCGAATGAATAACTACCTCGTATGTATATCTATAATTTCACGAGTACATATCAACATCCTCATTCGAACACAAAGACTCCATCTCATCATCTTATATGTACACACCATCTGTTTGGGATCATCAGATACAGCACACTCTTCAGCATGGAGAAATTACTATAGACTGGAAGAATCCATGGATTACAGCATAAATAACACGAGATGAAAGGATGCGTTGTGGAAGTTCATATCGCCACGTTCATCTTCTCTATATGTCATCTTTCGATCAGCGAATAAGATGTGACCCGTCCTTATGTTCATCGCGACATCTCCTTGGTTGAGGGTCTATATTTGAAACCCTTAAAAGTGCCACCATGCAGGAATAATCGCATCTCGTAGGCTAAACACTCTCTTGGTTCCATCGACCCATGGTTATTCCTGGTCTCGGATCAAACTCTGTTGGAACATTGAAATGTCGGGTCATTGTATGTATGTATGGACTGGGTTCCGAAGATTCATTGTATCTTTTCGGTATTGGAGAACAACGGGAGGTCCTTATTGTGTCTCGAAATCAGTTGTAGTTATATATATTTGACGGAATGTGAGGAGTACAGACGACATTCAATCTTTCCCGTTCCTTGGGGTCAATATACGAAGAACATCGATATTCCTTACTGTGACCATTCTTCCTGTACCTTACGCCATGAGAGGAGAATATGAATATCCCTACCGAGGAACGAATATAAAACTGATACATATTCTCCATCCATACCTGCAGATTTGATCTGCAACGGTAATTAAATTCTGAGTGTTTGGTATTTCGAATGGTCATCCTTCTTGTAGCTACCCATATAAACGGTTCACGGTATTGTTGAACTACAACATGATGAACAACCGTAGAGTGATTTCCGAGAGAGAAATAACTAAGAATAAATTGAAGAATGATCCGGCGGTAAGGAGAGGCGTTTTTGGGGTAATTCACTTATTGGGTAGTCGAAGGAACAATCTCACATCTCACATCTGCCTCAAAAGAAAGATACTTCGGCAGAAAAGTTAATCTTCATATCGTATATTCCACTCTGTCTCTGCTTGAAAGAAAAAAGAGGTCAAAATTGATCACTCTAATAAATTCTATAATAAATCAGTAGATAATAAAAATATAAAAATTAATAATATCTAATAAATCCTTGAATAATCTTCAATTATAAAAGTATTTTAATATTTAAATCTTTGAATTGCGTCGTAGAATAGAACAATAGGATTATTCAAGGGCTTTGCTAGTGGTCAATTCCGGCCTGTTTTTCCTCCTACGAAGAGTCTGTATCGTACCAAATCGGTACTCAACTTGATTCACTATATTCGGAATCAGAGCGGTCTCGTATGTTTATGTTATATAATTTATCCCCATCTTGGGTTCTAAAGGCTTATTAGACTGTCGGGTGGGAGTTGTCTCATCTCACGACTTCCACTTCCACTTCCACTTCCAACAACGTGCTGCGCAGAACTGCCACCAGTAGATGCTCTGCCCCCCTTTGGAATGTATGCTGGTCGCTAAAGGATCATTAGCCTTTCCTTCTCCTCGATTTCCTAAAATCTTACCTCCCTCGAGCCTCCTTGACCATTTGTGTCTCATCTGATCTGAGCCCAAGGGAATTTCTAGACCACTTCCCTCATTGATAAGTGTACGGATGTACCAACCACATTCACCCTGCGACCACGGTGAAGCAAGAAAGATACACCGTTTGGCATAAACCTTCTTCTATCAGTCTAGCCCTTCGTCTCCCTCTTCGTCTCTCCTTGGTATCTCTGTACTTGCTGGACTAAGGACTAAGATTACGTTTATATTGGTACAGGTACAGGTACTGACCTACTTATCGATAATACATTTAACAGCAGGCTGAACAAGAAGTCTCAAATCTCACAAAATCGGATCGAATCGCAAGTACCTACATTCATTCAATCAACATCAGTGGTATCTTCAACGGGTGGATTGATTTGATTTTGGGTGAATTCGTCCAACGTATATCTCATCTCATATCGTTCTCCAACAATTCACAGTTCATCCAACCCTCGATCTCGTCCCGTCACTACGACCTAGGTATTACTAATTATTCTCTCACCTCACCTGTCTGTTCTCTCCCATAGACAACCAAACCACCCTTCAACTCATTTTCTCCACCCAACTCAATTGACCCCCAAACTTCGCGAATCAAGCTCCAGGAACGTTTCTTTGATGATCGTCTATTCGCACTAGCTTCTTTTCCCCTTGCGAACTTGCATACCTCCGTAAACAATTCTCGAATCTCCTACAGACCGTGCGCTTTTACTCTCTAGAAATCGACAAACCTAACGTCGAGGGATCGCATCTGTCAATTCATGTTCAGCCTGGGTCCACCGTCCGTGATACTCGAGGAGGAAGTGTATCTGCAGAAATAGAAGGATATTCAAAGGGTTTCTTTCGAGGCTCGCTCCTCACATACATTTGGCAAGATGGAATCGCCAGACAATAGTACATATCTGGAATCCCCTATGGAGGGTGACGATGTGGCATATCCGTGTAAAGGATGTGGTGATGTGAGTGTTCCCGTCCCTCGCACCCATAATGTGTTTACGAATCTGCCACTAAAAGTGAATTTTTTGCACAGATCCTCGAGGAGGGAAAAGCCTTCGAACTTGGTAAGTTGTGAACTATCCCACGATCTTCTTCAATCTCTTTACTATGCGTTACGTTGCTTGATTTGATTTGAGCCTCGAGTTGTACATTGAATATCCGAGAAATCAATCAAATGAACCCTCCGACCTCAAAATTTAACAATTCTAACGATCCTGTAGCTGGCAATCGATGGCATTTAAATTGCTTCCGATGCAATACTTGCGGAACTCTCCTGGATTCCGATGCGAATTTGTTACTCCTGGGTGACGGGTCTCTTATCTGCAATAATTGCACTTACAGCTGCAGTGCTTGCAATAACAAAATTGAAGACCTCGCAATCCTCACCGGTGACCAAGCATTTTGTGCAACATGCTTTCGATGCAGGAACTGCAAACGTAAGATCGAAAACCTTCGTTATGCTCGCACATCTCAAGGAATATTTTGTATGAGCTGTCATGAATCGCTAATGGCTAGGCGGCGTAAAAAGTCGAGGGCCGCTGCGAATGCGAAGAAAAAAGACGATCAATCTCCTATGCTTGTCGATAAATCACTACCCGCCCTACCACCGAACGCCGTTCCACAAAGCGCCTTCTCCCCTGAACGTGAGATCCCGGATCCTCACAATGCAGATAACCCTACAGAATTATCACCAAGGCCGCGGCCAACATATTCTCGTACAGATTCCTCATCTAGGAGTAGTTCTCGAAAACCTCGCGATGATACTTCCTCTCATCGAGCCTCTACCGATACTACTGGCCGAGATGGATTGACGCTTCCAACGACGACGTATCGAAATAATAGATATTCGGGGATATCGCAAATGTCTGAGATTGGAAATGGGGACGGGGAGAGCTTTTTCATACCTCTCGCTCTGGACCCAAGCCCTGCGCCATCCTTGACACCAAGATCTACGTCGACATCATGGGACACAAAGAAGGCGAAAGAGAACCAAGCACCAGATCGAGATTACTTTGGCGCGAAAGACAATATGCGAAGTCAAACCGAACCACAGCCACAGAGACGATCAAGGGATTTGAGGGATGCGAGTTCAACGTCAACACCGCACATCGCATTCCAAGATAAAAACCAACCATCCGATGAACAGTTGGCACAGATCAAGGACAGCATACGCAGAGCAGCAAACGGCACAGGCGCACTTGCCAAAGAACCATCTGCATCTACGAGCGATGATACTCTATTACAACATGCAAGCTCGCCAACCGCTGACGCCCCTGATGGAAAAACACAAGGATCTAGTGAAAAGTTCAGGTTAGGTGATGTTCCAAAGGGAAAGCGGGCTGGGACAACGAGAAGCGATTCTCAATCGGATTACACTGGCAGCGAGAGCAACTCCTCGAAATCTGCCATATCCAACATACCCACCAGGAAAGACAGCAACATGCCAAAAATGGACTCTCCAAGGACTCTAATGGCAGCAGACCAGATTACGTCCAGATCTTCACTGGAATCACGACCAAAGGACATGGAAAATTCTACCATTTCAAGGGTCAATTCTGGAAGTTCCAAAGTCTCAATACCCCGTAAGGAGATAGCCTCAGGACCAGTGAAAAGTCACGTTAGTACAATGAGCTTGTCTTCCGGAACAGAAACCTCTCCATCCACGGAATCCTCTCCAGAAGGAACAGCTCATACCCCGACAGTGAATGGCAAATTAATCTCTGGCCCCTTGTTGCAATCGCCTATAGATGATATGGTACCTCCAAATCGCTCGTCAACTCGCCCTCCTTTACCAAAACAACAACTCAGTGATACATATATGACTCCAAGAGCACCCCCAGCGCCGCCATCAGCAGGCTCGAATGGTACCGCTTCATCGCCCAATTTACCAAGGTGGAGTGCTGGCGGTGATCTTACCATGGATGAAGATATGGCTAGGATATTTGGCAACGATGAAGGCTCACAATCTATAATTCGCAGAGTCTCCAACGCTGTACGTCACGTTCGAAACACCAGTAGTGAAGCAAGCACTTCTGCCCGCGGTCATGGTCGTAGCGTCAGCGAAACAACCGCACGTACTCCTAACTCACCACGATGGCCAAAAACTCCAATAATAGAGGACACTAGCGGACCCAGAGATATTAGTAGCCCGATTTCTATAAGCTCGCCAAATCCTGGAGATGATCCGGCTTTGCTGAGAAGGCAACTTCGCAACTCCGAACAAAGAGTTGCAGAACTTGAGAGACAGTTCGTAAACGAGAAAGATTTGAAAACACTGAACAAAAAACTCATCGAAAAGCGAAAGACTGTCTCGGTTCTAGATTCTCAAACGGAACTTATGATCCGCCAATTAGAGGTTCTAGCTGGCTATGTGGAACGTGCCAAAGGTTCGAAACAACCACTTGACATTGCTGAGCTGGAAGATTCTGCCATCAAAGAATTTGTTCAAAAGCTTGATCGCCTTAAACAGTCAATGTCCGGCGCAATTGAGCAACTCTTTGAGGAGCGGGATGAATTGCTAGAAGAAAAGAACCAAGCTATTGCCGATCGTGATAGAGCTCTAGTTGAGTTTGAGCAATTATCGTCTAAGAATGCACAACTTGCAGATATGAATAATGATCTTACCCACCAAATCCAGGAACGCTTCAAATCGGCCAATACCAATATGGAAAGCCCAAGGCCATCAACAAACGGTCTGGGAATCTACACTCACCATAATAAGGATAAGTCTAACGTTTCCGTTCATTTAGATAATGCAAGCCTCCGCCCATCGGAAAGCAGTAGTGCTACCTACAATAATTCTATCAATAGCTATCCACACCCAATGGAACAGGACCCCAGCATGGAGCCAGCGACGTTATTATCAGCTCCTCATGTCGTCAATATCCGCAAGGGACAAGCAAAGAAGTTTAACTGGAAGAAGGGTGGCCAAACTGTTGCCAAGGGAGTTACTAAAGGTTTCAAGGGTGCTTTCTCCAGCGGACAAGAACGGCCATTAAACCAATGGCCAGGTCAGACTGGTGATAATATCGGTATGCCTTACAACATGACTATGGAGCACGTGCAATCTCCGGCGCCAAATGCCTCTGGGGCAAGCTTACCCAGGTCTACATCAAATGATCCCTCTCGCCAAGGATTTGGATTATTCAAGAAATCACAGTCAATGCCAAAGTCGATGTCGAGTGGTAACATTCTCGCCGCCGAGAGTCCTTCAACTCTGTTCGGTTCTGATCTTGTTGAAAGAGCTGATTATGAGCGTCGGCAAATTCCAAGTGTGGTCACTCGCTGCATTGAAGAAGTTGAATTGCGTGGAATGGACGTTGAGGGTATCTATCGGAAGACTGGAGGTACTGGGCAAGTCAACATTATCAAAGAAGGATTCGACAAGACTGAAGACTATGATATTTCGGATCCCGACCTCGATATCACCGCCGTTACCAGTGTTTTGAAACAATATTTCCGAAAGCTTCCTGTGCCACTTTTGACCTTCGATGTTTATGATCGAGTGTTAGAATCAATCTGTAAGTTCAAACTCATACTCTGACAGCAGTTACTTGCTAATATAACTATAGCTATCGAAGACAACGCAGAACGCTGCACACATCTGCGGAACACAGTTAACATGCTACCTCCCAAGCATCGTGATTGTCTTGAGTTTTTGATTTTCCATCTTGTGCGTGTGGCAAAACGAGATAGCGAGAACTTGGTACGTTCATCTGTATACATTGTTCTTCTGATATACTAACTATTCGTCACAGATGACACCTAAGAATCTGGCAGTGGTTTTTGCACCGACTATCATGCGTGATCACAGCTTAGACCGTGAGATGACGGATATGCACGCCAAGAATCAAGCTGTTCAGTTCGTCATTGAGAACAGTTACGACATATTTGCTGGCGCTTAAAGAAGCTTATAACCTTACCACGAAACCTCTATGACCTTACACTTCTGAATGATTGGAACCTTTAGCTTTTCTTATCTTATGTTTCGCTTTCAGCGTCGGATACGCAGAAAGCGTCGAGATGTATATTCTTTTTTGCACTCATGTTTAGCAAGGTGATGGGTGGGGCGTTAGTTCTGGAAAGCGAATGAATGATAGACCGATTTTTTCATCGGTAACAGAGATGATTGAGAGAGAAATTTACATTTTTATGGCGTTTTTTTAAGTGCCTCACTTGCTTCTGTGTTTTTTGATTGATGATTGATTTGATTTGATTTGATATTTGAATGGCCGGAAATCTACATACTTGCTTGCTAGCTCTCTTTTCTCTTCTTCAAATCGAGCTAATTGATAGGCTTTCATGTCTGGGGCTATGCGTCTGAAGAATGCATATAGGGGGTACGAAAAGGGGGCAATATGATTAGTAGGTACTGTGCATTTTACGCGACAAGACGCTGCAGGGAGAGAAAGTTCTGGCATTAGCTTGGGGGCAGATCATGAGATAGAAAATTCGTCGTCGCTCACGCAGAAAGGATGATACTAGATCGGAAGCGTGGTTTATTTATGGGTTGATGTTTCTACTGCGATGCAGTGCGATGTGGTAAGGAGTCGTGAGGTGGTGGTTCTAATGGCTATGATGCGTGGGAGGTTGTGTATGTATGTATGCATGTATGCGTGTATGTGGGTTAGTTAGTTAGTTAGTTAGTTAGTTAGCTTAGGGAATGATTATTGCGTTGATGTTGTAGCATATCATATCATATATCATATATCGGATGTTTGAGTGTGCGTGCGGTTGTGGATGGTGGATGCGTATGTGTATGTGAAATGGATAATGGATAGATGAATGGATTATCGTCGCGCTCATATCCAGATGGATGATGGATGGATGGATTGACTTGTTTTAATTCATTCGGTTGCGCGTTTCATCATCTGGTCCATATGTATCTATATCTATATCATATCATATCATATCACCTCACTCCCTAGCCATCACTATATCCACATCTACATCTACATCTACATCCACATCCACATCCACATCTAAATTCTCAACCCCCAACCAGCCAACCAACCAACCCCATCAACTCAATACCCAAGTCTTCTCCCATCAAGATCAAAAGAACCGACATCTCAATTCTCGCTATACAAAACCACCCCCGGCTGGATCTCTACTCTTTAATACACTTTCCCCCAATCTATCTCATAGCATACTCCACCAGTACAACGCTCTTGGAAATTGAAAGTTAGAAGATCAAAGAACCCCGCTTAGCGAACCCGGGGTTGTAAACTCCATACTCGTAATGTGCAAGGAGATATTGATCAACCAACTATACGGATCTGAACTCGAAATTTTATAGGATCTGAGTACCTACACTCAGGCAGCGATGCAATAAGTAGGTGGAACCGAATATACAATTAGCAAACATAGAAGCCGTCATTAGATCATCCATGATCATTACTCAAAATGCGCAAAGAAAGCTAGCCATGAGAGCGCACAAAAATGACAAGATTATAACATATAAATGTACTATGACTATGACTACGACTCAAACTCTTACGCCTTTGCCAATAACCAGAAAGTTGATATGTTACGTGCACTGCACAACGCCTTGTATCGCCCTTCCATTTTCCCTCGCTGCACACCATAGAATCCATCGCACCACCCAGAAAATATCCCAAAAATATCCAGTCAAAACAAAAGACTTTCGTATTGTACAACGATCTTACTCATGATTCCCTTCGCTCACTCAAATGAAACATTAACTTATGCCACTGACCTTCGTTCCATGTCACCCTCCACACCGTCAGTTTCCTACCTCCAACTCCCTCTGCCTCTTGACAATATAGTACGTGATCAAGCTCTTTGGATCACCACTCACTCTTCCACCAATTCCACTCCAGAATCTTGCTTCTCCGATTCTTGCATGCGTACTCACACAGAGTACCACAGCATCCAGTCTCACTCCGCTCTCCTTGCTCTCAAGACACTTCGCTGCCAATTCCAGGATGCTATCAATTTCTGCATCTTCCAACTCAACTTCTAATTTGATATCTAAAGTCTGCTTGAGTATATGTAATCCCATACTAAATTTTCGGCATCCTTCCAATGTCATTTCTTCGTTGGAGAGGGAGTTGAGAATGGTCGTGATGGTCTCTTTGGGATTGGCAAGTGTAACAAGCTCATCGGCGAGAAGTTCGAGGCCACTGACAATATGGGCGCGTGCATCGTAGCAGGATCTAGTTACAAGAATAGAATGGAAGCCTTTCGCGATATGTGGTCTGAAGTACTCTCGGTAATTTTTGTACAAGAGTTTAACTGTGGCTAGTATTTGTGCTTTGACATCCTGAACTTTTGCGGGCGAGAGATTTGTTAATGGTTCTTCAAGATATTCAAAAAGTCCTAACAAGAGGGCGGGGAATCTGCCTTCTCCCCATACGGCTTTGTTATCTCTGATCATGGCTTGAAGTTTTCGGAAACCGTGGACGTCTAGAGATTTGGTTCTGATCTTGGAAATACCACTATCGAGTAATTTTGTGCTTTGTTTGAGTTTATCCGGGGACATTGGCGGGTTCTTGGCTCCTTCACCATCAAATTCGCTAATGCCATTTCTTGACAGGTTCATAGCATCTTCATTGACAGGAACTTCTTCTAAAACGGATTGAGGAACTGTAGGTCCTGGGATAGTGGTGTCATCTGTGCTTGAGAATGGGTCTTCATAAACCTTCATTGGCTGATTGACAGGAGCTTTGATATCTTCCACCTCAGAAGGGTCAAAGACCTGGGGGAGTTTCTCAGATTTGATCCGTTCTAACCCTGTAATGGTGGGAACAACCATTGTAAAATCTTCATCTGCTCTTGAAGGACTAGATCCAGGTCCGGGTAATCCAGGTACCGATTTGGTTCTTGTCCTAACAGGACTACTGATGTGAGGAGAAGCAGCAAGTCTAGGAGAAGCAGTTGCGACTCGCCCAGATGTGCTTTTTGCTACAGGACTTGTGTAAGTAGATTGGGTTGGATGATGAGATTGCGTGGGATGACTAGAATGGCTTGTGTTGGGTCTCGGAACTGGAGCTCTTCTAGCCTGGGGAGAGCTGGTAGCAACGGGAGTTTTAGATCTTGGTGGTCGTGCGGATGTAGAGGATGAAGGGCTGGCATTTGCTTCGCTGGAGGCTTGATTGGTTCTTCTTACAGAATACGGCCCGGCAGTTGCAGGTCTAGCAGCAAGTTCTGGTCTCTTAGATTTACTTGGTCGCATGGGTGCAACAGAAAGACCGCCACGAGATCCAGTAGCCTCTAGATGAGGTCTTGTGGGAGCTACTTCTGAAGACGATTGTTTACCTGATGCGGTTGGCACGGTCCTTGTTGGAGAAAATGTTGACATTGCAGAACCAGGACGAGTAGGAATAGTCTTGGTGGCCATTTGTGCCTTTTTCTGCGCTAACATAGTCTCCCTCAAAGAGGGTCTAGGAGGTCCAGTAGTGCTCTTGGAGAAACCAAGGCCGGGTCTCGCGGAGCTGACTGCCGCTGCCTTCTTTGGTGCATTGGGATTGTCTGGAGAATTCTCTAGTAGTCTCCTCTGAGTCGGTTCTAGATCTTCGATTATCCTAAAACACGTTAGTATCATTGAGAAAGCGAAGAAATGCTTATACACTTACAACTCAGCCCTTGCTGGCCATATCTG
Source organism: Botrytis squamosa (assembly GCA_014898485.2). Taxonomy (NCBI): domain Eukaryota; kingdom Fungi; phylum Ascomycota; class Leotiomycetes; order Helotiales; family Sclerotiniaceae; genus Botrytis; species Botrytis squamosa. Next base: position 868,298 of record RCTC02000017.1, read on the forward strand.
AGCAAAAGTCCAATAGGTCGATCTCATATTCTCGCGAACACCAGGATTGGCATCGGCTAGACCTTTCTTTATACATTTTTCAATCAGTTCCAAGCCTCCACTGTGTTCAACGTGACTTTTGTGTTGCGCCTCCTTCTTAAGCAATGTTTTGAGCCAGCCTGTGGCATATGTTCTAGGCTGAACATTCTTGTCCTGGCATGCGAGCCAGATATGCTGCATGATCCGATGATTATAGGTAACGCCGCTGATAATAATATCAACTGTCAAATTTCCGTTCTGCGAACTAATTTTTTTAGTGCCACCACAGAGTTTGATAAGGTTTTGTAGAAGAATTTCGACCATAGGATCCAGTCCAGGCCCAGCAGTTCGAGCAATTTCTTGAACGACACTACACCCTTCTTTTGAAAGACTAGTTCTCAATGAATTAACAGCTTTCAAGATACCATCCAGAAGGCTTTTGATACCAGCAAGGAAAGCATCATGATAGTCGCTTGGGGCGTTTCCGGCGTTCAATCTTCGTAACTTTGTACAACTTTGTTCTCTCTTAAACCAATTTGCTTCAGACTCCTTGTCTTGAAACCATTGATGCATTTCTTGAAAAGTTTCCTCCAATTCCCTTTGTGTATTCACATATGCAGGGTCTACTTGCTCAACTCTGACTTCTGGTGTTGCTGGTCTTGAGACGTTCATCGCAGATGCACTACTAGCTAAAGGATTTCGCATAGGGACTTCAGTTCTTTCCAGTTCCACCACTACTGGGGCTCCTCCTTGTATAAGTTGACTCGTGATAGCTGATACGATCGCTGGTCGAACGTTGAAGTTCTTCAACTGCTTCTTGAGATCGGATTTGGCTCCATTGGGGGCATTTCTGTGGCAATTAGAATATGAAAGTAATATGGCCGATGGAAAGAGACTTACTGGAATAAGGTGATGACAGTGTTTCTCGCAGTATCTCTTACCATGCCATCGGCATCTTCGAGTAGCTCCATTAGTGTAGTTACAAAACTTTTGAATGCCATCCCATGCTCTTGGTGCATCTATTTGATACGATAGTTAGAAAGTGTAAACAACCCCGCGCCAAAATGCATCTGTTTACCTGTACAATCCAATTCATTGAATTTTCTTTCATCCTCGAGTTCTTTCCTATCAGTCCTGCGTTCTTTACAATTCTTTCCACATCCATCGGCGCATTTTTCCAGAACGTTGTAAGACATTGCGCAGCAAGTTGTCGATATTTCTCCCTCTGATCGCCCATCTTATCATTTATCATTGGCAGAGTTCGGGCAGCTTCCTTGACAATATATTTTGGTTCCTGGCGTGACAGTCTGGTGAGGAGATGATTGAGGGTAGAGAACCCAGCGTTGACTAGTGCGGCATGCTGCGACGACATTGCTATGCGCAAGGCTTCGAATAGTGAAAGTATGCATGGTTCTGGAACGTTATGTTGTTTGATACTGGATTTGATGTTGTTGATCTGATTGACCTTCGAATCTATCAAAGCATCTGTTCGAAGTATGGCCAGCAAGTTTGCTACTTGATCTTCGGTGATCTTTTCACCCATGATTGAGGTGGGGTGAAGTTGAAGAAACCGTAAATATCAAATCAGGATATGTGCCTATCTGTAGATGAGATGTGCTGTCAGTGATTTTGAGAATAAAGGAGGTTATGCACAGTATGGCATTCGGTTATTGAAGAGACGATGATGTAGCACAATATTCACATTAAGAAATTATGAAATTTGGAGACACTTACGATGATGTTGTACGTTGGTATGTAACTCTCAAAATTCCCTTTGGAGATAAATCTGTCGCGTCAAAACAAATTATGGTTTCCCGGGCAGGGGGAGCACGGACTAGTCTCAGAGCTTCCATTATTATAAATACGATCAGACCCCAGCAAGAGGAGATAAGCCAGTCAGATTGGCTCATTGGTAAGAGACATGAACATTTCTATCCCTCTCATTGGACATGGAAATACTCTTGTTGACAACCTTGGAACCTATCATCTCAATATTGATTCCTATTCAAGAAGCAAAGAAAGCCCTTTCAGCCATTCTCATTTGGCAATATATCAATCAACAAACATCTACAGCCTGTCTCCTTACCGCATCTGAGTCCTCAACTTGAAAGAAGCTCATCCCTCTGCTCCATCAACAAGGTCAAGCTAGGAGACTAAACACGGCACTCATCACTCACTCCATTACCGACATCACCCAGCACCTATTCAACCTTCATTATTGCAATTCCGCATAAGAAGATCAATGCAACACAGGATCCTTGCAAGGAGTGACCTTGTCCTAAACCTTATCCTTCGATCCTTTGAACCCTACATATCACCCGCATAATGCCCACTTCCCCCGCAACCAGCCCCGTTCCTCCACCTGTATTCATGCCTCAATTCTCCAGCACCTCACCGGCTCCGACTCCTATACCGATGCCTCCTTCGAAAGAAAAGCCGGCTTCAAAGCTTGATAAAGATGACAGTTCCAACCCGTCTATCAAATTTCCTCTACCCAAGTTACGCCTCGAGTTGCGGGATCTCAATCATGCAGGATCGCATACTTTCTTGACCGCCGTTATAGCGAACGAGGCTCTACAGACAGCAGTTCAAAGCGTTCTCACGCTACTATATGAGTCTCCTGATTGTCCTACCACAACTCCGACTCCAACTCGATCGGTGACCCTGATACTCCGATCCATGGAAGGTGTGGCATATACAACAGGTAGCGACCTTGACAATGACCACAAGGAGATACATTTATCCCTAGATTACATACAGCACGAATCAATTAAGCCGGATCGAAAGAAGCATGAGATCATGGGTGTGTTGACTCATGAAATGGTACATTGCTATCAATACAATGGATTCAACACTTGCCCTGGTGGCTTGGTTGAAGGAATTGCAGATTGGGTTCGATTGAACGCCAATTTGAGTCCACCTCATTGGAAAAGAGAGGCTACCGGGAAATGGGATGCAGGTTACCAACACACCGGCTATTTTCTTGAATATCTGGAACAGAGATTCGGTAAAGGTACAGTAAGAAGGGTGAATGAAAAGTTGAGAGTTGAGCGATACGAGGAGAAACGATTCTGGACTGAACTTTGTGGAAGGCCGGTAGAACAGCTTTGGAAAGATTACTCGAAGCATCTGGAAGCAGAGGAGAGGAAAGCTGAAGAAGAAGAGTGTGTGATTGTGGAAAAGGAAGATGCTATAACACCCACAAAGTCCAAGTCAGAAGGGGATAAAGTGGCGCTTGCCACAAAAACGGAGGAAACGAAAGATAGCCCCACAAACACTGAGAAGCCTGAGTGAATTTCAGAGACGCTTTTTGAATCGATATATCATTCTCTACGAATCTCAACAACAGGCTTTCTCCATCACTTCACCCGATGCATATAGCATGTTTCACATCAATGTTTATCTGAAGATGTTCAAGATGAGCTTGTACAATTTAGAGGGTAATTTTCAACCAAGATTCCGATTGTTCACAAGGTTCAATCATTGGCTAACTTGAACTGTTATAGAAGGGCAGAATACCATAGAATGATACAATTATATTATGATTATACATTATATATTTTTATTACCTCCACCTATGTCCATACCATTCATCGCGATCTCTAATCCACTGTATCTTTCCTATTTGCCTCATCTCTACTGTGTATCCGGCGTTTGCCTAGATGATTTCGAACTCAATGGCTATGGGTAGGAGACGAGAACTAATAGCATGCCCCAAATCCAAATCTATGGCCGAAGACATCCGCTAAATGGAATCTTTGTCCGAGGTCCAATTCTGGAATCTCACAATCTCCGTTTCCGTTTCTCATGTCGCTGGCATACTTGTCGAACGATGTTTTCAGGTCCAACTCATCGTGGTACATACCATGTACAATTGTTTTTGTTGCGATAAACTTTTCAAACTTTGCATCTTCCAAAGCCTGAGTCTTACTACAAAGAAAAGATTTTTGTTTCTCTCGGCGTACGCATTTCATACTGTTATAAACCCTTCCATAAATTTTTGATGCTTGAAAATTGTTCGAAAAAGGGCTCATCACAAGCGGGAAGCAATGATGCTATTTCTTGCAATTTATCTCGGGTCGAGGAAGATGGTACAATACTTGATGTTGAGGATGCAGAGCCGGTAAGGGTTACGGAAGATCCAGAGGAAGAATAGGGCGTGGCTCCATGAACTCTTTCATGATTGCAATCTGATGTTAGCGCGATGTGACACTTTTCGACGGCAATGGGAACATACGACATATCACTTTTGCATTTGAGATTAGCATCGCTTAGTTCTCTATTCCGGATTAACAATTGATGGAACTCTTTGTGACAGTCGGCATAAACCTCTGAAAGACTCTTCTCTGTCGATACTGTGGACGGACGAGGAGGTGGACGAGAAGGTTGGACTTAAAGATCCGACCGATGGCACTGGGGTGTGTCTTGCAGCCATGCTTTCGAATTATGTTCGATACTGAGGATTTATGAGGTTTCTATCAGGGGCCTATGAGGATTTTCAGCGGAAGCCGAAGACATTTTTATATCATGTGCAGGATTTCCGGGCTAATAGTAGTCATCGCTCCTCGGAAGTTTTGCAAAGACTCTAAATTGTACTTATTGAATCTACTTCTAGATTATGTTGACTAGGTTACAGGATACTTTTCCAAACGTCATTCAAGATTGACAATTCCTAGATTTGAGATCTCATGATTGACATTCTCAAAACCGAAGATTGATATGATAATTGCCAGGAATAGACTTTTATCATATCATGTCTTTTTCACGTAGCGTGTCGCTAACTGGATAAGGGGAAAGTTAAAAGAAACCAACTACCGATGGGACATAAGTACAAGTAGATAACCAGGCTCAGAGTCAGATGAGGCATGAAATCATGATTCGTTCTTCCCCCCCCCACACTTGGCCTTGCTTTGGGACTTTTAGCTTATCGATAGACTTTCCAAGATTATGCCAAAGTGGAGGTTTATATCTCTGGCCCATGAAAAGTAGTCATTGTACTGTACCGTACATACGTAGTGCACCAACTCAATTGTACATATGCAATGCGAGATAGATGAAATCGATAGACGAATCTCCCCAGAACACGCAAACAGTATGAAACCAAAAATGGCTAATGGTTGGCGTAAGCAAGGAATGCTTTGTTTCCTCTTCCCTTCAATATTGGATATGTCGATGAATTGAGAGAACTTTGAAACCTCCTAGACATGTATTACGCATTCTCTTCCGTCGTATGCCGGTCTAATTGGGAAATTCAATATCGCGTGCAAATGGCAATACCACCATACAAGACAGGGCTGCCAGCTTCCTCATGGGTGTTACTTTGAGCGGTTATCAAGCGGCACAGTCGAATTCCAACTATTTACAGTAGTGTGGAGTTTACTTCCCCTCTCCCCTCTCCCCTCAAACTCTTAGACGCCTCTTTTGTCAAACCAACATCATTCATTCCGTGCTCCGTTTTAGTCTGCCGAGTCTGCCTCTGCTCTAAAGGACTCTTTATATAGAACGACGTCCCATCCATCTCTTAAAATTGTACCTATTGTTTCCCTCTCTCTCTCTCTCTCTTTTTTTGTCTCTAGGTTTTCATGTAATTCAAATTTCCAGTTTTTTGATTAACCAAAAATAAATTCCAAAAATGCCTTTCATGTTTTCACCAGGTAAGTAATTACTCAATGAATGTACGGCACGACATATTGCCACAATTTAAGTCCGTGATATTCATTCACACCCGACACACACACAACCTAAGTTACAGCACCCCAATTCTTATCCTGTGATAGGTGAAGATCACCCGATAACCCTGCAAGTAGTGGCGGTGTTTTTTGTATACGCAACCTCATAAGAAGCAACCATTTATCATTTCAATACCCAAAATTCCCACTACTTTCTCATCCTTCCCTTCTCCCTGAGAGATTCCCTTCAATCTCTCCATCAATACATTTCCCTTATCTCACAAAGTTTATTGAGGGAACATGCCTAATCATCCCGTTTTGGTTTCAGGTGCGGTAATCATAGCTGCTGTGGCTGTAGGCGTAAGTTTCCCCTCTTTTTACAGAATCCATGCAATGCACAACGAAGAAATTCAAGAACTAATAGAAACAACAGGCGGCGATAGCAGTATATGAATCACCACAAGCCCGACAATTCGCTGAAGATGTTCGTCGTAGAATCGCAGTCGCATTACATTCCCTCGGCGATGAAATCAATCCGAATAGTCGACAGCCCCGTTTCAACCGACCTGAGGATGCAGAGGGTTTTATGCAGAGTGCTTCGGAAGTGGGCGTAGATGCCGATGAGGATAGCAGGAGAAAACAGAGAGAGGAATTAATGTATTGGAATGCAGTACGCATGGAAAGAATGGAAAAAGAGCAAAGGATGGATGAGAAGAGACCAGCAGGAAACCCGAGTCGAAAGCCGAGTTTTGAGGATTTCTTGCAAGAGGATCCCAATGCTGAGAAGGGCACTTTCGTTTACAATACTGGTACAGATTTGAATGGTCAAGCTGAAGAGGGTCTCACCCATCGACGCGGTGTTCGAGGTTTAAATCGATCGACAATCTACGCAAATCCATTTGCCGATGAGCACGGTATTGACAGCGAGGAACAACAAGCTATGGATAGAAGTTTAATGTCTCCCGAAGACGGCGAACAATACGAATCAGACTCTGAAGGATTATACAGTTGCCACGATGGTCAAACTCGATCCCGCTCTCGACAAAGTACCTCCACTCTCTCACCAGCAGAACCAATAGCCCACGAAGACGCCGAAACCCTCGTTGATCTTTCCGAACCATTCAACCCAGATCCACCAGTCTCTGTACCTACCCTTGAAAATTTGGAAACTGAGCCAACTTACACTGCAAGAGCACAAGACAATGAAAATCCATTTGCATCCATTCACGCCTGGGCCGATCATACCGATAACGCAACTGGCTTTTATTCTCCTCTGCCTGTCACACCTCACGAACGCCCTTCAACTCCAACCGCCACCCAGAGCGCTCAAGTTACTCCCCCATCGCCCACCATCTCCGATCCCGATTATTCCTCCCTCGAGTCCCTTGATGGAGATGGAATGATTACTCCAACAGATTCCGCATCGTTAGCTGGTTCGGGCGAAGAAGTCTGGCACCCAAGAAGCGGCGCTACCAGTGACGCCGATGTCATGAGTGTAGATGACGGTATCGTCACACCTGATAGCTGGTCGGAAATCGGAAGCTTAGCAAGCGAAGATGAAGTACACCATTAATCATTCGTATCAACTCATGCATTACCCACACGTATTGAGAAGCTACAACATCTACTCACTCACAAAGCATGCGGTCTATAGCAAGCGTAGGAGTTGCATTCGGCGTCGGATACATACTAGATGTCATATCGTACAGAAAGTCCATGGGAACGATCACAATTAGCTAGCTGCAGGAACAGTAAATTTGGAGGCAACACAGTTTGGGAATACAAGCATGGCGTCGGGATCAAGGGCAAATGGGGAATCGGGGTAAGGTTGGCGTACTGTAGTGGACATATCTAACTGTCTCTAAATTGATCGATTGACATATAAATTTATTCTGAGATTTACGATTCTTTGGTTTGATGGGGCAGGGTGTTGGAATGGATATTTTGATTCGGTTTGCTATTAGTGCGGAATTCAATTTTTTATGTGATGATGATGTGATATGATTGTATACCTACCTACCTATGTTACAATAGATAGTATACATATGAACCCTTCTATCTCTATTGTAATTTTGATATTCATAAAGATTCAAAAGAAATATTCAAAAGGATTTTATTATCTACTGGTAGTTTTGGTTTGAACTATTACAAAAAGTTATAATCCAACTCTCGATATCCTATGTCGTTTATAATTATTACAATTACAATCTTTACAAAACGAGCAGGTATATATAAATACATACAAATTATACAAGAAACATAAATAAAAATAAAAATACACAACTCCCCATCCCCATCCCCAGCCCTCAAGCCGGCACCCCCTCATACACCGCACCCTCTCTAACCCTCCGTCTCCTCTTCCCTTCACTCTTCCTCCCCAAAACGCCCTTCCCACAATTCACACACAGGACGAGAAAAAAAATGAGCAACACGATAATCGTCGCCACCAACGGCACAATCACGGCTCTCTCTCTCGTATTATCGTCGGCCTCTTCATCGCTATACGGACACGTGGTATTCGGACCGCCAGTGGTCCAGCAATTTTTCGTATCGAGAGAATTAAAATCGAGCCAGATTTTCGGGTCGTCGGCGTCGAGGTCGCGGGCGGGAGAGAGGTTTGTGACGGTTTGGGTGAGGTATGCGTTTTCGAGGGCGGTGCGGGGCGCGGAGAAGAGGTAGGGGGAGGGACAGGCTTGCGCGGCGTAGGAGTAGGAGATGGGGTAGGTGGTGAGGGTCCAGTTGTAGGGTTGTGAGGGGGCGCGGCAGGCGGCGTAGAGTTTGCTGGAGCAGTCGGTTACGTGCCAGTGGGTGGTGGATGGGTGCAGAGTGGCGCAGCGGAAGAGGGGGTCGTCGCTGTCGCTGCCGCTGGCGTTGGAGGAGCGGGGTTCGTAGGGGGCCCAGGACCAGATGGTGGAGTAGGTGTAGTTTTGGTAGGGGAGGTTGTTGGTGTCGGCGGTGGTGTTGAGAAGGGCTGTGTTTAGGGTTGGGGATATACCACACTGTGTGAGAGAGGATGTTAGGTTGAGGAGAGAAGTCAGGTTGGAATTCGAGTTTGTGGGATAGTCGAATCCGGGTATGCTTGCCGCGGTTGCCCAGGATGAGTTTACTTGAGAAACATCTTCGGTGGCATTAACAAGGAAGCAACCGGTTTCCACTACGCCATCAGCACTGACTAATGTGTCATTGTCGCGGCGGTTGCTGAGATAGTTTGGGGGGAAGATAGTCCCTGCATCTCCACTGAAATTATAGTTTTCCATTTGAGGATCCACAGAGCCAAATTGTAAAAGCATTCGTTTGCCTTGAGAGAACTCAATGTAAGATTCTGACGGCCAACCATCTTCAGTCGATATGATGCCGAATTCTTGCGTGACGGTAGTATAATAATCTAAAGCAGGTCGATATCTTTCTATAACTTGATACCAAGATGTATTTAAATTTGCCCGATTGGACCTTAGATCATTTGGCGTATAGATGTATGCTGATAAATTTGCCGCGAAGAGGAACTCTAAAGATTCTGACGGAGCTGGAAGGTCGGTTGGCGGAGGGGCAGGGTCATCAATGCTAGAGCCAGTCTTTGCTGCGTGGATATTGAGAGTCAGTATCAGCATATATGCATCAATCGTATTTTGTGTTTCTTGTATGTAATCCAATAGAATACTTGTTAGCATATGTAAGCTGATAGTATTAGTACAAGTGTAACTTCCAATATTATACAGCGATTTTTTCGAAGTGTTTGGGATTGCAGAGGCTACAGGTAGCGTTGATTCGAGAGAGCTTGCTATTACGTTCGCTGCAGACACACCATGGGAAGTAGGTCTTGAACTAAATGTACCATCTACATCTGTCATACTAGGTGAAGGAATGATGGAACTCGTGGCTGCATTCTGCCTAGGAATCAAATCTGTAGTTTGCTGGGCTAAAGTCAAACTGGCTATGGTGGATGAAAGCGTCGATGTTGGAGTTGATGTAGGGGCAACATCCGAGCTCGAAACTGGTACGGCAACAGGACAAAAAGTCCATAATTGCCTTGCTTCATCCCAATATAAATCCACTTCCAGTCTCCGGAATCCATTGGCTATTAAGTTGGAAATGCAAGTAGCCGCATCATTATCCTCATATTTGAGAAATGAGAAACATGCGGCCGTCAAAGAAATGCCAGGAGCCGTAGCATAATTGATTGGTATATTCAATCCCAAATCTCTTTGTGACTAGGAAATAATTTAGCAAGAGTGCCCATGTTGATCCGATCAGAAGAGCATAACACACCAGAAATGCTATATCGTAAGGAGACTCCGGCAAAGCAGCATTATCTGGTTTATAACTTTCACTCATTTTACAAAGTGAGTGTCAATGTCTGCCTTCTACTCAATTATAACTGCGAATTTTGCCCCTCTGTTTTCTTTTCCATCCGAAGCATCCGAATGACTGAATGCTGTCATAGCTTGTGAACGGTCACCAAGGGGTATTTTATGAAGTCAAGAGAAGAATGAAAGAAGGAGAGGATTATGCTCAACCAATATAGAAATGGCCAATCATCCTTATAGTAGACTCCAGATGATGAAATAGGTTTAGATAAAGGTTATAGAACCTAAAAATGTGAAGTTCTTTTTTCATTTTGTCATTTTAGCTCTTTTCGGATAGCCGATTCGATGATGAAGGAGGTTTAGGAGATGAGCTCGATTCGGCGATTCTGTAGCTTGGATGCCTGAGGACGCTAATGCTGCTGAATGCCGCGCTGATGCTCACATTCCTTGTCTAAGCTCGGAAATCATGTTACCCTTGCTGCCTTGGACCAGCCGTGCACCGAAGCTCCGTGCACCGTTCATGCCAGCATGCCTCACGAGTTACCTAGGTACACCGCTTACCTCATCCATCCATCCATCGTGCCTGTTAGCGTCCGCCACATTGTGTGGCTGTATAACCCGATCTATACCCACACTAAAAATAAAGATTTGGACAGATAAGTTTAATCAATCTTTATTCACTGATTCACGCACTCACTCATTCACTCACTTCAACCACATTTTTGCTGTAGAAATCCCCCTTACATCAACTACATATTGTATTCGCTTTTACAGTTTCCAACATGGATTCTCCAAACGCAGATCCCCAACAAGGACCACCACCAGGACTAGGTCAGATTCAATTCAGATTACCAGATGGTTCACAACCAAGTCCGGAACAAATACAGATGATGCAACAGCAAATCGCTCAACAGGCACAACAACAAGGATTATCGATACCTGAATTCATAGCAAAGATGAATGCGCAAAACCAAGCCCGACTACAAGCTCAACAAGCCCAGCAGCCATCTCCAGAACAAATTCAGGCCATGCAGAAGCAACTAGCTCAGGATGCTGAAAAGGCTGGAATGTCTGTACCTGAATTTGTAGCGAAGATTAAGGCGCAACAAGCTCAGCAACAAGCTCTACAACAAGGCCAACAGCCATCTCCGGAACAAATTCAGGCCATGCAGAAGCAACTAGCTCAAGACGCCGAAAAGGCCGGAATGTCTGTACCTGAATTTGTAGCGAAGATTAAGGCGCAACAAGCCCAGCAACAAGCTTTACAACAAGGCCCACCACCATCTCCAGAACAAGTCCAGGCGATGAAGGAGAAATTGGCTCAAGATGCAGCAAAAGCTGGTATGACTGTACCCGAATTTGTGGAAAAGATAAAGGCGGATGCAATGGCCCAACAGCAGAAACAAAGAGAAGCTGCAATGGCCCAGCAGCAGCAGCAGCAACCTCAGCCAATTCAACCAGGCCCTCCAAATCCAGCAGCTATTGCCCTCGCAAACTTCTTGATGAGTCAGGACTTAAAAGCGAGAACATGTATCTTGAATGGTCAGAGAAAGGACATGTTCAAAGGTAAGCATTTTCACTACCATATTAGAACTATTTTCTAACATGCAATCACAGTGAAACGTGCTCTCCGAGCCATTCAATCACCAGCTTATGAAAAAGCTCGCAAGAAGAACCCACTTCTCCCCGAAATTACTGATCGCGCCTCTCTCGAAAATTGCTTCAAACTTCTCCCACTTTCTCTCCTTGCACTTCGTGTTTCTAAAGTCGACCCTCATGAAGGTCATGATCATGCCCCTGGTGCTCACAACACAAAGCGGGTGAAAGGGCTTTGGACTGTCAAAATCGAACAACAGCAAGAATGCAAGGAAGAGCTCCATTTCGTATGGCTTTATGAAGGTGCACAAATCAAACAGAAATTATACGCTGCTGGAGCATTAGCGATTGTGTTTGCAATTGTCATGTTCCCACTTTGGCCAATGAAGATGAGATTGGGTGTTTGGTATCTAAGCATGGGTATGCTTGGATTGTTAGGATTGTTCTTTGCGATGGCAATTTTCAGATTAATTCTGTTTGGTATTACAATGTTTGCAGTACCTCCTGGATTGTGGTTATACCCAAATCTCTTTGAGGACGTTGGATTCTTTGACAGTTTCAGACCCGTCTGGGGATGGCAAGAGGTATGTTCTCCTTCTCATGAAATATCTTGTTGTGGAGCAGGAAAAGCTAACATGATCAATAGGAGAAGAAGAAAGGCAAGAAGAAGTCTAAGTCAAGTGCCTCCGCCAGTGCAAGCGCTATTGGAGCAGCAATGACAGGTCAACCAGCTCCAGCATCGGCAACCACGACAGGATCAACAGCACAGATTTCTACCGGAGAAACTACACAACGAAATTTAGCACCAAGAGTTGAGGAGGTATTTGATGAAGAGTAATTGCGCGGTAGATGAATTTACTACGTGATATGATGTCTGCAAGACGGTTTTATGGATGGGCTGATGAATCGATCTATGGATGATCGGAAAATCACTGGTGTACAATAACTTTATGTGGATATTGGGAAGGAAATAATGTTCTTTTTCTTGATCCTAGATTTTTGATTTTACCTGCTTTTATTTATCTATCTTTGGTAGTGGTATTGTGACACTTAAATTTACATTTTGACAAGAGATTATCGACAATTGTAATTCAATTCTGACATAAAATACCCAGTGCAGCAGCCCTTTACATACAGTGTCTCGGCTTCTAATACATATTCTCAGGGGAGACTCAGAATTTGGTCCGGTTGTCTGATTCTGATTCTGATGTAGTATTATTGTATTTATATTATATTTCTTAGATGTGCAATACATTATTTTGAATAATGAGTATACCATTCCTAGGTATTTTCAATGATTAATATTCTATCAAAACACAAATGTTCAATCTCCAACTCCATCCAAAATGCAAAATCTTCGACTCTCACACTTCAAAGACTATCCGAGTGATCATCCAAATGCTCAAACTGCTTTCCATAATCCTCCGGAAGCCTGAGATCTTTCGGCAATATATACTGTCCTCGACAAGTCCCCATCGTCCTACAATCTAAATCGCACTTCCCGTAGAGTCGACAATAGCATTTTTGTGCACTAGGACACGCCTGTCTATTAAGTCTTTCCAAATCCACCATTCCCTCCTCACCACCTTCCTGTTCCAAAAACAACACGTGCCACAAATAACTCAATATCCTGCCCGCTACCTTATCATCTTTAGGTGCCCCATTAGGATTCAACAACCACTGTCTCAGCGCTACATATTCCTCTCTCTCATGTTTCCAAATACTTTTCCTCGAAACGACAAACTGTGCACAACACTGACTCCTCACAACATCTGTTCTACTCAACTGTTTCCCCTCGCCGAACAACACTCTCAGCGCCTTCGGCATCGCCGCATCAGAAACCGCTCTTTTATCCCACGGCTGCAACGACGCTTGCATACTCGTCTCCAGACTTCCTTGAGCGACCGCTTTATCTCCACACGTGCTGAGACTCCAATCACATTTCAGATTATGATACCCGTGTTCCGCCAACGCACGTTCAAGATTAAGGTGAGATAACAGATCCAGATTATCGTACGTGGGATGATCATTATGCCACTGGAAGCGATTTCCATGGACGAAGACCGCGCCGGCCGCAGGAACATTTTCGTAATTGTCAATGAGGAATGTGAGATAGGGCATGGCTTCATGCGCGCGATTCGCGGGCACCTGAAGGATTTTCTGAGAAGATTTCAGCAGAGCAGAGGAATCGACATTGTAGATGCAGATGTGATATTTGTGGCTGAGGGTATCCAGCCAGCTGGGGTCGCCGTCGGCGGCGACGCGGGAGACGATCAGAGCGGGTTTGGTGGTGGTGGAGAGCCCGGGACAGATGCCGTGGGGAGGGGGGAGGGGGATTTTCCGGGATGAGGCATCGTGCGTGTACCGGATGCGGGCCCAGGGAAAAGAGGTATTGCTGGATGAGCGGTTGAGGTAGATGATGAGGAAGAGGGCGCTGCTGAAAAGCGTGAGATGCACGAGGGCTTTGCGGGTGGTTCGTCTCATCTTTGGGAATTTGCTGATGAAATGTGGAGAGGGGGTTTAGAGATGAGATGAGATGTTCACTGATCTATTCAATTCATCTACCAAGCAAAAATTATTAAATATCTCCCATATAATCGACGTTTTAAGAATTGGTAATGATATCCCTGTCTTTTCTGTGGACATATCAACTCTTAAGGAAATTCCAACCTCCTAGTCTCGCTAGTCAAAACGCTCATCCATCGATCGTCTCCACTCCACTTAGGAGCTAAAAAATCGTTTCAAGCACTTAGGTTGCACTTAGACCCAAAAAAGCGACAAGTGGGTTTTGAAAACCCGCAATGGCGAATAAAAAGCTTGAATATCGTACATGTACAGAGGTTGGATGGGTAAGTAATGTAAAACCCACTAAAAACCGACCGTGCTTTTCTCCATATTTAGAGGCTTTAGCCAATCATATCATCACACTGGTTGAAAATTTATATAGTGAACTCTAGGTGGTGAAAATATTGTAAAAGTTATGTTTTATTCAAAATTATTTACTTTTTATTGAAATCAATAATTTCGATTGGATTTCAAATTCGAATCCTTATTCTGAACTTATTTAGAACCTATAGAAATCTTCAAATACTTCAAATACTAAAAAACTATTAAAATTGATAAAAAGCAAGTAAAAGCTTTAAAAATTGAATTTTGAGGGGGAATAGCTCAATATCTATTCGAATCGCTTAAAGCAGTAGCAAAATCTATAAAAACAATAAGATTTTAGTAAAAGTGGGGTTTACATTAATTACCCTTCTAATCTCTGTATAGTTTATAGCCTGACTCGGAACTGACGAACTGAGCTTCTGGTGTGTACAAAAACCCGTGGACATTATGAAGACGAGCAAAGGAGTAAATAATATAAGCGACATTATATCTATCTATCTATCTAGGTACCTATAAAACATAATTCACGATCCATCCCTACAATTTAAATACATCATTTTTCTTTACTTCAAATTTTTCGTAACATACATATAGTAAAAGTAAAGTAAGTAATACTTCCAAAATGGTAAATATAATATCGATTAATACTATAGAATGAATATTCGTACGATCATACTATATATCTACCTATTCATATATATTTCCACGATTCAATGGTTTACAATACCTAGTATATCAATGAAGAAAAGAGAAGGAGAAATTTTCTCACAGTTAAGTTATAATAAAAGTGCACTCGATCGATATTTTGATGTTGGAATCTTTAGAGTAAGATTTTATTCTTGCTCCTGTAATATCCATATTCATGATGCCTCTAATCATGTATTTGTATGCATAGTTCTGGTCCTCAAGAAGATTCTTCTGTATGCCGAATTGCATATGACTTGAGTTGGATATCTTCTCTCATGATAAAGGCATCTCTTATGTGCATTCACTGCCCGCCTAGGTATTTTTTGCTCCATCTCTCCATCTCTCCATCTCTCGTTCTCGAGTTATTATTACAAAAATGCCAAATTCGTACAAGAAAGATTTACGCTCTTCATTATACAATCATTGAATCCTGAGTTCATTGAATATGCTTCTTCATCCGCCTAACCCGTTTCTCGATTTCAGCATAATCGACTTATTCATCAATCTACTGCCAATCGTCATCACCCGCAACATCATAATCGATGTTTTCTTGCATGTCCCTCTCACCACCATGTCCACTCATACCCATCAAATTAGAATCTTGTGCCATGGCATCACCTTCCATACCACCTTCCATCTTGGAATCTGATTCTGTACTACCACCTGCGGTTGAGTTCTGGGTGCTTGGCAATGTAACTGGTGGCAGAGGCGTTTGAATCCATGATAGTTCAACCTTTCCTACCGATGGAATTTCGCCGTTCTGAAGACCATACATGAATTTCTCAGCCGTGTGACGATCTTTGAAAGTAATCTGACAACCGCTTGGTGTATTTGTGAGTTCGGTATATTCACCAATACCCTATGAATGTATTAGTACACATCGACGAAAATTTTTAAAGGGAAAAAAAGGAAATCATACCAGAAGATGCTCTCTCAAGCTCTCGTCCGTCTGAGGATTTGTAAAGTCGGCACCACTAACGGCAATCTTCTTTGTTCGGTTATCAAGATTGTAACGAGCTGGAGCACCACCAAAAGGAGCGCCGCCACGTCCCCTGAAACCACCTCGAAAACCACGTGGAGCAAAAGTACCTCTTCCTCTATAACCACCACGTCCGCGACCTCGCCCGCCCCATGTATCATCAGAAAGAGGGCTATCCAGACTCGGTAAACCTAAAGATTGAGCTTCCGCCTCTAAAGCTGCAAGTTGTTTCTTCAAGGCTTCTGTTTGAGATGAAGGTGCGGGCGCAGGAGAACCACCTTCTGCATTGATGCCTGGAGATACAGATTTACCAGACTTGGCTGCAAGTCTTTCCATCAACTTTCTCTTTTCCTCGGCTTGATTTTTCAGAAGCTCTTCTTGACGTCTTTCCAGCTCCTTACGAGTAGCTTCCATTTCCTGTTTCTTCTTCATTTTTTCCTCGTGAGCTTTCTGTACTTCTTGCTGCTTTTTCGCGAATTCTTCGATATCAATTTGAGGTTCATCCGACTCTCTTGCAGGGACTGAGCCTGATGTACCGTTACGATTTGTGCCATTAAATGATCCGTTAGCAGGAGGCTTTGGAAGCGCTTCATTATTTGTGAACCAATAGACCTTTACAAATCTGTTATCAAAAATAACCTTAGGTGAGTTGTATGCTGCATTCGCCCCGTTCCAGTCATCAAATGTGATCAGAGCCAACCGTTTATATGGTTTCATGTCTACCTCCTTTATGTTACCGAATTGAGTAAAAAATTCTCGAACGGTTTCCTCTGAAAACTTGTCTTCTGGAATTTGCTCCACTACGATTGTAGTGTTATTCTTGTTATAGTTTGCTCGATCTGATGAGAACTCTGATCGTCTCGGGCCTCTATTAGAGTGCATTTGCGATCCACCTCTGCCCATAGACTGTCCTCTGCCACGTCCCATACCACCACGGTTGTTTTCAAAGCCGCTGTATGGTGCTGGTCGTTGGCTGTTGTCATTCAGGTTCTGATTGCCGGTCATAAGCGACGCATTGCTTGGATCGTACTCGTCTGTAGGTTTGCCAGCACCTCCAGGAACATATATCGAATCTTGACCATGCTCGAACATACAAGTATTTCCTCGCGCGCAAAATCCCTTTTGGTCGTAATCCCGACATCTTTGTTTCCTCTGGCCCGTTGGACCTGGATGCCCTCTATTTTGATTAGCTCCGTTGGGAGGAAATCCTGGCATACCCTGTGGAAGAGGCATACCCATCGCACCCATAGCTTGCTGCATAGCAAGAAGAGCTGCCATTGGATTGTTTGGATCGAGAGGAGGTAAGCCTGTTGGAGAACCTGGCATGTTAGGCATGTTAGGCATGAATTGCGCATTAGGCATTTGCATATGTTGTGGACGACCTTGAAATCCTCCTCTGCCATTATTGAAATTGTCGAAAGCTCCACGTCCTGCCGCGCCACCTCTTCGAGGTTGTTTATATGCGCGCGAATTCTGGTCTCCACCCCCCATATACATTTGAGAATCTCCATCGCCTCGTCCGTCAAATGCGCGCTTTCGGGAACCGTTTTGATGGCCCATCGCAGCTCCCATATTTTGGTTATTGAAAGCTGGAGCTGACGGTCCGGTAGGTGGCGCGAATTGTTGCGAATCACGACGAGGAGGTCCACCACTCAAGTAAGTCTTATATTGGAGGGCATCGAAGACATCTCGTACGAAAATTGATGTATCCTCTTTCAAGAAATCGGGAATTTCAGCCATGCAAAGTTGTCGAACTGTATTGACATCTCCATCATGTCGCAATAAAGCAAGAACATAATCGGCAAGAACATCTGCATCTGCATCTGATCTAGAAATAAAATTAATATCATATCTATGGGATGACGGAAATTGAAGCTGAACATACGTATTTTCAAGTCTCTTGATGATCCATTTCTTCAATTCTCCCGCATCTTCTTCTGGAAACAACATCTTGAAAATGGGAATCTTTTTGTTGCAATATGCTGTTGAAAGGTATATTCCTAGTTCTTTGTATCAATTCGTTTTCAGGAAAATTATTGATTCGCAATCATAAATTCATGACTGTCTGCACAAACAGTTTGTCTTTGGGAATAAATTATTGAATCGCCTCGGGGAAGTTAAACTTTTGGGAAACTGGAAGCTCTATTGTGGTCCGAGCTCACTAGGGTGATCCGAGTGCCTAATCTGTACAAGCAACTATCAAGGAAATTCATTGAGTAGAAATGATGTTAACCAAACACAACTGTTGTTCTAGACAATTTTCAAATCAATATATCTTTTCTATGTTTGAATATACAACTCTCTACACCCTAGCACAAATTATATTGAAATAAGGGGTGAATACTACAACAATTGACAGTTGGTTGACAATCAATTGGTTGATACCAGAAGAGAAAACCGGCAATTCACTCTGGTGAATATAATTGTATTGGAAAATATGAAGTATGTGCTCTTATACAAATCTATAGTCTTTCTATATTCTAAATCTATGTCTAATCATCTAGTATATCCTACAGCTTTTGTTTTCGTTATTCATTTTCATTTATAGCCTAGATCCTCTCATCGAATATCCTTCTGTTGGTTCCAGAAGGCGTCCAAGGTTCAAGAGCTTCTTCAGATGAAGTTTCATGAAATCCTTTTACTTTAATCATAGGTACCTTCCCAGGAATTTGGTTGTCTGATTCTCTCACATCAACCATAGTATCTTCACTGATACTCCCAAGGCCATTCTTTGTAGTGATTGATCTCTTCAAATCACCGTTTGGAGCACCCATTGGTCTCCACCCCATCCATCTCAAAAACTTTTGTTTGTAGTTTTGGCTACTATGTTCATTTTCTTGTGCAGACACACCCTTCTGTTTGGGCCCCTTTTCTTGATCATCAACATCTACTTTCACTGTAGCATTTCTTTTTCGCCAATACCAAATTCCTGCGCAGGAAATTGTTACCACAGTTACAGCTAGGATCACAAAAGCTATCTCTCTCAGCATTGCTTTTCTTCTCTCTCTTTCAGTACTATGATGAGACTTAGGATCGGGAGCTGTGGGTACCGGTGTCAGAATACTGTTGGGATTGGCAGTATCGCTGACCATGCTCGCTGGACTTGGTGGTGCTGGTCCCGTTGTCCAATTGGAGGGTTGAGGTCCAAGAACAAAATCCATTGTCCCACCATTCGCAAAGACATCGTTCCAGGTAAGCCATGATTGATCCCATGGTTTTCCGTTAACTTTGAGGGATTGTACGTAGAAGGAGGACTCCGAGCCATCAACAGTGGTCATAGCAAGTGTTTTCCCGCCACCAAGTTGAATGGTTGTGTTAGCGAACCATGGGCTGCCAATCAAGAAGGTCGTTTGCCCTACCATAGGGTATAAACCAAGCATATTCCAGATTAACCATGATTCCATTGCGCCAGCATCACTATTCCCTGGTAATCCACCAGGTGTAGGTGAGTAATATGACTTTGCAATGTATCGAGATTGCATCACACTCAAATCTTGTCTTCCTACGTAGTTATACAAGTAAGGTGTGGTGAACGATGGCTCATTGCCTGGGTTGAAGATCGTATTGTTAAATGCTGAAGAGCGCCCAGAGGTATTGATTCCAGGTTTAAACATGGTGTCAAGACGATTGACGAAGGTTGACGGTCCACCTGATAATGCGATCAGTGTGTTCATGTCATGATGCATATTAAAGGAATATTCCCAAGGGAGTGCTTCATAGTAAGCATCTCCCCAATAACATCCACCACACGAGAGTGGGTCCTGTTTGATAAATCCTAAAGCACTTCTAGGAACGAGAAACCCATTAAACCCTACAGAAGTAGCATTCGGGTTCCAGTGGTTTACCCAATTACGAGATCTCTCCAAGTATTTAGTTGCGTCGTCTTTTATTCCTAACCCATTCGCTACTTGATAAAGGGAAAAGTCGTTAAAAGAATACTCGACAGCTCGAGACACAGATCGGCCATATTTTGGTGTAATATACCCATACTGTAACCAATCGGGAAGGGCTCCACGACCTTCTTTCGTCGAAGATGAATTATCTCGAGGATCGTTGTTATTAGCTGGGGTAACCTCAGCATTTTTGACCATAGCTTGGTATCCAGTTGTCCAATTCACTGCCCCTCTCACTCCCTTTATATAGGCATCAGCTAGCACATTATCGGAATTCGACCCCCCTTGTATTGCACCATTGAAGTTCGAGGACCTCGCATCTGGCATATAACCCTCAAATCGAAATATGTCAATCAGTGATCGAATATACTCCTCATATGCCACTGGCTGAAGTATATGAAGCAACGAAAAGGTACACCGAAATAGGTCCCAAGTTGTAAAGGTATCGTCATAGTATGGCTCTGATGAAGTCCAGAGTGGGTTTTCCCCGGTCCGGTTGGATGGTAGTAAGTGCATGAAATATAGGGAGCTGTATAATAACTGCAAACTCGTTTTATTAGTCTCGGTAGTCGTGACTTTGGATAATACTTCGGTATTCCAGACACTTTTCGCATCGTTGGTCAAGGTGGAGAGCGTTGCACCAGAAGGTATCTGTGAATTGACGTTTCCACAAGCCTGGGCTGATGATATAAAAGATATTCCTACTCTGGAGACTACCGTTGTAGTGTTGAAACTGAATATGGCTCCTAGTCGAGTTTTGGAAGAAGCAGATTTTTCTGTACCATAACTTGAAACTGCGCTTCCACTTAGGCTCATTCCGATAAATGTCTTTGATGTCGCTGGACTTTCGAAATAGCCACAAAAGTATATTCTCCAGTCAGGTGCCATATTCCATCCATTGTTATAATCACTAAATCCTTCATAATGCCCATCCTCTAGCACAGTAATATTCCCGCCAAGGTAATTCTGAGAAAGACCTTGTTTTCGATAGGATGGTAATACATGAGACACATCAACAACTACGTTTGGGGTGCCTTTACCCTCTGGGAATGTGTACTGATAAAAGCCCGCACGACTTGTTGCCGACAATTCGACAGTGATGTTGCTTCCCAGCGAAGCTTTGTAGTATCCTACCGATGTGATATCGGCAGAGGCCCGAGTATCATTCAGATTGGCCAGTGGGTTGGTTATGTTCCCAAGTATTGGCATCTGTGAGACAACACCATATTTCGGTGATCCTCCAGTTCCACTCTCGTGCATCATAGAAAATCCGGTAAAGTTGCCATTCAATGCAGCTCCAGAATAACTATCACTTCCCGTAAACATGTCAGGCCCAAGCTTGACCATACCAAAAGGCAAAGAAACTCCAGGGAAAGTATTGCCTCCACTGGCCTCGCCATTCTAGAAAGTACATTAGGTTAAACTCCGGTACTGGGTATCGTATCAACTTACTGATGTGAGGACATATCGTGAATAATCTACAGTAGACTGAGCTACCGCTCCACTTATGAGCCCGAGTAGGGCAGTGTAAAGATACATTAGAAAGGTGTTCAAAAAATCGAGATGTGTTAGAAGTTGGTTTCAATCCCATGATTATGGAGCCCTGAACCGTCCAAGAAAATAGTGAAATTGTTGAACTGTTATATATGATCATGCATATTAGCAGTGGTGAATTCAGAGATGCATACACATCCTCTGCTTTCCTCAAAGAGGTGCCAAAAGCAAAGAGCGTCTGTGTGTAGGAGCAAGTATTTACATATAATAGAGCCGTGAATCATAAAGAAATATGAAAGCAATGAGAGGGATCATAAAATGACAGACTTGTAAATATAAAAAATGATCTTTTGTTGAAACACTCAAGTCAAATCAAGTGCTAAGAAAAGTAAGGAATGATCGAGGTGTCGAGTACAGCAGTACAGCAAGAACGAAACATGGCACTTGTGACTTCCTTTAAGAACGATCAGGGACTCCGTGCTGTATTTCACGATACCAGTTACTTGAGTTCTAGACATTAGATCGATCCACTTGAATCCCCCAACGTCTGCGCTGGTCCTGTGCATCTGCGCCATAATGAGGGGTCAGCACGAGTAAACATTGCCGTACGGGACCAATAGAACGCAATAAACCCAAAGGTTTTCTCAAACATGGCCCCCAAATCCATACATTATGAGGGGTTTTTGAGAATACAATTAGCCAAACAAAGTCTCTCGTTCACACATGGTAAGGGAATTGTTTGAATTTGCTGGCACAAAAGGGGTCCGTAGCCAAATTAAGCTTCCCGATCTCGCGCAGTAGCCTTATATCAGCCCCCCTAAGCCCTAGCCACATCGGACAATTCGAGTACCAATAGGATTCTGTACTTGATCATCGTGTTTCCATTTTTATCATTTCTGTACCTGTCGACCGAATCAAAGGAGATGGTAGTTGAGTTATTTAACAGTTGGTTTCCATGTCACCGAATCTATTAAGATCTCTCTCCCTCTGTCTTCAATCATGGAATTGCGCCTCCAACATTTGATCTCCATAACATACCATCCCTCGAGGTCTCCATCTAAATCCAATTGTCGGTGGCTCATATGGTGAATATATACGAGAGATCACACCACCTATGATAGTCAGATATTCGCTCTGTTCTACTGCGTAATTACGATACAACTGTTTGAAAATCATTCTCAGCATGATCTATTTGATTTGATGGGAAAGTATCCAACAACAGCCAGCTGGACAAGGCACAAGATGACTATCAATCACTACCGTGCATTGCAAAAAGTCTCTCGAGTCTCTCTTCAACGAAAGAGCTGTTGGTCAAGATTGCCGACAGATACTGAGGTTTGCAAAATTGATTCTTCGGAAGAATGAGAACGAACTTACGAATCCTAAGCTTTAAGCTGATGTGTTCAAGCTTCCGGCGACCACCATACCGAATCCTGAGTGTGATGAATATTAGGCATTACTATAGTAAGCATGTACAGTCAGGATCTATGGCGTTCTAGAAGACAACTCCTACATGAGCAAGGGCTTTCAAACACGTCGCATCCATTATTGAGTTGTTCTTACTCGTAGTGTGCAGTATGGTGGCATATACGGATGGTATGCGAGTGAGATTTATAATCGGAGTGCTTACTACTATGTTATATACTTCTAAGCTCGGCGGAGCCGGTATTCACGTTTGGCTGCTCTTCTCAGTGGAACATTACGGTATCCTCAGAAACAGATTGTTGGTTGGTGAATGAGAGGAAGAGAGCGTATCTTAGCTTACCTAACTCCCCTTCTCATCTTCACACATACATAAAAACACACACACACACACACACACACACACACACACACACACACACACACACACACACACACACACACACACACACACACACACACACACACACACATCCACCACCGGCTGATAGACTTTTACTGACCTAATCATGCTTTTCCAAGACTTTCTCGACCAACAATCAGAGATTAATCACCACGTGTGTCAGATACACATCCCCCGCGTCGCTACCGTGCCACTCCAAAGATAGGAAAGATGGCGAAAGATCTAATGGCAACATTCTGTCTCATTCTGAGTCGAACAAATGGGATCAATATACAATTATATAAATCCATGGTACACGATACATGATACACGACGCACGATACACGATGTATGATACACAATCGCTCCCGTGTATTACTCAGAAAGACTATTTTACGGCATGCTACTCACATACCAAAATCCTTCTCATTCCTTCCAATCTTACATTACCTCTTCGATGGCAATGATGATATCAAGCGTTGGTAATGTATCATTTCATTGTAAACACAGTTAGCATATACCACTACCTGATGATCATCAACATTATATTTGAATAATGAGCCACCATCACACTTTGCGTCACTTGGTAGATCCCAACATTTAGCTTGAGCTTTCAAAGTGATAAGAAACTAAAAATACACATCACATCGTGTGGAAATCTCATCACATCTAGGTTACTCTCACGGATCGTCCTCGATGTCAAAACGCACGGATTTCTTCATCACAGGAACGTCTACGATACGATATTGAACGACCAGATTATGCATTTTAAACCTAGAAACATAGCTAGGTAGCTGGTAGATACATGTATTATCGTAGATCTCTTTTAATAGCTTCAAATGATTTCTTGCATTAGTACAAAGGTTAGTCCGTCCTGCAAGGTACAGAAAGAATAGAATTGCTTGAATTATTTTCACAGCCATCCCATCCAAATTTTAATCCTTCCATTCCTTTCAAGTCCACCCAAAGTCCATCAAAGTCCATCAAAGTCCATCAAAGTCCATCAAAGTCCATCAAAGTCCATCAAAGTCCATCAAAGTCCATCAAAGTATCCCAAAATGTGAGCAAAATGTCAAGAGACCATTCCTGTCGGGGCAAATCCTTTCAATTAACTGGGTAAATTTGCCGCCCAATAGTCAATCTAGCGGTCTATCTCCCCTTCCAACCCCGCCCACTCCATCTCATCACAACCTATCACCACGCACCAACAGAAACAATTGTGCGTAACTGCAAGCAAGTGTGAGCATGCATCTGCACGCCATGGGGTAATCATGGGTAATCATGGGCAATGTGGAATAATCATGTCATCTACACCCATCTCAAGCCTCACAATGCAATATTTACCCGCTGCGAAGAAACTCAATTTTGGTGTGCCTTTGCCTTTCAATTTCGAATAGGCTTTTTCCGGCGTCTCGATCTTTGACTGTCTGGTACGACGGTCTCATTTATGCCTAGATAACCAATCATTAAGATAGAGTTATCACATTCTTCATATCTCATCTATACTTTCGCAATGATGCTCTCTTAGCTTTACACTTGGTTGTTTCCCGTTTTTTTTTGCCTTTGGAAATATTCTCACTCTCGTTTTCTATTGTCTCTTGTCTCTTGTCCTTTTCTCTTTTTACATTTAATTCAGATTGTGTTCGGTATGAAGTCGTGGTCATGCAATCTTTGAGCAGGTTTCTCACTGATGCGCAAATGGCATGGTTAACTTCTTCTATCAATTGTTGTGCGGCGGGGGAAGATGTGGAGAGCTCTGGTAAGCAAACAAATCACAATTCTCAGATCAGCAAGTATGAGTTCTAACGAAACATCAAGAACCAGAGAAATCAATGCGAATAATAAATGGGCAACCTCAATTAATATCTCCCCCATTATCACAGCCTCCAGAAAGGCCGCCAACAGCATCTGCTTTTGAAAGACCAGAAACTAGAGGAAAAGAATGGGCGAGAACTCGATCGAGGACGTCAAGTCGTGCAAGCAGCTTTACTTTGAAAAGAAATTTATCATCTCGTGCGTCAAATCGAATGGTGATTAGTGCGCCATATAACTTCCAACATCATACGGAAACGAGCTATGTGAGAGAGCCCGAACGAGTCGTACTGAGGAAAGAACCGAAATTGCGACCGTTAGAATTGAGCATATACTTACCAGGAAATCGATTATCGCCCTTGCCTGAATTTGGACCTCACTTCAATGAAGACACGAAGAATCGTCCTTTGGTTCATATGAGAAGCGAGTCGGCATTGGAATTTAGGGTACCTAGAAAACCAGTTCTGTCGACAGTTATGGAAAGGAGATCGATGAACACTGAGGAGTTGTTGAATGCTTTGTCAAGTGATTTACCTCACGAACGTCCTACACGATTGAGAGCAAATACGGAACCACTTGCATACGAGAGAGTAAAGTCTGCATTGCTAGAGAATATGGAATTGGATAAAAAGTTAAAAGAACTTGATGACGCTATCGAGAGACGTAGTATTTATCTAGCCAGTCGACCAGTAAGTCGTGCAAGCCGAGCCGAGAGTCGACATGAAAGACGTGAGAGTATATACTCGGAGTTCACAGGTAGATCTCTCATTACATCATTATGTTCTAATGCGAAAATGCTAACAAAGTCGAAGAACCCATGCCACCCATGCCACCCATCACCGAGCTTCCACTCCACCATGTCGATCATCGCCCTCAGACCGCACCCTCTCGTCCTCGCCGCATGAAATCCCTAGACTCTTCTCTTCACGCACCTAAACTTCTTAGAGAACGTCCATTACCTCCCCCTCTTCCATTGGTTCTCCAAACACCTCAAATTACGAATCGAAGGAAATCTCTATCGCGGGTCTCCTCCTGGTTATTCCCATCCGGTTCCGAGCAACAACACTCCCGTCACATGTCTCTCGATTCCGTTACCAACACTCCCAGACCTGTAACCTCTAGAGATGGCTTTTATCAATGCATCGAAGTCAAAGAAATCCATAACCCACACAGTGTTAGTAGCGTGAGTAGTATCGAAAGTGAAATTGATGGTAATGAAGATTACGAAGCGACGAGTTGGAGTGACAGTCCAAGTCTAGGATATGGAGCTAGATACGCACGGGGATTGGGGTATGAAGTGAGAATTAGCGCGGATAGTAAGGGGTTGCAGGTCGCCCCACCAAGTAGAGATGGCGCGAGAACATTCGGTGGGAGTGAGAAGGGTGAGGAGGCTAGATGGAGTATGGCTTATGGACATGGACATGGAAGAGATAGCGTTGGAGTTGCAATTTGAGAGATGGAGAGATTTCTTGATTTGTCTTGTATAAATATTAACTGGTTGGTTGGGAGCAAAGGAGATGGGAATATGGAGGTTAGGTTAGGTTGGTCGGTGGTATGGATGGTCGGTACGGTCTCTTCGATCTGGATGATTCGAATGGTTTTCAAAGTTTGGTTTTTTTTTTCGCAAAGGGGAAAAAGGGTCAGGATACTTCCTTTATGATACCACCTATTGTATTTTCGGCGTTGTGATTTTAGATATACATAGTTTAGATATGATAATGAGGAAGTAGTGTATGTATACATGATTTAATCAGCTCTCATTGATATTACGTCAAGGTTAAATTCTATGATATGTGATGTTTAAGAGAGAGGTAGCTTTCAGGCCTTGAGATGGAAAGTAGCTTTACTTTGCAAGTTGATATTAGAAGTTGAGTTTCGAGTCTGAGAGTCAAGCGTAAGTTCTCACTTATCTACCTAGTACGTCCTGTATTCTCTATGCTCCGAGAATATTAGCGATAATAAATAGCATATTTTAATCCCAAGTCAAGAAGAGATTTTCCCTTTCAAAAATCAATCTTATTTAGTACCTAGGTATATATATATATATAAATGCGAATCTAGAATTAATTATAAGTTGTAGAATAGATAGACTCACTCTCATCCTCTAATTCCAATTTAATTTCAATTTAATCTAATCCGTATATATATATATATATACTACAAGCCCCCTCGCTTCCTATATCATGTTTATCTTCAATCTCACTTAATAAGCAAAATACTAAATTTCACGAAACTCTAATTCTTCCCTCTATTCTTATTTTCATTCTCATTCTCATTCCAATTGGAAATCGGAAATCAAAAGAAATTCGTAAGATATAGATATCAAATAGCGTTGCAAAAGCGGCACTTGATTAACCTTACCTACCTAGGTATCTATCTACCCAGTTGGAACTTAGGTTAGTTTAGTATTATCCATCCGAGCCATTCATCCAACCATCCCATCCCATCCCATCCCATCCATCTCCGATCAATACAAAGAACCAACCAACGAACGAACGAACGAAACAAGTGGAGAAGAAATACCCGTCATACCTAGTCACTCACACACACACTATTCACTCTTTTCCCGAAAAGAAAAATCTTCTCTTCTACGATATCTCATACATCCACCAGGTGATCTATCTTATTTTTCCAAAAAGGAAAGAAGGAAAATATCTCCAAAAAAAGAAGGAAAAAATGATGAGAGTGGGATTCGAACCCACGCCTATTACTAGACCAGGAGATTGCAGACAATCTTATGTTAAGCTTGACCTTAACCTGGCGCCTTAGACCAACTCGGCCATCTCACCTTTGGGGTTTTTGATGGTGTGGGAGAGATGTGTGTGTATATATTGGAAAGTGTGGGATGGAAATCTTGATTGTGTGGGTGGGTTCTGTAGGGAGACCTAGATGCTAGGGGCTGGAGGGGCTGGGAGTGACTAATTGGGGGGTGGAGTGGATAGAGAGATCTTGTGTGGGAATTTGTGAGCACTGGGTTTAGAGAGGAATTAATGAGGATGTGGTTTTTGGGGTGTTTGGTGGAGAGGGAGAGGGGGAGTCTTTGATGAGGAGATTACCTATTTGTAGAGTAGATTCTTCCGGATCCTTTGTTTCTTATTTAATCAATCACTCTTATATTATTCAATCTCTACGATAGATCTTGAGTGAGATGATTAGTATTTATTTTATTTATTTATTTATTTACTTATCAAGCCACCTATTACTCTAATTCATTTCTAGATAGATCAAAATATAAAATGTAATTTTCCTTCTCCAGCAGACGAATCTGAAAATTCTCGGTGGGAAAATCCCTCGTTTCGCTATTTTATCGGTCGGTTGATACGCGGGGTTTGAGTGAGATTCGAGGATTGATAATTATTAATTATATTTAGATATCTATCTACTTCGAATAATAACTATCTAGGTAATTAGAATATAATTTATTTTCTTAAGTCAAGTTAAACAATAAAAGTCTATTGTATTGTATTTATATATATAAAATCTCAAATAGGATTTCAAGTCTTCGACTTTGGAATAGTTCTTATATTCGAGGTGCTCCCCCCCTCTCTCTCAGGATGTATAGATAGATATCTATATTTTATATCTACTGTTAATAAATCATAGGATATTATTATCTCATTCATTTATTTATTCATCTATTCGTAATATATAGAGAGATGAAGTAAGGTCACATATACAATACTACATCGACTCTAATCTATAAGTTCAAGACAAAGTCGTCGTCTTGACTCCCTAGTAATGCTTTGACGAAAATAACAAGTTCCTATATATTCTAGCTACAATTTCGAGAATAATTTGTTATACTCTTAATTACTCAACTATAAAGTATTTCTAACCAATCTTTCAAGAATCTTCGTTACAAATTGCTTCAATCCTATCAAATTACACATATACACACACACATATATATATATATATACATGCATACAGAATTCCCCAACCTCAACCCATCATCTCTCCTTGCAAACCCCCTCGTCAGATACTTTACTCATCTCCTTGTGTAACGATCGAATAAACACCTCCATATCGTCTATATATCTATATCTACCTAGGTACATACCAGCATACAGAACTCATCGTAAACTCTCCCATCACTATCTAGGTACCTAGAGTAGATATCCCTCCCACCCCATACAAAACACAAATCTACACAACTCTGACACCACAAACCTCTATCCATCTTCTCCCCCCCAAGAAAGTAAATCCCCTCTACCAAATCCGCAAACATTTAACCCCTCCCCCTCCCCCTTTCATAACCACTACGAATGAAGTCCACAATACAATCAGTAGCACATCTCTACGTACATCTCCATCTCCATCTCCATCTCCATAATGGAGCTGTAGAACTTCCCAACATCCCACCCAGATCTTATCAAAGCCCTATCTCACAACTCTCGAACACACATCGCACATCGCACAATTTAACTAACAACCACTCAAGATTCACAAACTCTCAAACCGAGTCGAACATTGAGGATCAACAAACAAACACCCATTATCATTTCCGAAAGAGCTGGCTAAAACGAGAGGAAGTATATAGAGCTCCTAGGCTTTTGATTCAGTCGTAAGAGCCATCTATCTAGGTATACACCGCCGATGACAAGTATATAATAGAGAAGGATACATATCAGCAGCAGCTGCAAACACCTCTCTCTCCTTTTCCCTTCTTCTCACACGATATAAACAGTACCACACCACACCGCGCAAGGCCCAATGATCTCACAAAAAGTAACAATGATCTATCTATGAATCTATCTATACCACGTCTCAAACTCAACCCTTTAATCCACCCATCCCATCAAATAAACCTCCGAATTTCTCCATAAACATGTACTACATACAGTACAATGCAATACAGCCTTCGCCGAACCCCTTCCTTTTCACGCATTGTATAAAGCCCTCTAAAAATATATTTCTAAAAAGTGTAGTAGTAACGAAGCTAACCTCCCGCCCCCCAAAATTGAAGTCATATCATGAGCATGCGTTGTTTCTCCTGAAGATCATCCTGTCCACAAACGCCTACCCAGGAAGAACATGATATTAACAAAATATAAAGAAAAACATAAGAGGTGGGAATCTAGTGTCTGATCTTGAATCAGAAAAAATGATGCATGCATGTAACATCATCCCAAACTCCATCCCTAAGGATCCAATGTACCATCGACCCTTGTATCTAATTTTGACAATCCCAATTGTCCCTCCAACCTGCCAATAACACCGAAATTTCAAGGTCCAAATCCCAGAAAATTGTCATTGTCATTACGCCTACTTCCTGAACAAATCTTTCAACTCTTCCAATCTCCTAATCGACGCTTCCTTTTTATCCAACCTTCCCTTCTGGGAATCCATACTCAAGCTCGCCAGCTTTTGCTTCTTGTCTTGAATATGCAACATTTTCTCCTCGAAACTTTTGTTCATAATAAATCGTACTGTCTGTACCTCTCTCTTTTGACCCAATCGATGTACACGATCAATAGCTTGAGCTTCAGCTGCAGGGTTGAATTGAGGTTCCATGACATAGACCTTGTTAGCTGTGGTGAGATTAAGACCGAGGCCACCTGCAGCGATGGAAACTAGAATAACAACGATTGATGGATCATCGCGAAATTTCTCCATTGCCATTGAGCGAGCGATACGAGTCATTTTACCATCGAGACGTGTGTAAGGAATATTATTCTCCTGCAAAGCGAGTTGAATAAGGTCAAGATGAGTTGTCCAGCCAGAAAAGACAACACTTTTGATGGGTGGCTCGTTCGGTCTTGCTTGTGATTCCCTTCTAGATGCCAAAAGATCATGGATTAAAGCTATTGTCTTAGTATGAGGTCCACCATAATTTGATAAATCCTTGCCTGCTTTTGCCGATTCCTTGGTTTTCAATCGGGATTCTTCTTCCTTGTCTACTTCCTCCTGTTTCAGAGAAAAGAACATAGATGGAGAGATTTGTTGGTGACAAGTAGGACATCCGACTAAAGAACCACCAAAGGCCATCTCTTCCAATTGAGCTTTGTAAGCACCAATGCACAAGCCACAAATGATGTGGAAACATGGTGTCATGTATCCAATAACTTCTTCCTTAGATTCGCCATCAGAATCGACAACATCCTGAGAGCCAATTTTCCGATTGCATGTCAAGCAACTATCCGTACCCGTATCTCTCATCAACTTATACATTTCATAAGCCTGTTTGGGTGTCATCCCATCTTGATCTTCGTATTCTTCACTATCAAGATCGATAGCGGAGTCCTTGCTTAGACCGTTCATGATTTTCAAGTCCTCGGGACTCAATAAATCCTTGCCATGAGCGCAGACTTGACGAAGACGCAATATTGATTGCAAAATGTGATGAAAGGTTTTGCCTCCTAATGCGCTTTCTCCCTGAGAAGTGATAACTTTAAGCCTATCTGTTGCATTCTTTTCAAAGATATCATATACCATACGCTCCTCATCACTGAAATCTAGCCTAGCAATCTGATCATGACGCTTAGGAAGGTCAATTTTGTCTTTGAGTCGACGAAGAGTAATACTGTCGACTAACAATCGAAGTTTGGGAATGATTTCAGGATCGCAAATCTTGAAAGGGGATAGTATATGTTGGGCAAATCCACTTCCGTTAAATGGTTTGACGCGAAGGAAATTCATCAAAGCACCTAAGTCCTCAAGTCGATTCTGAACTGGTGTACCTGTGCATGCCCATCGACGCTGTGCTGAAAGCCTACAAATAGCCTTAAACTGCAAAGTCGATTGTTCTCGGATCATATGAGCTTCATCGAGTACAATTCGGAACCAATTCATCTCCTCGAGAGGATATTTACCGTCTTTCTTTTTGTTCCTGTTATTGCATTCGCTAGCGACAGAACCATATGTAGTAATGACCATATCATACTCTGACAATTTTGTAACATCCTTGATACGATTAGCGCCATGATAGATATAATACTTCAAAGCATCGGGTTTGATATGTGCCTTGATCTGGTCTTCCCAATTGGAAATGACACTGAGCGGAGCAACTAAAAGAGTAGTTTTGCAGTTCAAAGCGAGAGTTGCGGGTTCGAACTTGGGCTGAGCGGTAGCCTTGCCTGATTTGAGAACTGGCTGCTCTCTCTGATCGGATTGTGATGGTTTTTGCTTCGCCCAGTCTCTTGAATCGTCCAGTGTTGTAGCTACCAAGGAGAGAATGCTGAGAGTTTTGCCAAGTCCCATCATATCGGCAAGAATTCCACCAAGTACCTGTGGTGGGCTTTTACGTTCCTCATCACCGGTGATAACATTGTAATATATTCTCTGCCCATTGTTCCCATGTCTAAGTTTCCACAAATCGCATTTATCATTTATCTCATAATTTCGTTCCTTTTCTCTATTTATCATGAAGTAGAGACCCTGTTTTTGATGTTTGAGCAGCTCCGTAGTAATCAAAGAACTTGGCTCCATCTCTGGTAAATTCTCAGATCTCGGCAATGAGTCGAAAACTCCCAAAACGTCATTTCGAATTTCTTCTGTTGTCCGAACGGGGGCCTGAGAACGAGATGCGTAAGACGAGTATGTACTAGATGTGGGCTGTAAGGCCCTTGAAGGCTTTTCTATAGCATGAGGATTGTGCAATGGAATGCCGGCTTCTACAGAAAGTGGGGTTCGTAACCACAATTGCTTGTGAGAGAGGTGCCGACCAATTTGAAGAGCGTGCTTTTTTGGTCCGTAAAGATTCAAATCCAAATTATAACGAACACTGCATGGGGAACCCACTGGCTGATCATCAGGCGCCTTTCTTCTTGTAAGAATACGGGCAGCTGTTCTGACACCCATTTTTGGGGAGTCGAGGATGGGTGCGAGTCCAATTGCAGTATTCACATCGACACAGCCAATAATTTCGCGAGTACAATCGAGAGCGTGGATATTATTCGTCTTATCCCCTTCCTTCCTTCTCAAGACAATCTTTATCTGCGGCCAGTTCTCGGGTACAAGTGATTGGGCTCCAGGTTTTGGGGTTGGTACTCGATGAGCGTTGAGTTGAGATCCTTCAATACGTCCGTAGCAAACTTCCCTATCCTGCTCATTCCCGACGACTACAACATCATCGTCATCCACTAAAGATAAGTCGAGTACCTGTTTGGTACAACCATCGTTCGAGCCTTCAACTCTCCTGTTTTTCACATATTGTCCGTATGCACCTCCACTAGAACTTCCATTAAATTGTGCTCTGCTTCCCTCCCCGGTCAAGTCTTCTACTCTTCGGCGTTTTTGAGGTACCATGTCGCGATCTGTAATATTATGCATTCGATCCACAAAACTTCCCATGCCCGGCATCTGCCCACTTGGGTTCGCATATGATGCAAAGCCATTCTGGCCATTCGAGTTCGAGTTCACGTTATAATTCGAGTTCGAGGGAGGTGACGGCGTATACGATCCGCCGGGGGTGTCGAACTGAAATAGAGGCTGAGAAGCAGATGCTGCTGGTGAAATTCTTGGTCGGGGATGAGGCGATAAACTGGGCGAGGGTCGTGAGTTTTGATTAATGCTTCGAGGATTTAGCAGTTGCGCGGGACTCCAATCTTGGGCATTTGTGGCATGACCGTTCGAAAGTGGTATACCGGGATTGTTCTCATTTTGATTCGGTCTTGATCTTGGAGGGTTTTGGCCTTGTGCGACAGAGAGATTGTAAGTAACAGGTTTATCAAAATCGGTAGGGTAATTTGGGTGTAGGTCTGAACTTCCAGATAGTTTGCCTTGGTGTGTATGTAGGGACTCTCCGTTTGCGAGGATTGGGAAATTACCAGAGAAGTTGCTATTCATTGAGGCCATAATTCTCCTTTATGGTAGATAACCTTGAATATTCGTCACGGTCGCATGCATTAAGTTGTGTGTCGTATGTCCTGTATGTGTGTATGGTTATGATGTGGTTGTAATGGTAGGTAGTTGTAAATCGAGCCGATAAATTCACAGGAGGGGCAATATTTATCACTAGGGAGGATTGTGCAAAAGTAAGTAGGAAAAAGAAAAAGTCGATGAAACTAAAATCATCGGAATGTGATCATTCTGTTTGATCTTCGTATATTCACTGAGTTTTTTTGAGTTTCGTGAATACCTAGGTATTTATAGAATTCTTATGTGTGAATGAGTAATGAATTTATTATTATACAGGTAGGTAGGTGAAAGTACGAAGGAGAGCAGACGTATGGATATGTACGGAGTAGGGATGTGGGAGAGAGAGGAGGCACAGCGATAGATGTGATAGAAAATTTCCGTGAGTCTTTGGGTACAAAGCAATTAGTAAGCAACGATATATCATTTTTAATAGGAAAGTTTTTCAAGTTATTTACCTAGATAGGTATGTAGGTATTTGATACAAAAACAGATACCTAGTTAAGTAGCTTTCAATCATATGAGAGTTTACATATACAATAAAGCAGGTTCGAGATGTTTCGGCCGCTACTTAGGTAGGTTCGACCAGCTTCATCAATAGTATACCTAGGTAGGTAGTCTCAGCGCACTAATGACATCGTTCACGTGCATAAACATCCTAATACATCGCCATCTCCCATTCTCATGCCCCCGGTCATTCATGTTCCCATCCTTAAATCACATTCATCACAATCAAAAGAATACCAAATATGACTGTAGTCGAATTATCTAACTAGATTATCAAGTATTCATTTCTTACGTCTTCGGTAAATCACGTGACTCCTCACCGGCCTCCGATAACTTGGTCGCCTAGTTCCCAGTTGTTAAAAGCGAGTGTCCCTTTACTTAGGACTGTATTACCTTCAAAATCAGATTATTAGAAACTACTAGGTATACTAATAGATATGTCACTCTCATCGAGCTAATTACAATGACATGAAGCTTACTATTCTAGCTCAACTCCGAACTCCTCATGGACTTGATACCAATGTTACGGAACACTCGCTTAGGACGCTCGCTTTCACTAACTGGGAACCAGTCGGCGTTAACAAAAGCCGACTACGACATGAAGGTTTCGATGAGATGATCTAGAGCCTTAGAAGTTAGGAATCCTCTTGGTATTGAAAAGGCCGGATTTTAATACTAATGGCGGATAGCGTTTGTAACCTCAGAACCTCAATGATATCTTTCTGAAAATTCGTTGCCGAATTCTCTTTCAAATCGCGATGAGCTGAATTCGACACCTGTTCGTTCCCCTGGAGTCAAATTCAAAAAGCAGTCACCCCTTATATATTTGCTAAGCTCTGTACTTGAAGAGCAAGATATAAGCAGCTTAAAGATCGCTCGCATATCGGTCGCCTCTCGAAGTTCTAAACAAGAATCCACCACCAGTTCCATGTCTTTGAAATGAGGGCCACGATGATCACAGTAAAAATCTATACCATCAATGATACAGAACAAGGTTACTTCTCTTTCCAAATGTTGCACTAGAGTCTTGAAAAGCCATCGGAGCGCGTTAAGATTGTTTGCCTTAATCTGCTCGATGTCATCAAGACTTAGGAATTTTAAATCGAACTGGTCCTGTGAAAGTAATTGCGCGAGAAAGCTCTTGATCATTGCAATGCCTCCGGAATAGGGGTCGTATGATCGTGTATGAGATCCGCAGAAGAAAAAGACGGTACGGAGGCGGTCCATACTGATCAGATTCTTGATTAACAGGGAGCAGAAGAAAGTAAGAGGAGATGTCGGCTCGGATGATCCATTCCCATGGATGAGAAGCTCTCTAGATACTGGGTTGACTAGCCATTGTCTAAACTGTGAAGATTTTGTGATAAGTTCGGGCAACTCTTGGCCTGCTATTTCAAACCGCTGCTTAGATCTGAAGGCATGCGCTAGATCTTGGTTGATTTGTTGAATATAACTTTCTGACACACCACTCATCGGTGGTATATCGAGCAGCCTTTGCAATTCTCCTTGGGAGATATGGGGCTCTTGAGGCAATGGTAGCCCTTGTTGAGGAGGTGGTGTGATCGCACGAAAGAGAAACTTGTTCTCCACTCGAAGATACATGTTTTCGCCTATAACAGGTCAGCTTTCTTCAACTAGATACAAATACCACAACAAGGTCCCTTACTTCTCAAAGCTTCTTCTTGGGCATGTCTTTGTTTTAGATTATATTCGAGGAGGTCTAGCAACTTTGTATGTAGTTCGGAGACTTTATCGTCAACTTAAATGTTTCAGGTCAGAACGGAAAGTTAAGTTTAATCTATAAAGCTTTTTGAGGGGTCTGTACCTTGTTGGATAGCATTATTTGCATCAATCACACCAGTGTGTGTCTCGTGACTTTCCTTGAAATTGGCTCTTTCGGCTTCAAGATGAAGACGCACTCCACGCGTGGTAATATCTTCGAGACTCGTTGTGATCGATTTTTTGTAATCTTCGCCATTCCAAAGCGCCTCCGATGCTTTAAATACTGTATGATTTGTCACATCAGTCACCCATTCACAGTGTTTGAGGGCAGACGAGGATAGATTTTAGTGACTCTACCTGTGTGTTGAAGGTAGTAACCAATCACCTCTTCAATTGCTTTCAAGATGGCAACTCCTAAGGATATAGCGGCCTTCGATACTTCTGGAAATCCATAGTAAATTGAAAAATAGGTCTCAATGCCCTCAAAAGAGTCGCGAAATTTATCCAGTGATTTCAAGAGCTCTTCTCGAACAGCGTTGGATGCTTTCATCGCCTAAAAAGGACCACTATGAATATTGTCCCAATAAGATTGATCAGAGTGGAACTCACATCAAACATCACGTTCAATACAATGATCACGGGTGATGTATAAGTATTGCTTGGGATCAAAGGGACAAGTTTCTTGACTTTGGTAGAGTGCGCATTTAATTTCCCCGCAAATTTCCTCACTTTTCCTGCGGCTCCAGGTTGAGCATCACCTCTGGCATCTTGAGCTGCAACGAGTATTTGCAGTACTCCATCCCAATCCGTTTGGCTTCGGATAGTGTATTTTGTGTGGCATCTCCCCTTGGGCTCTTTGTCATATTCATTTTTGAAACTCTTCATCATTTCTGGAAACAAGTCTTGCTGCAACCTACTCCGCTGAGGGTCTATTTTCCCAACGTTTTTCGATTGAGTGCTTGACATGAGCATTGGAGGGCCAAGATTACCGGGTGTTGGCACGGATTGGGTATAAACTTTATCGACATAGAATTTGCCGCTTACTGGATCGAAATGAGAAGGGGGATTCTTAAAAGCTGTATGGTACTGAGACAATCGATTATCAATGAAATCGACTGAAAGAGGCTGCAGTCGCAATGAAGGAATTCTGTTTTTGTTGTTAGCCATCGCGTGCTAACCATTAATCATCTTCATGGATAAGATATCTTGCTGAGAAAATTGCAATATTTGAGTGAAATCAAGCAGGGCATACGCAATTTCAGCTAGCTGCAGAACATTGTTTGCATGTGAGGTGTGTGTGGAGGCATCAGCTCACAATAAGCAGTCAGTACCAATTAAATCAATCAGATTGCTGGAATTGTTACGCGAGGCGAGAAATAATACCAAGTATTCGCCAGACAAGGGTATCTTCACCGGATAAATATGCCATACTTCTGGTTTGGGTGCTCTGCATTATACAATTCAATATTCTTATGCCATGAAACATTGTGAATACCAATCCCATAATTGCCTCGTGCAATACCACCATAAGATACCTCACAGTTCCTAGCTTTGAACCAATTGAAATAATCACTTTGCGCCGGAATAAAGTCGAATTCTTGTAGAGGTTGCAGGTATGGATTATGTATGTACTGCTCCTTCCAACAGGCTAAATATCACGTAAGTTCAGTATTTGATCTGGAACTTCCACTCTCAGTCATTGAAGCATAAGGCTGCTTATAAAAAACATTGAGTTGAGAAGATCCAAACACTCTGATGAACCAACCCAATCTTAATAATTGATTGAACAGTTCTGTTACTCAATCCTCACTGCACAACTACTATTGTATCTCGATCAATTGTTTTCCCAATTATTGACATTCAAAGCAACAATGTCTAGTACTCTTGTTGAAGCGGATGAGCCACAGGAGAACCAGGAGCCCTCTGGATTAGATGGAAATATCGATGATGATAAAACCTCAAAGTCTGGAGAAGATAGGGATCGAGGGGAGAAATCCGAAGCAGCTCAAAATTTCCAGAAAGTCTCTGAAAGTGCTCAAGACAACGAGGCCACAATCTCTGCTCTTAATGAGCAGAATACCACCACTGAAGTGACAGCGAGCCAGACAAAAGAGGCTGCAGAGATGGTGGAAAATGGAAATCCCAGTGAGTAGACTGTCCTCCAAAAATTTCAAGTTGCCAAAAAATAATGCGAACACTTTGTAGGAAGCAATCGCGATCAGAATGATTATCCAAAGATAGCAGACGGTGAAATCCGTGATTTGAAGCGCAGAATCTTAGATTTAGAGATAAAATTTAGTGCGACCTCAAGAGCGATTGTTCGGTCAGATTCTGATCATGATGAAGGGTCGGATAGTGCAGATGAGGAAAACAAAATAAGTGAAAATGGGGTTGAAGTGAAAGAGTATACAAGTCCTTATTCATCTCCTCGGAGGAGTCGATCGATTCATTCCCACAATACTCGAGAACAAAAGAAGACAACAACTTACAGTCCGTCCGAGAGTGAGCGTACCGGACCTCTCAGCCGCATACGCATTAGGCAGCGTATCAGAGAGCCAGAATACCTGAGAGAAAGGGAGCTTCCCATACCCATACCCCCAAGGCACGTGAGAGACTATGATGTCGGTAGGAGGTACAGTTACACCCAAGAGGTTCCGCAGAAAAATATTCGTGTTATTCCAAAACTCAATCTAGTTAAATGGAAAAAATTCAAATCAACCCCCTCAGAACTTGACAAAATCTACGCTATTGACGTTTTGGTTGGCGAACCTGATTTAGCTTTCGACGGCGATCATTATAACAGCCGGGAGAGAACACAAGCAAATAGAGGCGTTTCTCCGCGAAAAATTGGTTACAGCGACAAAAGAACGACCTCCCAGCCAAGTGCAAAACCCCTCGTGGCAGGCCAGGCAGCCCTACCCGAGCGCATTCGGATCAACTCAGAACATATCATCAGGATTTTGAGCAAGATACATGGAGGCGACTTCTCAAATCGCAGGAATCGCCCAGTCTTGCTATTCAGACCCTTCAAAGCCTTGATCTTTTACGAGAAAGAAATTCGGACTCAATACAGAGCACTAAACGCAAATTTCGGCAAGAAAACGGCATCTTTCGGCGATCCAGAACCCAAAGATCTTTCTACTGCTGTAGGCTCTGATGGTCAACCGCCATCTACGAAATTTGAAGGACGCTCAAACGACTCTGCAACAAAGAGGGAGGCCGACTCAACACGAGATCATTTCCCCCAAGCAGGTAACCTAGATCTTAATTCTGAAGCTGCATTCAACGTCCTCGGTTGCTTGATTGAGTTCATTGATCACTATATCAAAGATAAACAAAAGTATCTAGAAAGCAGCTCTTGCCAAAAAGTTGCTTTTAGTGATGTTTGGCATTTATTTAAGCCAGGAACTCAAGTTATGGAGGGGAAACTTCCACAAGCTTACCGAGTTATCAGCATCAATACCAAGAAGCATATAGTCAAGAGGTCACAATGGGACAACGACTTCAAACGAACTATCGATTATGGTCCTGTCACTATCCACTGTGTTTGCATAGATTACGACGGCAAACGCGTCGGTCCAGTTTCGAAGCGTTTCACAATAAAACAGTATGAAGGAGAACACGATGTCACCTCACTACCAGTGTATCCACTCCGTTTCGGGAAGATGAATCGTGAAGGGCTGGTCGCTAGAGGCCAGCTTTTTCTTGAGACAGCTGGTTTGAAACACATGCACTGTTCTGGACTTACTGTTGACACACGAGACGAAGTTGATAGCCAAGTAATGATTGATTTCGAAGAAGCCCTGCTCCAGCGCGAAGACTGGATACCCTTCATTTAAAACCTAACAGACTCTAATCCGAAATCAGAAACAAAAGAAGAGGAAATATTCCTTGGCAGGTGCTACTCATTTTGTTGTACTGATGAGGAGTTCCACGATGATTCCTATACTGAACGTAATCGCAAAGAAAAATTCATTGAAAGCCAATATTCCGCTGTCAGCTGGGGGCATTCATCTTTGGTAATTGCCCCACGAAGCCTACAAGAAGCTCAAGGCAACAGTTTGCCTAGTCAAGACGAGTTATTAATCATGACATACCGCGTGTTTGGCTTTATTCTGCGTAGTCGAAAATGGGGTATGCTTTCTGTCTCTATCTCTGTTCTGCCAAAATAATATCAGCATAGAACTAGGCTGATAATATGCAGCAAAATTGGATCTTGGAGATATTACCGAGGCGAGGCGAGTTGATGATGAGAATGGCTTCGACCAATTGGTAATACCCAAGGGCCATAAGGATATGGTGAAGTGTCTAATCAAACAGCATTTCAGAGAGAAGGAGTCGAAGTTGGCAGATAAAGATGAAATGGATATAGTCCGTGGGAAAGGTATGAGCTCCGATTTATGCATGAGTTGTATTGCATCTAACACAATGCTGCTAAGGTAAAGGATTGATCATGCTCTTGCATGGAGCACCTGGGGTGGGTAAAACTTCCACAGCAGGTATGCTAATCTTTGCCCCACTAGCAGTCAAATCAAGAGATCATACTAATACCAGTCTTCCCGTAGAATGCGTAGCAGACTCTTTTCGAAAACCTCTATTGCAGATCACTTGCGGTTCGTACCGACAATCACAACAATATCTTGAGAAAAGAACTCTGACAATGCTGTAGGAGATCTTGGATCAGAAGCCGCTGAAGTCGAAGCAGCACTCGAAACCAATTTTTCACTTGCAAACAGATGGGGCTGCATCCTGCTGATTGACGAAGCCGACATCTTCTTGGCTGAGAGGACAAGGTACGACTTCCTGCGCAATGCTGTTGTAGCTGGTAAGTTGTACCACGGAAGAAATACCCCTTGAAAGATCAGATACTAAAATTTGACTAGTTTTTTTGCGTGTTTTAGAGTACTACGCAGGCATACTTTTCCTTACCACAAATCGGGTTGGTGCTTTCGATGAGGCCTTCACGTCCAGAATTCACGTCAGTCTGTACTATCCACAACTTGATTGGAATTCCACCCTGGAGATATTCAAAATGAATATGCAACGGGTGAAAGATAGATTTGTGAAGAGAAACAGAAATTTAAAGATTGATGAGGCGGATATTGGTGCTTTTGCAAGGAGTTATTTTGACAAGTATAGGGAAGGGAGATGGAACGGACGTCAAATCCGGAATGCATTCCAAACAGCACTCGCTCTTGCCGAATACGATGCTCAAGGAGATGGTGATTCTACAGGTCTCACTGACAACATCAACAAACAAGTGATTTTAAAGGGAAGTCATTTCGAAACAGTTTCAGAAGCGTACCTTGGGTTTGTTAATTACATGAAAGAAGTAAATCATGGAGTGAGTATGAGCAGGAGAGCTCTTGACAGGAGTTATCGAGACGATGAATTTGGAGAGCTCAAGAGTCCAAGTTGGAGTGATCTTGAGGCACGAAGAGGGATTGTCCCGCCAACACCACTAGTAACATCAAATTCTCGCCATCCACCCCATCGAAGTTTCCAGGACGATCGCGGTCAACGGTTTGCCAGAACGATACCGTCAGGTGTATCAGTTAGCGATTATGACCAGTCACTTCACGGCAATCATTACCAACATCTAGGCTTGCACCCGAATCTTACCAACAGTGAAGATAGACGCAAACATCAGCCAATGGAGCTTAATCGTAGCAAAGACTTTCCTCAAAACACCTATAGTTTCCGAGAAGACCCCAACGACAGGGGAGACCTAAGTCGGAACTACACCACCACTAGCGAGGGTGGAATGAGGATAGCTCAACAACCCAGTCAAACTCATCATGGCCCGCAAGCCTGGTCTATATCGGACAGAATGGAGAGAAATGATAGTTCTAACTATGAAAGCTATCCTTCGGGTCCAAGCACATTTGGGATAGAGAGAAGAGGATTCTATCCCGAGGATAGATATGACAACCAATCAGGACTTCCTACTAGGGGGGTTGATGACCAGAGAACGAATGCTGGAGGGTTTCAAAACGCAAACAGTCAAGGT
This sequence comes from Botrytis squamosa, assembly GCA_014898485.2. Taxonomy (NCBI): domain Eukaryota; kingdom Fungi; phylum Ascomycota; class Leotiomycetes; order Helotiales; family Sclerotiniaceae; genus Botrytis; species Botrytis squamosa. The sequence goes on from RCTC02000017.1 coordinate 910,538, forward strand.
TAAGACGATTAGATGATATGAAATTGCCACCACACACTCTCGCTAGCCTATTTTACAAAGCTACATGAATATGGCTTAATTTTCCTTCCAATTTTCGAATCCTTTCTTTTTGCTGGTGAAATGAGCTCCCTTGTTTTAAATACCCTTCCGCATGGTTTTATGTTTGTAAGTATTTGAGTTACATCTATGATCTCTCAGTATAGACTGCCGTTAACCCAAATGTAAACACCATCCTGCTTATGCCAGTTTGACCATCAGATACTTCAGGGAACGCGAGTATCCACCCGAGGAGAAATACGAACAAAGATAATAGCTCAGTACTACTTGATACTACTTGATAATCAATAAATTCCATTCACCACCTTATCATGATCTATTTTTCATTTCCGCCAGCCTAATCAACTTCGAACTTACAGGTTTATCAAATAACAATAATAACAATAACGGAGTATCAATATCAACATCAACATCAACATCAATCAATCTAATAAGACTTCCCTACAAAACTTCAGATACCTAGGTAGTCATGATTTGCCGAAAAGGGGGAGGGGAAAAGAATAACACAATAATCTTGATGTTTCAAATATATTTCATTCATTGTAAGCGAACGGCATACCAACCAATTTCATAAAAATCATGCTACCCCCTTGTCCCATATGATTACTGCCCCGAAGATGTCTATCTCCAGACTATTTTGACGCCCATTTGCAAAAAAAATAAAAATCATGCGCCGCCTTCCGAGAGATAATATACATATTCGTACTCATTTATGCCTTTGCGGATCATCATTCCCTTTCCCCATTAACACCATGTAAAGACGGGGTTTTTGCTTTTGACTGTTTCAAGTCTCTCTACTATAACCTTCCTTCGATTACCCTCCATCCCTTCAGCTGCTGCATATCCCAAGTCCCCTTCGAGATCATCGCCATCATACAATGTCTGAACAGCTCCACGACTCCTCGAGCTAAATGAGAATCTTCTCGATTCAAAATGGTTGCCGTTTGGCGACCTTGCAGGCCCATCATAACTCATACGATTTCTAGAATGTTGAAGGTGTGGTCGATCTGAGAATCTCACTCCATCCTTGGAAGTATTATCTTGAGAGAATCCTGTATTTGCAAATGTTGGCTCAGAAGACTCGAGGTCGGGGGAAGGCTCTTCGCTATATCGTGGACTAGCTAACTCGAAGCGGTTTGGATTTGGTAATTCTGTAGATGGACTTGCAAGTCCAAGAAGATCTGGTTGCGGTGCTGGCGCATTGGCGGCACTAATATCCATTTCTTCATCAAGGCTGTTGCGAGCCTCATTACGTCTTCGCATTTCTGCAGAAGGCACCCTCATAGGGACCGCAACAGGTATATCAACAAGATCATCCCAAACACAAACTCTTGGCCTTCGAGTCAACTCTAAAGGACCGTGGTCTACCGTTTTGAGGGTTTCGACGACATTCCAAGCTTGTCCTTTCATGACAGCAATTTGTCTAGCGAACATGCGTTCTTGAAAATCCGCATCTTGACTGAACACCTTTCTCAACTCTAGCTGAGTCTCGCTCCACCATTGCTTCGAAGTCAGCAAGGGAAGAAAGTGTTCTCGAGTTTTTTGAGAAAATGGTTGCCCAATCAGTGATACAGGTAAGAACAACCATCCAAAGGGAAAACTTCGCCAAGCATCAGGATGCTTCCAAGGCCACGATAAACTGTTATCAATCGCACCAATAGATATGGTTGGTGCTGCCATTCTAGATGGTGTAGCCGATCTACTTGTAGCTTCCATGGGCTCTTGACTACGGTAGGGATATGCCGGTAGATGAGACATATTGATGTTATCAGAGCTAGAAACCACCCGTGGTGCCTGTTCTGAGTCTGGATTGGTCCTCATTTGAGGAGGGTCTGAAACGATAGAAACGCCCTGATTTTCCCAGTCGATTTTGATCATCCAATTATCAAGGCCTCTGTCCGTATTTCGCATTATATAATCTAATATAACCAATTTCTCCAACTCCTCTCGAAATGATTGTTGTAATGCATCTGTCCAAGCAAAACGTCGATTTTGATTACCATCTCCAGATCCGGTAGGACTGCTAGCCCCTGCCCCTTCGTTACCCTCGTCTGACTTTGATGAACCTGGACGGCAAGTCTCTTTCCACCCTCTTTTGTTTCTGTGAGTATCGTTCATTCTAAATGCTCCATTTGCATGATCTGGCCAAGGGTGTTCACGGAGAAAGATATTCGCGTCCTTGAAACCTTTGAGGAAGACTTGGAAACTGCCAACCTTTGGAGGTAGAGACTTTTTACTCCTGTAAAACTTCCTTCGATCCCAAAAATCATAATGAAAAGACTTCGAAGATAAGTGAACTATGTCGGTGTAGGGCACAAGGTGAGTTCGTAATCTGCAGTCAAGCGTGTATGCTGCAGCTTCGGAGACATAACTCAAATTGGGAATCAGACATGCTCTGCCAAAGAAGCATGGAAATAGATTGCGATGAATCCATTTATTCCATTTCGGATTTCCTGCGGCGTACGGTTCCTCATCCTTCGGTTTGAACACACCGACTACTTTTCCATCACTATTTCGAGCAAAATAACTTCCAGAACTACCCTGAGATATCATTTTCGGATGCATACCCTGCTCAATCGCAACTCGAACACTTTCAACAACCTCCTCAAATTCCGATCTCGTCATTCGTCCATGATCAGGCTCCGATGCCAAAGTATCAGCAGTAACGGGTCGCATGCCTTCTGGTGCTTGAAATACTGAGTGCTGGATTTCCAATTTTTCCTCCTGATGTGATTTCCCTTTTACTTTATTGATTTTAAACTTGGACGCTATCTCGTCGGCCCATCGTTCCAATCTAGCATTTATAGCTTTGATGTCCACACCGGAGGCATTGCTTCCCATACGACTTCGCCTTCTCGTATGCCCAAACTTTCGATTATTTGTGGGTGAACTGTATCCATCTGTATACATTCCACCATGCGGTCGAGGTTGTGAAATAGAGGCATATCGTGGTGCGGTTGCTGGTTGTAAGGAAGCATGGCTGGCAGCGAGGGGGTCCTCATCTTCGTCATCGCTGAACTCTTCGGCTTGGGCAATTTGGGCATAACCCGTGGTAGCTGGTCGAAATCTTGGCATATTAAGTATGATATTTAATTAGTATTGAAGTCGCCATGAAGTAGAATTGTTTATTTATGGTTATGAGGCATTTCCAGGAGCGGTGGAACTAAGCATGTTACAAGCTCTAGATTCACAACATGCCAGGTAGTCACCGTGGCCCCGGGTCGCGTCACTTATCAATATCCTTATCCAATCAAAAGGGTGGAGAACACAAGGCTGAAAGATTTATCCCCAAAGATGTCAAATCATGAAGAAACACGACGATTGATAAACTTGTGTCGATTGATATTCAGTACTAGGTACACTACTCGAGTAGTAGGTATAATTATCTGGACTGGATACCTATTCAATGTCAAATGGAGTCAATTGGATTGAACACCATACCATCAATCCAGACATTGTAACGATGATTGAGTTGAATTGATTTCTATGATCTTGAGGCTTTGCGAATTTGATATCTTCTCGTACAATTGAGACATTGGCCAACGCCCTTACGATGCTGCCATAATCTCCTTTACTATCTTTGCGACCTCCCCCTTTTCTACATTCTTTTCTCCCAATACTTCAGGAGCAAATACTCTCTTCAACACATCTCCCATTTGCATCTTTGCTCCCTCGGCTTTCATGCCATTGACAAGATCCTTGACTGTATTTCTGATCTCTTCCTCACCAACCGTCTCAACACCACTAGCATATTCTTCCAAGACCTTCAATTGTTCTTCTTCCTTCTCAACGAGGTCTTCTCTACCTGCTGCCTTGAATTCTTCACTTGCAGCTCGGCTGGCATTCGCAGTTTTTCGGAGAAGAGCCAACATTTGCATATCGGTATTGATAGGTGAGGAAGTTTTAGAGGCATTGAGTGTTTGACTGAGGAGTGATCGAAGGACTGAGAGTCGGTTGCTATCTTTATTTTTCATGGCAGTCTTCATATCATTCCTATTACCAGACTAATATTAGTACAATTGCCCCCTCAAAATAAGAATAACGAACGGCATGTCGTGTGTACTGACCTGATCTTCAAGAGCATAGGCGGAGGGGTACTGGCAGAGCTTGCATAGCAGCGGCAGTAAATCCTCGAAGCTCTCACAGCTGGTCGTGAAAACATTGTCGATATGGGTGAGGGGATCTTTAGAATATAAAGAATTTGGTATAGAGAGCTTGCAAAAAGTGATTCCCGTCTGAAAATTGAAGGTATTTTGTATTTTTGATCCAAGTCCACTCACTGTCTGCGAAGAAAACGAGGCTCGCCAAATTTATTTTCCCCGATGCTGCGCTGCCTCATACATCACATAACACAACATTTGAATGAACGGACACCTACCTAGGTAGCTACGTCAATTGTATAGCACGACAGTTGTTTGTTACTTTGATACAGATATATTTGGATTATAATTGTCTATCCAGTATGTTATCATGGATGTGAATATATAGTTAGTGCATACATTTTCGTGCGGACTATATTAACCCAAACATAAAGCCGTGAAACAAAACAGTTCTTTGATTCGTCAAACTCCCCTTTTAGGTGATCGTCAACTTCCCCGCATCTACTCATCACATATGAAGAGGGAAGGTTGATCAGTTATTATATTATTGTTGTATATCTATTCGTACCTATCATGGTATTCTTCTCAAAATGAACAACAAATCTCATCCGAACTACCTCGTACTAATAATTTGAAAGACCATAATTCGTTTGCTTATATCTAATTCAAAATATCTTAAATCGATTCCTTGCATGAACCCCCTTCTTCGAGAACCAACGTCCTACTACTTCAATAACAGAGCTCTGTCTGCTCTACATATTTGATCCTACCACCATACTTTGATATGTCTCTTGATACTGTGCCACTATATAATCAACATTGAACCACTAACATTTTGACGTTCGCTGGCACCAGTCACCATCAACTTATCGTTCAGCCTCTGACCTCCGACCACTCATAGAGAGACGGACGATCACTCTTTATGTAAAATCTCCCATGTATACTATATCTTCGAGTATTACTCAAGGAACAAACTAACAAAAGAACATAGTTGACTGACTACCCAACATCAATCACAATAGACGACTTTACCTCAAAAGCTCGAACCTTGCAAACTGGATCACCAGAACTGTATCGAGACAAACAAACAAACTCCTGACATACATACCATACCCATCCTCCACCTCCATCGTAAAAATGACACTTATTGACCCTCGCCCCGCAGCCCATCCACCTTCCAACGAACCGTCCCCTCAGCGCGGTCGTAAACGTCGCCGCTCTTCTGCTGCTTCTCCACCACCCATAATAACCAGTACATCCACGAATTTTCGAGGTCGAGTTCGTCATCGATCACCTCAGACATCTCACCTAACAACCTCCTCACCATTGCCAGTATCCTCACCCCTCAACCCCAAATCAACAAACGCAAACGCAACCATGACATCCCTTACAGCCACAGCCCACAAAACCAAATACCAAAAGACTCACGCTACAGCAACGACAACGACCACGACTCCCTCCCCATCATCATCTCTCTTTCTTTGCTCTCCGCGCTCAAAGACCCGGAGAGGTCAATCACCCTCCCGCTCTCGTAGCAAGGGTCACTTAGCCGATAAGGAGATTCCAAGGAGAAGACAGAGAACAAGAAGTAGAAGTCGATCTCACAGGGTCGCGATTGATGAAAAGGATAGCAGCAAGGGAAAAATGAAAGCTTTATCCGGCACAGAAAGAGCTTGAGATATAGGAGACTTGGAGTTTCATTGATTTAATTCGCGGAAAGATACCCACTTGGAATTGACTAATGGAAGATAATGGATACGATGTGGCGGTTGATCGACCGAAGACCCAAGAAGAATTCTCACTCGAGATCTCTATGAATGCTACGATACGCCACGGAGTATCTGAAGAAAGTTTGGGGTTGGATTGGATGTATTGTTCGGGCACCAAGAATTTAGGAGTTCATTCCATTATGGGCTAGGGAGCAAGCACGTAGGCACTGGGCAGATAAGAGTTAGGCCTGAATGCATGAATTTTCTCTTCTCCAAGTATAACAATGGGCTCGTTCGCTCAATGAATATTAAATAAATACCAAGAGCAAATGCTCATCTTGAATACATGCTATTTTTTTTATCGCATTGTACTACATACCATACATGCAAATAATATACACCAGCCAAGTTCTCTCTTCCACTTGTACTCTATCCTTAAATCCCATCCCATCCCATCCCATCCCATTCCACACAAACAAACAAAAAACCCAACCCAAAATCCCACCAACAAACCCCACCCATCCATCCATCCGTCCACTCCACTCCACTCCACTCCACTTCCAACAAACACTCCACTCCACCCCACCCCACCCCATCCCATCCCGCCGTAAAATCCAAAATTTCATATACATATATATATCCTAATCCCTCCCTCCGCACTATCAAATAGGACAAACATCCTATAACACAAAATCGGCCTCGGTGGCACAATTGGTTAGCGCGTGGGCCTTTTAAGCCCAAGGTTGAGGGTTCGAGCCCCTCCCGAGGCGAAGTTTTCTTTTGATTCTTTTTTGGGGGTGACTTGTGACATCTGTCGCCTGTTCATTGTTTTTTCCCCCATACTAGATGATAGGCGGATTTGCTACTCTTGATACCTAGGTATGAATACTAGGTAGATAGTTAGTGAATAAAATGAATGATTGAAATTTTGCAATTTTTTGAAAGAGTTTGGAAGGAAGGGCGAGGAAATGAGTGAGTGGATTCTTCTTCATGGATCGATGGTCTTGAGATAGGCCTGGTGGAGTTTTTGGATGAAGTGAGTGGGTTTTTGACCGAGAGGATGATGGAAAATCCCTACCACCGTTCTGGTTGTTGTATTGACACTGACATTTGCAACCTCAAATTGTCATCTGGTAAATGTGAGTTTGTTGGAGTCTTTCGGTGGCAGAAGTGTATTACTGGGACTCTAGTCGTTGGTTTGAATACCCAGCATATATCAGGGAGAAGTTCGAAACTATTCAAAAGACTGTTCTCGTTTTAGGATTATTACGGTGCGGACGTGGAGTGAATTCACATTTTCACATCGTTATAGTTTCACCAATTCATAGGATACCATTGTTAAATGTCATAAATCATGTTTTTGAAATCCTTCAATTCGCCATGCTGCTAAATACATGAAGACTCGAAATGAAAACAGAAGCTCAAGAGATGTGAAAAGGCTCATCTGTCTATCACATGGCGTGCGGCTAGCTTTTTATACCAAATTGGCTATCAAGCCGAAGTGGTCAACGAGCATTCGCTCAGAAAATCATGAAAGGGCCGGAGCTTGAGATAATCTTGATGTGAAATGTGCATGGGAATATGGAAAGGACGGTATCTTTTATTTTGGAAATTCGTTCTTTATAGCTTGTCATAGTACTATTGAAATGATCAGTCAAATGTTTTTTGCAAAGGGTTATGAAATAATGTAAACTTACGTTCTCGTAACCTGGAACCTCAACCTTGATACCCTTACGTTTACGGAGCTCTTGGACGATTTGTCCAGTCTTGGAGGTTGCATCAATTGGTGATCCACCTGGAAGAATTTGCCAATGATCGAAGATGGATTGTGGGAAGGCTTGACCGGAGGTGTGGGAACGGAGATCAGCGTTGAATCCGAAAGATTCACCGACTGGCAAGTATGCCTTAATGGTGAAAAGAGGAGTTCCTGGACGTTGCTCTTCAGCGAAGACGTGACCTCTTCTTCTGGTGAGAACACCGTAAACACCACCCATGGCAGATTCTGGTACTTGAATCTCGACCAAGAAGACTGGCTCGAGGAGACCTGGCTCAGCCAAGAGGGTAGAAGCGTACAAGACACGACGGGTAGTTGGCATGACTTGTCCGGAACCACGATGGATAGCATCAGCGTGGAGGGTAACATCCATGATGTTGAATCTGCAAGATCTCATTGGCTCTTCAGCAATTGGACCTTCTCTTGAAGCCCATTGGAAACCAGAGACGACGGAATCCTTGATTTCGTTCAAGTATTGAACAGCCTTGGTTTGATCAACCAACAAGTTGGCACCGTTGGTATCCGGACCAAAACACCAAATCTTACGGGCATCAGTGACATCCCATCCGTGCTCATCGGCCAAGATACGGGCACGAGCCTTGAAATCATCACGGGGACCGATCTTTCCGGCTTCGATCTCCTTGGAAACCTCCTCGTCGAGAGGCTCAGCGATCATGTAAAGACGGTTGTGCTTGTTAGGGGATTTGGAAAGAGCAGTCATGCTGGACTTGCCAGTGACGGTCTCACGGTATGGAACGACAGGGTCGGAGATACGGAGAGGAACACCAGCGTGGTCCTCCTCGAGATCCTTCAAGCAAATTTCCAAATGCAACTCACCGGCACCAGCAACAACGTGCTCACCGGATTCGGAGATGAAAGTCAAGACACAAGGATCGGACTTGGAGAGACGCTTGAGACCTTCGACAAGCTTGGGGAGATCTTGAGCGTTCTTGACCTCGACTGAACGTTGGACGACAGGGGAGACGGAGAACTTCATGACCTTCAAGTTGTGAGCGGTGTCACTGGTGGTGAGGGTACCAGACTTCAACAAGAATTGATCGATACCGACCAATCCGAGAATGTTACCGGCTGGAACATCGTCGATAGGGTCGACCTTACCACCCATCATGAGAACGACACGTTGGATGGCCTTGATGAACAAATCATCCTTCTTGCCAGGGGTGTAGTTAGGACCCTGGATACGGACCTTCAAACCGGAACGGACGGTACCAGCGAAGACACGACCGAAAGCGTAGAAACGTCCCTTATCAGATGTTGGTACCATCTTGGAGACGTACAACATAAGAGGAGCCTTAGGGTCACAGTCACGGATACCAATGCAGGCCTCATCATCTGGAGGACCCTCGTACAAGGTCTCAGCACGGTACTTTTGGGCGGTAACTGGGGATGGGAGATGGAGAATCAACATCTCCAAAAGAGCATCAGCAGCTGGCAAGAAAGTACGCATAATAACCTTGAGAAGTTGCTTGCCCTCCTTGTCCTTGTCATCTGGAGAAAGCTTGATGTTAAGCTTCTCGAGGAGAGTTGGGATCTCGTCCTTCTTGAAGTTCATGACAGCAGCGAAGATACGGAAAATTGGGTCGAGAATGAACTGGTTGAAAGCACGCTCCAACTCCTTACCCTCGTGAGAAGACTTGGTAGTCCACTTCTTGGTGTGTGGGTTGAAGTAGTTGTCGCCCCAGAGACGCTCCATCATCTTGTTTCTGTCAACACCGAATTTCTTGGCGTATCTTTGAGCGAATTGTCTGATGGTGAAAGCCCAGCCGTGGAGACCGGAACCGAAAGCAACCGTTCCCTTACCTGGGTAAACTTGGACATCACCCAAAGATTTGTCGAAGTAGGTAGAGATAACGACATTGACGGACTCGATGGTTCTCGAGAAAGATTGGTAAAGATCTTCCTTGGAGACTTGCAACTCGAGGAGAGCACGATCGACCTTGTTGATGATAACAACAGGCTTGATACGCTCACCAAGAGCTTGACGGAGGACGGTCTCAGTTTGCACACAGACACCTTCGATGGTATCGACGACAACGAGAGCACCATCAGTGACACGGAGAGCAGCAGTAACTTCAGAGGAGAAATCAACGTGACCAGGTGAATCGATCAAGTTGATCAAGAAATCTCTTCCGTCGGTCTTTTGGCCAACAATGTCCTTCAAGTCGTCATCGTCTGGGAGGTTACCGTAGAGGGAGATGGCAGTGGACTTGATGGTAATACCACGCTCTTGTTCATCGGCACGGGTATCAGTAGCTCTGGCATCACCAGCCTTTGCGGCGGAGATGATACCAGCCTTGGAGAGCAAGGAATCGGTAAGGGTAGATTTTCCGTGGTCGACGTGGGCAATGACGGACATGTTACGAACGTTCGTAGCTTTGTCCATCAATTGGCGGACCTCCTCAACGGTGAAGCTATCAAGAGAAGAATCGTTAGCAAACAGTTCATTGTCAAAAGCCTAAGCTTATCTCCGAATCCTCCATCTCGAGCTTATCATTTCAAGATCCTTCATCCATCAAAACAAGATGGTTAGAGATACTTTTGATGATTTGCGGTTTAATAGTTTCATCTATGTATCTGCCAAAGATGGTATGATGTTAAGAGAGAGGGAAAATAAGTACTCACTTAACCATGTTGGCGGTGGTGCTTCGGGAAGCTGATTAAAGAAGATTTATTGTTTTGACGTTCGACACACGCTCGAACGAATAGATACTTGAGTGGTTTATTGAACCACTTGAAGTATCGTAAATAGTTTGTAGATACCTGCTACAGACCCAAAAGTATTTGGGATGGAGAGATAATACAAAGAAAGATTTGGTGATACTTTCGATGTAGAATGAGAGGAAGAAGAAGAGGGGAAGAGAAGGAAGTCTTGTATAAAGGTGGGCAAGAATTTGGTAGGAAAAGATCTCGGGTGGGGCAAGTAAAAGTGGCGGGGTTCCAATTGTAATCTGGAAATTTTTCACTTAATTTTTTTGTACCGAGTTAGGTGGCTAGGCAACTATAATGTATGCCTTAAAAGGGTTAGTGCCCTAGTCAAGGTTTTGGAATGAGAATGAATTGCATCCGCCTACCAATTGTAAGCAGGATTGTAATTCAGATCATTTAATTCATCCCATTTATGAAGTGTGATGAAACCGAGTGAATACGCTTACGGAGGTGTACGGTATGTGGCATTCTTTACCTTTATTATCATTGGTTCATTCTGTAATAAGTGTATTAGTAAAGGGTACATTATCATTTTGTGCAGTTCAGGTCACCGTATATGTGTCAGTATGATTGTATACCCTACGGAGTACTGTACTAGAAAAAAGCACCTAGGTGTACTTTGGCATTTTCAAGTTTTAAATTCACCCTCCTCTTTTACTAGATATGCACGATGTACTTGGTGGGGAGGAGGGGCTTACAAATTACAACGCACATTAACCACAACTCACTGTGATTTCCATATGATTTTTATCTACCTAGTATGTGACTGTATCAAAGAATTCATGATTTACCCACTCACTATTGGGTAGGTAATCAATAAACGTATGGTAGCTCATTCACCCGGTCAAAATTTACCCCTCCTCTTGACTCACCGCCTTACCGGCATGACAAATCCGGTCTGCGTCAGAATTAAGGAATGGATTGAATTGATATAAAAATCAATGATTTTACAAATTTAGTAACATGCTATTCAATTACTAGTTAGTTTCAAAGCACCTAGTAAATTCAGTCATTATATAAACCCAAATACGAGTGAAGAGTAGGTTATGTATCAAAAACAATAAATTGAATATTATTAAGCTGCTATTAATAGTATAGACTCAGCGATCTACCCTAAGACCTCTAGTCCTCCATCAGAAAGTTCACCCCAACTCCATCGCTGCTATCTGTAAAGATCATGTGTGAAACTGACACATGAATAAGTGATTCGCAAAGTCGAAATGTACTCAAGAGGACCCTAAAATCTTTTCATAAGCATCCTCTACCTCCCCAGCCAATTCTAATAACGCTACAATCACTATTTGATGTGTGAGATTTGGAAGTCGATCTCGATGTAACCCAAAGAATTCCAAAGGTGGTGTTGCTTCACCCAGACTTTGAAGAAGAGGAGTCTCGATGACAGGGGGCTCAAGGGCTGTATATCCATATTTCGATAGAGGAACGTTGACCTCGGCCGTAATCTTTTGTTGCTCACCCTCTTTACTTTGTGGATCTTCTGCGTTTGGTACACCCGTGATTTTCAAGGCCGAGGGTGGTAGAGGCTTTCCTAGTCTTTGTGCTAATGCTTTTGTGTGTGTAGCGTACATGCTACGAATGTAGCTGACACGGGAATAATTCCATCCAACCTCAACCTTCCCCTCAAAAGAGCTTTTGAATATGTAATCGATGTGGTTGGAACCAGGAATCTGCCAGGTTTGCATCGTGGCCTCGACCTGGGGGACTTTCAATATGGTACCACCACGAGATCCCGTGACACTATTGACCACATCTTCCACAGAAAGGTCGCTAACGGACTTTGGCGCCTCATCTTGCTTCACTCCAGCAAGTCCAATGCGAAGTTGACCGAGAGTGAGACCTAAAATACTATGAATCTTTCCCCGATCCATGGTTACGGCAAATCGTGCCTGTGCATTGAGTGCCTCGATTTTGAAGATTTGGTGGTCGGAGAATGTGCTTGGAAACGCCCCTATATTCAATGCTTTCAGTGTGACGATCACATCAGTGTGCAGTGATACAGGTGATTTCGACTTTTCTGGTTTCGGCTCCGTAACAGGTGTCTTGGGATTGGGTGAAATTGTCTGAGAGATCGATTTACGTTTAATGTATTTTTCAATTTCCGAAAGGGACGTTTCATAATTACTCTTCTTCTCTTGAGCGAGACGCAAGAATGCTTGGTATAAAGCGAGTGCTTGAGAGGCGGTCGTTGCCGTACAAAAAATTTGTACTGCTTCCCCATCTAAAATGGCAACGAGTCGATCTCCCTTCGCCTGCGTCCCATTACGAATATTATACATAAGGAATTCGAAAGATGTGATATCCGCAACCAAGAAGGCTTGATAATCAAATGCAGCCTTGACTCTTAATTGGCTGAAACCCAAAGAGCCTTGAACTAATGGCGTTTGATTCAATGCCTTCTCGCGTGCTGGCCATTGGATGGAGGTGCGTATTTTGAAATCCTGAAGCGCCACGAATCCACTCATTCTGCCTGAACTGTCAACACCAACTTTGTCAAAGCCGAGACACAGATTTTGCTCCCAGTCCGAATTCTTTTTGGATGAGATCCAGAAATTTGATATAATGAAAGCGGATTTGCCGATAGCTTGGCCGAGATCCAATTGAACGTCCAGCTCAGCAATAGAGACTGTAGCATTCCAAGGGAAAGCACCAGTTGCTGCAACTTGCTGGTATCTCTGTACGAGAAAGGTTGATGATTGTATATTATCAGTTGACGATACAGGAGCTGTAGAGCCTTCACGCAACTCTTGTGGAACCCAAATCTCCCTAAAGAGCAGGAAATCTTGTAATTGCTTGGCATTGATTAAGACTTTCATAGGACTAATTTTTAATATTGCAGACATTCCGCTGGTGCCACTCACATGCTTACTATTCATGAGAGATAGGAAAATTGATTCAACATCAAAGCTTCCTGTAGATTCCCTGGAATAAACATGTTGTACTGAAGCTTGCAGCCTTGAGAAAGCAACGGATGCAGCAAAGAAATGTCCATGCTCGGTAGATCGGACCGTGTTGATAGTCAAATAGATTTCGTCAAATCGCGCGCTAGCAGCAACACGAGCTATAGGTTGACAGCTAAGAGTGAACTCTTGCTTACAAATTCTAAGCCCTAGATTGAGGCGAGTGCGGCCAAGGACAGTACTGGGATCGGCTGCCAAAATGTTATCGTCGTCGGAGCCCATGAATTTTTGTGGCGATGTTTTGGGCACCGACTTTTTGTCCTTGCCATCCTCGCTTACAATGTCTTTGACTGAGGAAGATATCTCTAAAATGAGAGGCACAACTGATGGATAGAGTATGTTTGTCGAAGCGTCCACTTTCACCTCAGCATTCAGAGACGGGTCATCAAGACCATTATCTGTATACTCTATTTTCCAAGCCAGGCCAGGCGCGCGTAAGACCGTGCTACTACCGGCGTCTTTATGCGTAAATTGCCCATATCTTCCAGCATGAGGCACGCGACTCGTTATGCCTGCTTGATTTGTCTGCGTAGTCTCTGCCAGTTTCCTTCCCGACAGATATACAACAGCTCCAGCAAAGTCCGCATCCACCAGTAAAGACTCCATACGTTTCTTCCCGAAGAAGGGCTGCCTTTTGTTGGAAGGCGTTGGTGGTATTAGTGTCGGTGGTGGGCTTGCACTCCATGTAGCTGACGCTACCCGTACCATTTCGGTAGCAGATCCAATTGATCGTTGAAGCTCAGCGGCAGGTATGATGAATTGAGAAGTCAGTCGCAAATCAAGGGATTTTCCTGCCGCTTGAAATGCTAACCTACGGGTATTTTGACCAGAAATATATCCAACATTGAAGATAACTTCTGGCAATAAAGCCGAGTTAAGCGAACGTTGGATTTTGTCATGTGATGAGGGCACCATTTGCAGTTGTAAGTCTTCAATGGTAAGTCGAGCAGAATTCTCCTTCCTTGTAGACAAACCAATACGTTTCAATGATAAAACCAGATTTTCCTTCTCAGAATGCGAGATGCGATCGTTTTCTGTATTGCCAACCAGCCAACTAACTTGGATATTGAGCAATTCCAGAGTGTACATCGAAGCAAACATAATGGTAGACGTTGAGCCAGTAATGCTATCATGATCTTTGGGCTCATCGTTGACTGTAATCCTTGGTCTGGAGTTACGAAGTTTCTTAAAATACTGTTTTTCTCTAGTGAAGTCGATGTCTTTGATTTTATTTTGCAAATGACCCATGACATCTACTACAGAAGATGCAGTTTCCGCGAAAAGGTTGATTTCAAGGCCATTGCTAGTGAGATTAAATGATCTAACATCGTCCCCTATTTCGTTCTTTTTGCTCGTGGCAGTCAAGAATGCAGCGAATGCAAGATTTCCGCAAGGTTCCATAGTCCCATTGTTGAGGCGAGACAATTCAAACATAATACGATGCAGACTTACATGAATCTCTGGAAATTCATATGTTGCCCCATGTGCCTCCAGCCTGTTTGCAACTAGAAGTTGCACGCATCCGACGTTGAACTCAAGTCTTGCCGTGGTTTTTCCCTCTCGCGACGGTTCCGCGTTTGCATAAACATCTAAACCTGCAAAGGTTAGGTGAGCATCGTATATAAGAGCAGGACCGGCTTTCGGTGGTGAATCCGGTACTGGACTGCTGCTAGAACCGAATATTTCCTCAATGTGTGCTTGTATTGCTTTGATATCGTCACGGATATCGGAAACGACACTAGATATTTCTGGTCGATTGAGTGCAGTCAAGAGACTATGGAGAGCAGTTGCATCGAGCTCTATGGGTTCCACAGAAGCAAAGACTGAAATCTTATTCTCTTCCACGGACATACTACTAACGATACGACCGTTTGTTGGTGGCATTTGCAACAACGAAATACTTTGCTTTTTATCATTTTGGGCTGTTTGCACATCGTGTGAGTGTTCTTTAATGTCAAAATCAAAGACAATTTCGGACCCAAATTGAGCTGCCAAGGAAGCCCTAGCAACAACACCTGAAATGGTATATGTCAACGATTGTATGAGAGGTATGCTGACTTGATACATATTTAGGAACAGTGCCAAATTAATCTTGTTGATGGGCTTTGATTCTTGAACACTTGATTGCAAGACATTCGGCGGCGATGCAGGTCGTTTGGCTGTAGGAAGCTTCTGTATCAAACGGTTCAGCTGCGCGACTTCATCCCCAATCACTAAGTCCAAGACTTCAATAAGTGCGACAATATTTTGCTGGACTATGAATGACAACTCTTGCGAATTTGCTGCAACTTTAAAAACGTTAAGAGAAGTTTCGTCGAGCATTGAGCTTTCGAATGACACATAGACACTTGGATTCCGCAGCTGGTACAGACTTAAAGGCTGCGAATGACTCTGAATTTTCGAGGTAGCAGCTTCTGCAGCGAGCATGACGTTTATCATAGTCGTGTTAGCAATGTCTTCTGTTGAAACAACAGATACTTTCAAGCCGTTACTAATGGAAACAGCTCTGAGATTTATTGTGTCAAGCGTGATAGAACCTTTGTCAGTTGCAATCACGACCTGAAGATTTTGTTTAGCTTTTACTTTTGGGCGAGCTAGCGTGATTGGTGAAGGCCTTTCTGGTACTTTTGCGTTTGATTCGCTTTGTTGATATAATTTTAAGATATCTTGCACAAGCTCACATAGTTCCCAATTTAAATTAATCGAAATTTTCTCGCAAAACACATGCACGATAGTGTTCTGAACTGTGTCTGTATCTGAGCCATGCTGCGATATAGATATTGGAGACGTGATGGAAGAACGCGTAGTTGTCACCGAAACACTGGCCGACAAAGAAGATAGTGCAACCTCGTTTTGCTTCGGACCTGGATCTATCACTAGCCTTACAAGTTCTGTTCGAAATGATATGCTCAAGTTTGGTGCTTCTGCTACCGTTACCGTGGCATCATCGTTGGCAAAGCCGAAAACATTACTCATCAAGACACAAGTGCCAAGATTGTTGAGATCCCAGCTCCTCCATTGAGAAAAGCTAGCGAGGACTCGCTGAGCAGCGTCTTCGGGAACGCTTTCTGCATTATTTGCGCACCGGCTAACGATATCGTGTTGCGAAGATGTGCCAAGTATTGAATACATGTGTCGAAGTCGAGCAATTACTTTCCACGAATCATGGGTTCTCAAATGCCTCTGTGCGCTTCGAAGGACGTAAGCCGGTCTTGTCAAGAATAAAGGATCTGTAGCATGCTCCCCCGCAGTCGCGACGAGATATGTGAATAGCTGGAGACGATTTCGTTGTTGGCTTAATCTAGACGCAAATGTCTCACTTACTCGATCAGCGAGAACATTGGTACGATGGACCAACGACGCAAGATATTCAATCTTACTGCTAGCCGTGTTGACTTCTATAGTTTTGAATATTATGTTTGCCGCCGTGTTATGTCCAGAAGAAATCCAGAACACAACATCCTCAAGAATCGCGTTCACAGCTGCCTGAGGATCATTTAGATCACCGAATCGTTCCTTCGCAGCCATGATAGCAGAACCGAGGTATAAATGGATTGCAGAGGACTGCCGACCAGCTTGGGCGGCGATGAGGTCCGAAGTTCCAGTTGTCTCACTTCTTGAGGTAATGGCAAGCTTTGCGATAGAGAGATCATACTGATCATGCGTTTCATCTTTATCACTGGTCAAGTCATGTGCATCGGGCGAATTTAAGAATCGAAGACATATGCCTGGAGTCCGCACAGCTATATCAAGAACCTCGCCGTGTATCTTGTCTTTTTTGTCCATGCCGAATATCTCTCCCATGGAGCTAATCTGAAGATCATCTATCATATCCACAGGATCTACAGGTTGTATTGCAGTGAGTAAATCCGCAACAGCTCGCACTGCTTTCGGGCTAAACACTGCCTTGATACCCCCGGGCATTTCTATGATAAAGCTGACATGGGTGGCGTTCTCGCCCACTCGATCTGGCTGAATGTCTTCTAAATTCATGCGAGGTGATTGCATGGTGTTTTCGGTCCGAGCTTCTGGATCTAGGACTGGAAGATCCTTGATATCAGGTTCGACAGCCTCAAGTGGAAAATATGGCGCTATATAAGAGCTTGAGAAGGTAACATTAGATGGAGGTATGCCTTTAGGCTCGCCAACAGCACTATAGAATGAAGATTGACGACCGGTCGAAACTGAAAGGTCTCTGAGATGTGATTGACCAGCCTGTATACTTCGGGAACGTGAAGCAGAAATGGATGTTCCCTCACGATTGAACGAGTGAGGCCGAATGATACTCTGATTGCTTCTGAAGCTTGAACTAGAAGCGGTCAAGAATGAGCTTTGGCGCCCAGTCTGAGGTCGATTCCTGCGAACCGACGATACATTGGAGGACATCTTGTAACTAGATGGCCTGTCTTGAATAAGGCCGTCATTGTAAGAGAGTGGAAGGGGCATTGGCGGAACACACATTGCAGGCGGTTCAACATTCTCTTGATCTACGTCTGTCATAACATAATCATGTAAGAGGAAATCGGTCCGGTGCGTTCTTCGGTCATGAAGTCTTAGGTGTGCTTGCTGCAGGCCACGATCCTCTACAAATGCAAGCTTCTTCAGGATCATCCCAAATGATATCGTTGTTTGAATAAGGCCATGCGTCTCCACGGGATGTTGTGCTCTTGATCTGTGCCGTGAAGCTGATTCCGCATCAACACAGCCAAATTTCAGATTTGGTATTTGAAGATCTAGTTTCTTGGAGTAATGGGATCCAGCCCAATCATCGAAATTCAATATAATTTTAGAAGTGGAAAATAGAAAGGCTGCTTCTTCGACATGTATCCAAATGCGTATGGAATTAACCGAGGCACGGAGAAAAGTGACATCGTGCAATATTAATTCAGCAGTTGGCGGCAGGGCATTTTCATCGTCATCGAAGGAAAATGCAACTGCCTTGACACTTCCAAGCAATCGCACAAAGAATTCCGTTGTACACTCGCCAGTAATTGCGCCCACACTAAAGTCCCAATTACAGACGTAAGTTGGTTCAATAGGAGGCAGACCAAAAAGGCGGTTGCCCGATATATTAAGACCGTCGATAAAAAGCTGAGTACCAGACGTTGCGCTAGCAAAAGACATTCTACTATCACTTTCGGTACCCAAAGAGAAAGCTAGTGTGCCAAGCTCTACATCCAAGTCCATGTAATAGTTGGTGAAGCGAAGATCAGCAGCCAGTGTCGCAATCTCGATTCGAACATGGTTCTTTGCTGAATACAAATTTGCGGGTAAAATTACACTGGATTCGTCAGCAGATATGCTCAGGATCACATCGAGATCATTGCTCTTCTTGTGAGGTTGAACGTTCGCGTCCTCTTGGCTGTTGGCGGTTTTGACACGGATGGCTTCTTGGTGTTCCTCCAAGGTCCTGAAATGAATATCATCGCCAAAGTAATTGTCTTTCACCTTGAGGTAATATCGAATGACGAATCCATAGAATTGCGCTGTAGCCCCATTGCCATGTACATCAAGTATTAGCGTATCGGTATTACTGGAAGAAGTAGTTGCGCAATATTGATATTTTCCTCCAAGTTTTAAAGTATCGAGTTCAGCAATTTCTGTAGATTTCAGAAAGGTGGCCTGCGTATTCCACGGAGGCACATGCAGATTCAAACCACCGTGCTTAGCGGAAACATCAAACGATATATCGTTTCGGTGAGGCCGAAATGTATCGATGGGAATGCAAATGTCTGCAATCAGCAACTCTCCAAAAATGATGATGAAGGTATTATCGTCAAAATCGGCAGGATTGTTGATTATGTTGGAGTCATTGACGTTGAGGTAGAGTTTGAATGCCTGAAGATTGAGGTTCACCAAATACCGAAACGGCGTGAATGTGAGATATTCTGGCGGCGGACCACTGGCCCAGTCCCCAACAAGATCTGTTAGGAGGAAGATGTGTTCCCTCAGAATAAAAAGTTCTAGTCCGCGACTGCCAATATCGAAATTCCATGTTCGGAAACCGTTCCATTGTAAGGGATTTGATAGATCACAACTAATCACATTTCCGGTAGATCTCCAAAGTAGCCCGTGGTTAACACTTGTAGTTATCTCGGTGTTGGGCAAATCCAATTGAAGCTTGTTTGAAAATCCAGATTCTCCTGCCACCATATCCATCAGGTATCGAATCGTTGCGTTCGCCCCAACCTTAATATCAAGCCAACCAAAAGGTCTAACCTCTGGCCCAGGGGTCCCCTTGTCATCTTTTCTCCTGCGACCTCTGTTATTAGTTCGTTTTCGCTCGCTCGGCCGGGCACCAGCTGTTTCCGCTTGCTTTGTCCATTTCCAATTCTTCGATTCCTCTCTAATGGGCACTCGAAGAGTCGTCTCGTGGTCAAGTTCAATGTAAAGTTTGAATTGTGTTGGCACTCTATATTGACCAGGTCTAATCATTTTGGCAGGAGAGGCGTCTTTACACAGACTTGGAAAGAAGACTCGCTGGATCTCGGCCCGCTGCCTATCTGCCCAAGGACCGTAATTGATAACAGCACCTTCCAGAAGAAGATCGATCCCCCATTCAGGAGGAACATCACCATTGATGTTATTGCATGCTGATTTTGACACTTCGCGTCGCCATGGAACCTTGGCTGGGACATCCCAGTAGAATCTCATAGTAGCGCTGGGGCTATCAACAATAGTAGTAACTGTTGCATATTCGTTAGAAGACCACCGCGCCTTGTCATCCTGCTCGCTTTCATCCAGATACCTCGAAAGACCTTGCCAGCTACTAGGGTTGGGGTCTCCTGGAATGGGAGAGTTTGAGCGGCTATCATGGCTGGATGAGAAAGACTCTACAGAGCTTCGAAAATAAGGTACAAGGTCTTGAATAGTATGCCATACTCTCTTGCGCTGTCGATGGAAAAAGCTGTGGGAGTGAACGCGGCTTGCAATAGCGTTCGACTGCTCAGGAACCCCGCGTTTGATTTTACAGGCTGCTGTAGTTTGATCTTCTTTGTAATCATCATTCGGTTGCATTTGTATAACGGGATGTTCGAAACGAAAATTTATTAGCTGTTTATACTGATCCAATTTAGTCGCTGCTGAGGCGTCCAGATCTCCCTCTGCTTTGTCCATTTTAACAATGAGCACGCTCTTGGTATTTTCATTCCCTAGTACCACTGCAGCTTTGGAACATTCAATATGAACGGGAAGAAACCTAAGTAAGAAAGTTGATTCCACTGTTGCATGCGACTCATCATTTTCCATATCGGCTGTCTGAGAATTCGCGGAAGATCTATCAGATTTATCCTCTACGCGAGGTGCTCCAGGCTTAGCTTGTTCTTCGATATGTGAGGGCGAAGTTTGAGAATCGGCAGTAGATTCCTTGGACAAGTCTTGCACATTTCCACGACCATTTACAACACCTTTCTTTCTTAATCTCACATGCTGATGGGAATCATCTCCATGGCTCTGCGCAACATGATCTGTATCCTCACCATCTCCAGCAATTCCCGATATAATAGCATCGTATGCCGCACTTCGGTTGTAAACAAACCATTCCACCCCGTTCAAAACGATAGCGAATCGACACGGTAGTTTCTTCTTTTCTTTCGGCCCCGCTTCCTGATCAAGTCTCGCATCAACAGTCGGCTCCTGCTCCTTCTGCTTTTTTGTAGACTCGTGGGTTTCTAAGTCCAATTCTCTCACATTGCGGAGCCAATATTTCCATGTGATGTATCCATTTTGTATCAATATAGTTTCATTGTCGCCGTGGTATCTAACACCTTTGAAAAACACGCGCCCTCCTAAGAGAGATATTTGTAAAGCTTGGATGTCGACATACACTTGATATTGATGCCATGTCCATTTCCGAAGACCAAATGATACGATGGCAGCAAAAACACGGTTGAAATAGAAAAGGAAGAATAGTGTGCTATACGGGGGGTTAGCTATGTGAAACCAACCACAGTATAAAGACTCACACAATCCCGCAGACAATCAACTCAATAAGGAAAATCCTAATCTATTAGTTAGCCTGCTTTTGCGCCGGGAATGCAGAAAGCTACCAATTGAAGCCCAGATCCGCTCGCAGAGGGGATGCTGTCAAGCCACTACTGCTCGCCATCTTTTAATGTCCTTGTTTGAAGTGTGTATAATGTAAAGTTCTACGTGATTCCGACTGAAATGCTCATGATCGCAAAGACTCCGGCCTCCATGCTACATATTGCATTGTCTCTCCAATATCGTCAATCTTTCGTTCTTCGTCTTCAAAAAAATCGAAATTACCGAGAGATATCAAGTGAAGTAGTCAGAGTAGCATCAATCCTTTTTGGTTGGATAGGTAAAATAGAAAAGATTGAACGTGTGGTAGATCGCGAAGTAGAATTGTGACGCTTCATAGGGGCCACTCGGCCGCATTAGCCCGCTTTGAAAGCTGGAAGCCACCGCCTTGGCAGAATTACGCACGCTTTCGCCTCTATGCTCTGCGACAAAACATGGCATAGCCAGGTATCAAGACCACTAACTGCCTGCCTATCTCGCTGTGTGAACATTTTCCAGAGACAATAACATTCACTAGACTTTATCATTCATTTTTAACAGTATGAAGGAGAGTTTCGCAGATCATGTTAGTCGCACAATTTGAGACTTCTAAGCTCCAATCTACTCCTATAGCTTATCGTGACCAGGAGAGCGCGCCAACTTCATTGATTCTTTACGCCTTCCAAGATGATGGCAGGAAGTAGTGACCTATCCGGTGGTACTGGTGAGAAGTTGACAAATGCAACAATAGTGGTAGCTGGTTCTGCTGCATTGCTTGCCTCTTTACTATCAATCGTGTATGTTTGAGAGCGACTTCGTTCATTCACTTTAGAAGCTAACATCTTGTTTGACAGGTCGGTTTGGTTGCAAACGTATGTTATTAAGGCTACATGATACAACATTGGATCATTTTCCTAAACTCATTTTAGGAAAAACTATCGAAAACCTCTTTTACAACGCTATGTCATTCGAATCCTACTTATGTACGTGGATGAAGTCTTCAACAATATTTACAGTTCCTATATTGATCAGTACGCTTAGGGTACCGATATACTCAATCTCGTCATGGACTAGTCTAGTTTCTAGAGAGGCAGCGATGTTTATCGATCCTATTCGTGATGTGTATGAGGTAGGTTGAACATCTTTGAATAACATGGCTCGAAACTGATTATTGGCAGGCTTTCACAATTTACACTTTCTTTCAACTCCTTATCAACTTCCTCGGGGGTGAACGAGCATTGATTATTATGATGCATGGGCGAGAACCGGTTCATCACCTTTGGCCATTGAACCATGTCTTCCCCAAGGTCGATATATCCGACCCTCATACATTCTTGGCCATTAAGCGCGGGATTCTACAGTATGCTTGGCTGAAGCCTCTTCTTGGACTTTCAGCTATAATCATGAAAGCTACTGGTGTATATTCTGAGGGTACCATTTCTTTAACCTCCGGTTATATGTGGAGTGGTATTATCTACAACATTAGTGTGACATTGAGTCTATATTCACTCGGAATGTTTTGGGTTATCATGTCTAAAGATTTACAACCTTTCCGACCTGTACCGAAATTTTTGTGCATCAAGCTCATTATATTTGCCTCATACTGGCAAGGATTTCTTCTTTCGATTCTGGTCTTTCTCGGAGCAATTCCAGACAATGTGGAGGATTATACAGCCGATAGTCTTGCTGCGGCAATACAAGATGCCTTGATCTGTATCGAGATGCCTATTTTTGCCATTGGACATTGGTATGCCTTTTCATGGCACGACTATGCAGATGTCACTATATCTGCAGCTAGAATGCCGGTCCGCTACGCTATTCGGGATGCTTTTGGTATTCGTGATCTCATTGAGGATACGAAAGAGACATTCAGTGGGAAGAAATATGAGTATCGGTTATTTGATTCAGGGGACAACGTCTTGGCCCATGAAGGATCCTCGTCAAGAGTTGCTCGGATGATGGAAGGTATGCGATACGAGCGTGGTGGGAAAGGAAAGTATTGGATTCCCAAACCAGGCGAAGCAACCGCAAGAACACCGTTGCTTGGAAACAATGCTGGATCTCCTGGAAGCCAATCTCCCGTACAACCTCGTGATGGCGATTCCGACTACATGGGGTGGGGAGACGGTGGGGTAGAACAGCAAGGTCTTGATCCTGAAGAAGAAGGTCTTTATGAGAGAGCTAGACAACTGGAATTCGGGGACTGGAATGTAAGTAAATTTGGCTTACTGCATGCTTAAAGCTAATCAATCATTTATAGTATCATGTGATTACTGCTCACGAACCGTCAAGGGAAAGATGGCTCACTGGGCAGCCTGATCTTCTGACAACCTCGGCAAATCGTCATCTCCTTCAACCTACTGATGACAACCGTATTCGAA
The DNA here is from genome assembly GCA_014898485.2 of Botrytis squamosa. NCBI lineage: Eukaryota > Fungi > Ascomycota > Leotiomycetes > Helotiales > Sclerotiniaceae > Botrytis > Botrytis squamosa. The sequence goes on from RCTC02000017.1 coordinate 934,283, forward strand.
GAGCCAGTAATATCAGAGAAACGGTCGAGGACGTCACTAAACGAACTAAGAGAAAGTCTTCAAGGAACAGCCGTAGCAGAGATTCCAAAGGCAAGAATAAAGAAAATTCGCCGCTGAGTGAAGAAGGAAGGGCTCCAATGCTCAAAGGCATGTTGCGACAGCATTCGTCTGCCTCCAGTTCAGCCAAATCCGACAGAAGCCAATTGGTTGATGTCATAGTCGAAGATACTGCGGCAGAAGAAACTGAAAGAGTTCGGGCTCGCAAAGAAGGAAGTGCAGGATGGAATGAAACTGAGCCCCGACGTTTTGTGTAAGTCCACCCTTTTATTGGACAAAATTCAAGGCTAATTTTTAAAGGCGAACATATGGAGACGGTACAGGTGAGGACATCCGGGAAGGATTCGAGCCGAATGATGATGCAGAGGCTGTGGATCCCAAGCCAGGTGTTGACGAAGAGTTCGCAGTTGATGGGGATAAGAATCATGGTAGTGTTCAGGAAAACTCGGAGGAATCACACCATTGGAATGAAGCTCGACAAGAGAATGTTTTATTGAAGCCTAAATACGGAGTTGACGGAGAGGCGTTTGAGAATGTTTGGGGTAGTGGAGAACCATCGACTCCTCCACGGGAAAACCCCTGATGTATAATAAATACCCTTTGGTCTTTCGGGAGTGTTGCGGATATATGGTTGAGGCGTTTGTTCTAAGCATCATGTAAACATACACGGGTTTTCTTTTCTTCTTCTTTCTTTTGTTTCCGCGGTTTTACACATTCATACCGTAAATTAAGCATAGGATTTTCTTCTCCAATTATCTGTGAAATTAAGGAATTTGATGTATCGCATTTGGGGTTCCAAGTACCAGGGCTGTAATATCTAGCTCTTTTCTATTTACTGGTCCACGAATGCGATAAATCATATTTACATGGGACCCAGGAATATACTACAGGGAATGATAATATATACAGTAAAACCTCTCCATAAGGATTCCTTCTATAAGGATAATCTTTCTATAAGGATATATTTTTTGATCCCAAAATATTTTAGATCTAAAAAAAGCCTATATCCTTAAAATCTGTCTATTAAAATATCCTTATATTTTTCAATTCCAAAATTACATATATATTCTTATTAAACCAATAAAATCATCAGGATTAATTATCATATTAGGATTACCAAAAAATTTAATTGAAACTTTAAAAAATATCACAGAATATATCCCGATTGAAATTAATCGGAAACGGATTACTACTATATCGGAATTAATTGGATACTTTTATATAAGGATATCTCTATATATTCTTAAAAAAGACTATAAAAACCGATATTCTTATGAAGAGGTTTTACTGTACTGCTTTGCCCGAATGAAAGGAGAACTTACAGCGACTGTCTTTTTTTGCTCAGCAGATTCAGACGCAGACCAAATTGCTTGATCCTGTACTACCTACGCACAAACATCGTACGCACATTTATCAGGGGCTAGAACAGCCTTTCAATCTTCAATCCAGGTATTGGGGGCATCTCAAATCTCAGGTAACACTTCCCATGCACAACATCCAAGCTCCATCGACCACTTGCTTATCTCAGTAGATGAACCATGTGTTGGCTTGGCTGGGGAATTACGGTTAACCCCAACTTGGTTTAAAGCTTGTGTAACACTAATCCGTTGACCCACTTTTCCCAAAAACTCAAAGTCAGTCTACGGTGTAATGAGAACAGCTACTCGGCCCCTATTGAGGAATACTGTATGTAGTAATGATAACAACTTTTGGTAAATTCGGCGACGATTGATTATTCAACACCCATCGAGACAACAAATTTTACGATGATGAGTGAGTTCCTTTAGGCTAAATGAAAGGGGAATTTCCAAAGGGCTATCTCGGATATTGTATAATAATGCAACACAGTATCACATTATGATACATACACCTAATTAGCGGGCCGAAAAGGTGTCTTTGTCTACTCGATATTCTATAGCCGTCGGCTTTACCTTCTCTGTGTAACTAACGGGCTGTGTTGTGTGATCACGGGACGGCAAAGGTTCTGAGGTTATTATGATATCTCTTATCCACACTTAGGAAGGAAGGGCCACTCAGAACTCAGAATACTTGGCTAGACGATGACATCCGGGTCTGTAAAAAGAAGGGGCCGAAATATTAAAGCGGGGATGACATCTCCCAGCTACATATGACCTAGTGTATGACCCAAAAGAAATCAGTAGTAGGGCTAAGCTTGCGAAATAGCATCCTGTCATAGAACATACCCAGTCCAGTACTTAGCACTTTTTAAAAATAGCATTGGATTTTCATATGTAGCTACTGGGATTCATGCGCTGTTTCCTGTCTCAAGAGGAATTTCACATAGCATAGCATGCAATGTTCTCCTGCTTATAAGCTCTTACCCGGCTGCTCTGATGACCAAGGCTTCCATACTGCTTCCCGTTTGAAGAATCCCAACGTATTGGTAGCGAGTAATTCTTGGGAATGTATATATAAACCTTAAGACTCACAACTGATCTGAAAAATCCCTTTCCAAAAAGCGGCTCTGCTGTGTCTATTTATGTTGCAGCGGTATCCCTTCGATTATTCTAGGCTATACACGCTTTGGGCTTTATCACCCTTTTGCGAACCGACCATTAGTCTAAAAGCACTTGCCATCTAGCAATTTCTAACACAATTTAACCGATATCCCTACATCTTGCACAATCCTACATTTTGTACAATTTTTTGAATCTCAAAAATATCAACTACAAAATTTATAATGAATATCGTATAAGCTATGGAAAACTATATAAAGTAAGTAATAACTCAAATTAAAGCTAAAGAAAAACTTAATATTATTACTATTATAATGTTAATTATTTTATACTATATTGTCAATATAAAGAGCAAGCAGTTTTTTGTATTTTTACTTATAAAGATATTTATCAATATTTTAATAAAAAATAAGAAGAAAGCTTAATTAATCAGATCAACAAACTGATACAAAGATTTATACCTTTTACAAATTATATAATTAGAAATCTAATAGAAGAGATTATAGATCAATTTATAGGGAAAAACTGAATAACCCATTTTATCAAGAGGTATACAACATATCTTAAAAATCGGTATCTTTGGTATATTAATAATCTATATATTAAAATTGATAATATTAATTATTTTAAATATTTTTATGATCTAATTAATATTATTTTCAATTTGTTATTAATTTTTATTACATAAAAACTTTTATTAATCCCTCTTTTTTATTTATTTAGTTAATAAAAGCGATTATAAAATATAATATATCTTTCAAAAATATATACAATTAGAACAAAAAGAGCTTTATAATTGGACTGATATACTCTATAAAGAGAATAATAAATACTAGTATCTATAAAAGAGGAAAAGTAATAAAAGCTATACAAAACAGATCTCGAGAGTTTATTAACCTTTTAGTATATATCTATACCAACAGTATAACTATATTATCTATTCTACTATATAAAGAGAAATCGAGGAATTTTCAGGATATATGGGTTGATAAAGTAGGAAAGAAAGATAAAGCTTATTTCGAAGTTTCAAGTAATAGGTGGTTATTTAATACTTTTAGCTTTATATAGCTTCAAAAAGTCTTTCAATATTATATATATCTAAAAACAGGTAAAGGATATCATCTACTTATAGTAAATAATTATTCTAGCTATATCAATATGTAATTTATATCAAAATATAATAAATTGAAGATTATATTACTGATTTTGCTTTTATATTCTATACATCGACTTCAACCTCTTAATTACAGCTTTTTCCTTCCACTTTCGACGAATTATAGTACAGCATTGAATAATTTATTGTACAAAAGCGGGGGATTATCTGAAATCACAAAATAGAACTTCTAGATCATATTCAAAAAAGCTTGAATTCAAACTTGTACGACATATAATATATTTTTCTTCTTTAAAAAAACAGGCATTTATCCTATATATAAGGGAGCTATCATCGCTAGCATTGTATCTGAATCTCTTTCTATGCTATTTACGTCAATACGGTTATATAAAAATAAGTTTAAGATTCTATATAGTGTAAAAGCTTTTTGTAGACTCAAATTAGAGTTTCGGTATCAAAATAACCCTAAAATTACTCTGAAGCTTTTTAAGACTGCTTTTACGAATATAACTCAAACTAGTATTCAATTGTATAAAGCAAAAGGATTAGAAAAGATTATTAAAAAGAAAAAAAAGAAAAGGAATCAATCTAAGAGGTTAAACCTATTGAAAGAGGAGGCAAATGAAATATATTTATACTCCTCTGATACTATTTTAAAAGCTAAAATGTATCAAGCTAACAAAGAGCTTATTATTCAATAGGAAAAATATTACAAAGGTAATAGCTATATCTAATAATCACTTTGATCTAAGAATAGATATATAAAGTAATAATAAACTAGATTAACTTGAGATATAATCCTAATAATCATATCTGCTTTATATACCCTAATCAAACAAAGTACTCACCTAATTAGATATATAAAACATACAAATAAAATAAATAAAATAGTATTAATAATTATAAAAGTAAATACTCCAAAGGAGTACCAGAATTAATGCTTATGAGGTTACACTATACAGTGAATTCCATAACACACCCTTTAAATTGTTAAATACTTTGATAATTATATTAAAGGATTTATATAATAAATAAAAGAAAAATTCTTAGATAATAAACAATATAAAAATCAATAAACACTTTATTCGAATAATTACTACAAATTTATTTGAAAGGTAAGCTTATTTATTAAATAAAAAAATATAAAATATATAAATATATAAAATTTTTTACAAAAGAAAAAAATAAATTATATCGTTAATCTAAATAACCTATAAAAAAATAATAATATTAAAATAAAGAAATTAATCCTTCAAATTGATATATATTAAAAAACCTAAATCATATTAATCATTATTTACTAGACATTTATATCAATTGATTTAATTAATTTACATATACAACGTTTTTATAATAATAATAGAATTGAATAGAAATTAATAGATTTTAAAGAAAATATAGTAAATCGAAATAATTATAAAAGAAAGATAGTTTCCCTTTTTTAAATTCATATTTAACAATTTAATACATTTTTTCAATATACTTTTTTTTATTAAAAATTCCTTTAATTCTATTAATATCTTTAATTAATATATTACTACCTTTCTACATACTATACTATAAAATAATATTCAATCTAATAAATCTAATATTCAATATATTTCTAATCAATTATTATCTCTAACTAAATTATTATTTTCAGTTAAAATTCAATTATCTTTTAATAAAAAGTCTTTACAAATAAAACTTTCTTTTAATAAATTTTAATAAAATTCTAATAACAATTTTTTAAAAAAATTAAAGCTATTTATAATTACCAAATTAAAATAAACAAATATTATATAATAATTACTTTTATAAAATATAATAATCCCTTTATTAATAATAAAAATAAATATCATTTTTCCAATCTTCCTTTTAATAATAAAAGTTTTTTATTAGAAATACTTTCTTTTTCAAATAAATCTATCCCTATATCTAAATCAAGTAAACTCTAAATATCTATTTGTAAAGCTTATAATGAATATAAGCAGAAAGGTTTTAAATATAATCTTAAAAATAAAGATATACAAAACTCTATTCCTTATATAGAGTATATTCATTCTTTTCTTTTTAATTATTATAAAAAGTATAATAAATATTTCAAATAAAGAAATGTTTTTTCTTTTTGATACTGAAAATGTACTATATATATTTATATATCTTTTCTAATATATTTGAAATCTTTAACTATCCGATTATTAGAACTTTGTAATTCTAAATTTGTAATACTTTCTAAAAAAATATATTCTGATTTTTTTATATTATTATAATCTATTGATATACTCTTTAAAGAATTATCTCAAACCAGAAATCGGTTTATATTACAATAACAATTATATTAGTAATAGCTAAAAAGAATAGCGAATTTATTAATCTTGATTTTCTTTTATTATTAATATAAATTATATTTCTTTTATTTACTTAATTATCACAATCATCCATCCACTCTTTCTCTTTATTGAAATTATTATCTTCTTTTTTAATTAAAAAATAGAAATTGTTTTTTATTCTCAAATCTTTTATAATTAAATATATAAAAATCGAAATACAGATTTCTATAATAAATCTAAAGATTTGATTACAATTTATTTATTCTACTTTGAAAAATAAAGATAAGATAATATTTGATATTAATAATAATAATAATCTTAATAATAAATATAATGTTATTAATAAAGATAATATAATTAATTCTAATAATAAACTAATTAATAAAAGAAAATAGATTAATTTAATAAAATTTGATTTCGTGTATATTGAAAGGAAATATAAATTGAAAGAAAAAATTCTTATTTGATTTTGTTAATTTTGATATTTATATTTTATAAATTTAAAAAGGATATAAAATAATTAAATTTTATTGTAATAAGTTTTTAATTAATTTATTTATTATTATTTTTGTTATAAGTAAATATATAAAATAAAAATTTCCTTTTGAATATTTTTGATGTAATTATATATTTTATATATTAATATATTTTAATTTAATAATAATCCTTTTGTTTTTTATATTATTAATTTGATTATTTATTAATTATTATAGAAAATTGTAATTAGTTGTTTGATTACAAAATTAATTTCTTTAAAGAATTATAGTATAACTAATGTTTCTTTCGATATATACTCAACACCAAGTAATTTGGTTTTGATAATGTAACAAACCCAACAATCGTTTAGAGATCAATCTTAGAATTAAAAGCTACAAAATTAAAAAAGTGTATTACAAAACTATATATACAATCAATTCGAAGCTTAGTATTGTATTAGCCCAATCAAATATAATTATATATATAATATAACATTATCCCTTCTTTCTAAAAAGTTTATTTTGAATTTGTTTTAAATAAATAATTTAAATACAAAATATAATCAATAATCTTTTTCCTTATTATCAATATTACTATTTTCTTTATTATTTTTTAATAAAAATCCTTAATATATTAAGTATATAATAGTTAATTGAAAAACATTCCAAAAATTATCTATCTCTTCTAAACAATTTTCAAAATATTAATTATTAATAATCTTTTCTAAATCTTTATTTTCATTATCGTTATATTTGAAGTCAGTAGGAATGATTGTAATAATTAGAATAGATTCTTTTCAATTTTAAATATTTTAATATAAATTAAACAAATAAAATTATATCTAATAAAAAGTATTTCTATATTAAATATATTTGTTTTATTTATATAAAAGAATTCTTTCAATAAAAAAAAACTCAAATATATAAAATCAAAATAAAATCAAAATAAAATCAATTTGAATATCAAAAAAACCAAAAGCATTAATAATATTAAGATTACTAATATTTATTAAATTATAATTATAAGAATAGAATAGATTCTGTAATATATATAAAGCTCTAGATTTACTAAAATAGAATAGTATAGAAAATCTATTTGTTATATATACAATTAATTATTGTATAACCTGAACAAAATCGAAATAAAAGTAGAACAGAAAAAGCTGTTAGGAAAAACAATTTCTAAGAGTTGTATTGAATCTATTACAAAAAATTGAAATCTTATTCAAATCAAATCAATTCTATTCTTTAGCTTTATAAAAAATCCTTTCAAATTTCGTAATATAAATATATAAAAAATCGATTTTTTATTTGAAATTAAATAATCTATCTTTAATTTCTTAAACTTTATTCGAATTATTATAAACATATATAAATTGATTTAGGATTATCATATAATCTAATAGAATATTTTAATCAAAAAAAAAAGTTGAAATAAAATTATAACTTATATATAAAATTCGAAATTAAAATAAATATAATAAAATTGAATTATAAAGTTATCAATCGCAATATTATTTATTTATAATTTCGTTTAAATTGAAGATAACCATATATCAAATTTCTAAAAACTACCACTAAACTTTTCAAAATTAAAAAAAGAAGATTTCGAATAGGAAAATATATATAATATAAAAATACAATCAAAAATCAAAAAATATAAAAAAAAGATTTTATTATATTATCAAATTATTTTGCTATAAAACTCCTTAATTATATATAAAATCATATTGACTTCCATAACTTAAGAATTTAAAAATAAAAAAAAAAACAATATTTTCAAATAATATCAAAAAGATCTATATATAAACAAAAAAACTAAAACAATATACCTAAACAAAAAACAAACAAAATATATATAAAAACTTTATTTATAAACATATACTAATATTATTCCATTTTTTATCTAAAAAAACTTTTAATAATATAACAAATCCAATAATCATTTAAAAATCAATCTTAGAATTAAAAATTACAAAACTAAAAAAAGTATACTATAAAACTATATATACAATTAGCTTAAAGCTTAATGCCGTACTAGCCCGATCGAATGCGATTACGTATATAGCGTAACAGATAATAGATATAATGATTATATTTTATCTTGAAGTTTTTTATATTACTAATTTATTAAATAATGAGATTATAAAATTTTGAGATAATCTTTATAATTTCTTATTATCAATAAATAAGATATCTAAAAAAGATAAAAGCTATAAAATCTATTCTCGATTATATCCAATTGAATAATATTTTGTATTTTAAAGATACTATATACAATAATTAATTGTTTTTATATAATTCGAAAATAAATTAATTAGAAAATAATTAAATTATAAAACTGTGAATGTAATATCTACTCTAATTATAATTACAGTATATAGTATTGATTTTATTTTCTTTTAATAGATTTATATAAATATAATAATTACATTTTTATTATATTTTATGAATTTCATTATTAATAGAGATATATATATATTATTATTATTAAAATTAAATTTCTTTATAATCTTTTTAATATAGGTATTATATACTAATCAAAATTTCTTTATTTTCTAATTACAAATGATTTGAATATTTAAAAATCATTTTGTATTATTTAGATCTTTTAGTTTATAGGTAATCTTGATATTAAAGATAATATTATTAATTGTTAATACATTCTTGTAGTGATATATAATCTGTATATTATTCATGAAGAATAATATTAAAATAATCTGATTTGAATTTGTAAAAAAATAGGATTTCTTTTTGTATTAATTTAGATTTAGATTTTTAAATATCTTATTAAAATCTTTAAACTATAATATAAAGAAATTTTGGAGATTATATAATATACAATTAAAAACTATATATTTATTTAGTTTTTTAAATCTATTTAGTAAATAATAAATTATAGGTATACTTAATAAATTTCTATAAGTATTAATAAATATATTAATAATATTAAATTACTTTATTTTTAAATTATATTTTATTATTAATATTATTATAATCCTAAATAATCTTTTAGTAAATATTATAGTATAAGTTGATTTAATTGTATTTTTTATTTGGATATTATTATAAATAATTAATTTAGTTTGATATTATATTAAAAATCTTTATTTATTATATTTATATATAAATATTTATTGTAATAATATAGGAGTAATTGGTGTGTTTTGTATATTGATTTTATATTATATTTTGTGATTTTTTAGGTTATTGATTTCAATTTTATATTTATATTTAAACTATTTTTTTAAAAAATAATTCTTAAATTAATAATAGTATTGAAGTAGTTTAGGTAATTCTGATAGATGTAGGTTGGGTAGTTTTTTCAAAGCTTTTTTTTTAGGTATATTAGGAGGGTTTGGTTTTGTTTGTATAGTGGAAATGATTATATTGTATATAATAATAAATGAATGAACTTTTTTTTATATATCTATATTTGAATAGCTAGGTTAAAATATTAAATAAAAATCTTTGATATAGAAATTACTTTCTAGTAATAAGTTTATAATAAAAATATTTATAAATATATAATTATTTATAAAGAAATTATTTTGAAATCTTTTTTATTATTAAATTTGATAATAGTGATTTATAGATATATTGATATTAAAAATTATATTATTAAAAGTAAAGAATTAATATTCAAATAAATTAAAAATTGAATAAAAGATTTCGATTCTTATAATCCTTTGTTTTTTGGTTTTTTGATTAGAAAGAAATAAAATTACATTTTTCTTAAATTAATTAATTATATATATCAAAAAAAGTAATCTTTTTGATAATATTATTTTCTTTATAATATAGATATTTATAGTATTAGTAGGATGAGTATTTGAATTGCTTTTGTATTCTTTGTATATAACTTGGGTAATACTATTAGTATATTTATATTCTATACTTTCAGGTTGATTATTATAATTATTTAATATTGGAATAGAATTTATAAATTTCTATAATTGATTAATAGTAGTTTATTCTTGAATTCGGTTTTCTATCTTTAGAGTCTCTTTAGAGTATAGAATCTTATATGTACTATTACTTTTAATATTCCTGTATAAGCTTCCACCCTCTAGAGATGTCAAGGTACGGGTAAAGACTTATATTATACTATAAGGGTAAAAGAGCTATGGAAAAGTAAGGCTTTTTTATAGGAAGTAGGGTATACTAATAGTGTATATTTAAGATATAAAGGCAATATAGTTGGCGTTGTAACAGTATTTTCTCTTTAGGGCTTACTTATCCTAAGTAAGTTAAGCTAAAATACAATCTGGCTAACTTTATTAATTTTTAATAAAGTTGTAATAAAAAACTAATCTATAAAACTAACTTATTATTGTTTTTAAATTAAATGGATAGCAAATTTGATTAAATAATAATTCAGTTTCTTTTAAAAAGAATCTAAAATCTCTTGGGATAATATTAGAAAACTTTGATTTTTGTTATAAAATTGAAATGAACTTTTTTAAGGTTTATAGTTGGTTAGTGATCTTTTTTTGATTTGTTTTGCTTTTGTTTTAGGATTATATTTGGTATAGGATTATTTAAAATAATAGACTTTTGAATTCTATTTATATAGAAAAATTTAATTTATTTAGATTTATTAAATAAAATATAATAATCGTTTCCTTTTAGTTTTTGAGATTTTTAATTAGTTATTATTATAATAAATAGTGTTTCTATTTGATTTGATAATAAAATCTGTTTTTATTATAATAATCGAGTAATTTATCAAATTCCTATTATTCGGTTTCTTTATTTATATTATTATTTCTTTTCAAAACTCGATTTTGATTATAATAGGATTTTGTTTTATTAATTGTAATTTGATTAATTAATTTAATTAAATTATAAAATAATTTGAATAATGAATTATAAAATATTGGAAAGATTTTGAAAGTAATGGGTAATTGGAGTAGATAGATGTATTTATAAATTTTTAGAATCTTATAAAACCTGATTTATTTATTATTATTTTTTTTATAGATTAATTAGTCTTTATATTCTTAGTATTAATTTATACTATATTTCTCTTTTTATATAAAAGAAATATCAATATATATTTTGTTTATATAATCTTTATATTTTTGAATAACTTGGATGGCTAAAGCTTTTAGTTTTGTTAAAATAATATCAAACCGATTTATAATTTTATTAACTTTCAAGAATTTGTATTTTTATTAATATAAAAAGTTTAATAGAATAGATAAAAAGAATTCGATTTCGAATTATAAATAGAAATTATAGTTAACAAAAAATAGGAATATATTAATAGTTTTTGAAATAATATTATTAAATATAAACTTTGCTAATAATAATTAATTATATCAATTATTTTAATAAAAATTTATAAAAACTTATAAGTATTGTTTTATTATAATATTGAATCTCTTTATTTGATTATTTAATTCAAAATAAAATAAAAAAGATTATTTTAAAATAATCGATAAATATTTGGAAAGATGTATTTAAAATATTAATATAAATTATAAGCTTTTATTAGATATAATATTATTAGATATATTATATAAATAATAAACTTTTTTAATAAAGTAGTTAGTAAATTCTTTTATAAATAATTTTATTATTAATATAAAATAATATATTTTTGTTAGATAATAAATAATATTAATTATATAATTATATTTATAATTGTAATATTTATAGATTAATAATAGTATAATATAATCAACAAAAATATCAGATTAGAATTGAAATAGAATTAATAAAGATTCAAGGAATTCAAAGATTGTAAAGCAAAAAGATTTTATATAAAAATATAATTAATAGATTTGTATATAAATTTCAATCTTTTTTGTTATATTAAATTATTAATATATATAAAAGATAAGATCGATAATCTTAATATAATCTGGATATTCAATAGACTTAATTAAGTATATTTGATAAATAATTTGTATATAAAATTTAATAAATAAAGGGATAAATAGTTAATTTTAATAGAATATTTATTTATTGATTAATCTATAATTTTGAAAAGCTATTTAAAGATCTTTTTTAATTATTAATAATTAATAACAAACAATAGGATTCTGAAATATTTTATATATATTAATAACTAATATAAATGAATTGTATACTTTATTAATAAAATTGTTAATCAGTTTTTCGATATTAGAAATAATAGTATTTATAAAGATTATAATAAGATTTATAATATTATTTATTTGTTTAATAAGATTTCTATATATAGTTATATCGAATATTTGTTTTAGAAGTATTGTTTACAAGCGATTCTTAATTCGATTATTGTTAAAATTGATATATATAAAATGATCTTTTACTTTTCGATTAAAAATATTAAAATAAATTGCCTTATAATCTAATCAATATATAATACAAAAATTGAATCCTGAAAGGAATTCTGTTTATTTTATTTGCTTTTGATTTAAAATTTTTATTAATATAAAATATTCCAAGTTCTTATAATTAATAATAATCTCGAATAGTTTTTGAATATTATATAATTCGGGTTTTTATTCCTTTAAAGATTTAATGATTATTAATAACTCTTTATTATAGATCTCATAATTATATTCAACTATATTATATTTTAATAAAAAATAAATAATTAATTGTAATCAGTTCTTATTATTATATTAAGAAATAATTCCTTTTACAATCTAATCAGAAATATTTATTTCAACAACTATACAACAATTATAATCGAATATAATAAGAATTAAAATAAAGACAAATATCTATTTTAGGTTATTAAAAATAATTTTATAATCAATAATCTATTATTATATAAATTCCTTTTTTAATAAACAATTAAGTAATTTTATAATCTTAAAAAAATTATAAATAAAATATTAATAGAAATTAATAAATTCAAAAAAACATTAAAGGTTTTTTAATTTTGTTAATAATTTTTAATCAAGAATTGTTTTGATTTTATCTAAATTCATTTCGATTTTATTAAATATAATAATTAATCCGAGATATTTAGTTTATTTAATTTCGAATTCGTATTTCTCAATATTAATTTATAAATTAATATTAATTAATTTTTATATAATCTTATAAATCTGTTTTCAATAGTTTATAATATTAATAAAATAAATCAAAATATTATTTAGATATATAATATAATTTTTATTTAAAAAATTGAAAAGGATATAATTAATATAATTTTAAAATAAAATAAAAATATTACAAAAACTAAAAGGTATTATTAGGAATTTGAAAAGGCTAAAACGAATTATAAAAGCTATTTTCTATTTATATCATTTTATAATTCTTAATTTATTAAATATAATAATAATATTTAATTTAATATAGATTTTTGTATAATATAAAGTATCAAGAATTTTTTTAATTAATAATAAAGGATATTGGTTTTTGATAATAATGTTATTTAATTTATAATAATCTTAATAGATATAAATATCTTTTTTAGATTTTATAACTAATAAAAATGAAATAGTTAATTTGAAATGGGATTTGTAAATGAATCTTTTATTCAAGTTATTATTAAGTTATTTATATATAATTTGAAATTTGATTAAGAATATCGGATATTCTTTATTATATAGTAGTTTTTTATTTAGTATAAGTTTGATTTTATAATCCTAGAAGTATTTAGGGGGAAGCTTATTAGCAAATGAGAGTAAAAATTCTATATATAGATTATATAACCAAAATAGCAATCTATTTTGAATATTAGCTATGGATAATATTAGATAATTGGTTTTTTCTATAAATTTTTCAATATTACTTTTTGTAATATTACAGTATAATTAAATAAAATTGTTTATTAATATTTAATATAATTTGTAAGTAGTATTTAGTTTGTTTTAGATTAGTTTTGTAATATATATATTTTAATCTTTTTAAAATTAAGTAAAATCAATAATAGTAAGGTATTTAATATTATTCAATTCTTATTGGATATTATATTTTTTATTAGGTTTTTCTGAAAGTATTAAAGCTTGTAAAGTATTTTTGAAGATTGATTTAAGCATTTTGGATTTAAATGTTTTTGAGATTTTGATAATAGTTTTGAAGATTATGGATTGATTTTAGAATAGTAATGAAATGGTTTTAAAGTTTTTATTAATAATTCTTTTTATAGAGATTGGTTTTGGAATAAATTTTTATAAAAAAGGTTTAGAAATATTAAATATAATTTTGTTATTTTTTAGTAAAATTATTTTTTGAGTATTTTCTATATTGAAAATAATAATTGTTATAATATTAATAGAATAGTAATATTTTGAATAATATATAAATATAAATTTGAATATTATTATTAATCAATTGATAGTAGAATTGTAATATTGAAATTATAAAAGATTAAGGATTATAGGATTTGTAATTAATAAAGTAGTGATATAGAATAAGCCTATTTCTTTGTAATTATTAATTTATATATCTAAAAATATATATTGAAAAAGAATATTAAAAAACTTATTATTAATTAAAAATAAATAATAAATATAGAAAAAAGAATATATAAGTATTTAGAGTTTAAAAATGATTTTTCTATTAATAAAATTATATTCTATAGTTTTGTTATTTATAAGATTAATAAATAGGATAATTATATTAAATATAAAGAAGATTTTTTATTAAAATTTTAAAAAATTTACTATTTATTGATTTAAGATATAAAGGATTTTTAAATATAATTAATTTTTTAATTTATAAAAATTAATTTTTTATAAAAAACTTTGATTTGTAATTATAAATTGAGATTAATCTTTTAATATATTTAATTAAAAAATCAAATTACTATTTTCCTTCAAATAAATAGAACTTTTAATATAATCTTTTAAATTAAATATTCGAATAAAATTAAAAAGGATTGGGGAAATATAGTGTAATAATATAATTAAGAAATAGTTAACAAATAAAAACGAATTTTAATATAAAAGGATAATAATATTATAATAAGATTTAAGATTTTTATATTGATTAATTATAAAAAAATAATTAGTATAAAGAGTATATCTTATATTAATATTAATATTATACTTTATATTATTAATTTGTTTTTTTTATAATTGTTTTTAATATAATCTGATTTTTTATAATAAATATAAAAAGCAAATTCAATATATTATTTTTGAATATAATAAATTAAAAAGTATTAATTTAATTAAGTAGTATTCAATTATATAGAATTGTTAGAAAAATTAGATATAAAAGGAGATATAGTAGTGATTAACTTTTTATTGTAAGGTTTTAATTAATTATAATTGAAATTAATATTTTGGTTTTTTTATAAATTATTAGAATAATTATAGTTAAAATTAATATCTTAGTTTTTTTATTGATTATCAAGATAAACTTTTTTCTTCAAATTGTTATAGATGTTTTATTATTAAATTATTTATATTTTAATATCAATAATAAAAGATTTATTTAAATAATTAATAAATATATCAATTAATTTTTATAAGATTTTAAATTTAAGATCTGTCACGCTATACACGTGATCGCATCCAATCGGGCTAGTACGGCATTAAGCTTCGAGCTGATCGCATATATAATTTTGTAATATATTTTTTTTAATTTTATAATTTTTAATTCTAAAATTAATTTTTAAATAATTATTGAATTTGTTATATTATTAAAAGCTTTTTTAGATAAAAAATAAAATAATATTAGTATATATTTATAAATAAAGCTTTTACATATATTCTATTTATTCCTTGTTTAGATATATCGTTTCAGCTTTTTTGTTTGTATATAGATCTTTTTGATATTATTCAAAAATATTATTTCTTTTTTTATTTTTAATTTCTTAAATTATAAAGATCAATATAATTTTATATACAATTGAAAAGCTTTATAGTAAAGTAATCCGACAATATAATGAAATCTCTTTTTTATATTTTTTAATTTTCGATTGTGTTTTTGTATTATATATATTTTTCTATTTGAAATCCTTTTTTCTTAATTCTGAAAAGTTTAATAATAGTTTTTAGAAATTTGATATATGGTTATCTTTGATTTAAATGAAATTATAAATAAATAGTATTATAATTAACAATTTTACAATTCAATTTTATTATATTTATTTTAATCTCGAATTTTATATACAAACTATAATTCTATTTCAGCTTTTTTTTTGATTAAAACATTTTATTAAATCATATAACAATCCTAAATCAACTTATATATATTTATAATAATCCAAATAAAATTCAAAAAATTGAAAATAGATTATTCAATTTCAAATAAAAAATCAATTCTTTATATATTTATATTATAAAATTTAAAAGAACTCTTTACAAAACCAAAAAATAAAATTGATTTGATTTAAATAAGATTTCGATTTTTTATAATAAATTCAATACAATTCTTAAAAATCATTTTTTTTAATAACTTTCTTTACTCTATTTTTATTTCGATTTTATTCAGATTATATAATAACTAACTATATATATAATAAATAGATTCCCTATATTATTTTATTTTAATAAATCTAGAGTTTTATATATATTACAGAATTTTTTTTTTTTTTATAATTATAATTCAATAAATATTAATAACCTTAATATCATTAATACCTTTAATTTTCTTAATACCCAAATCAATCCTACCCTAATTCCACCCCACCCTTGTACATCCGAATTTTCTTTTGCTGAAAGAATTCTTTTATACAAACAAAATAAATATATCTAATATAAAAATATTTTCTATTGAATATAATTCTATTTATTTGATTTATATCAAAATACTCAAGATTGAAAAGAACCTATCCCAACTGTTATATTTATTCCTATTAATTTCAAATATAATAATAATAAAGATAAGGATTTAGGAAAGATTATTAATAATCAATATTTTGAAAATCGTTTAAAAAAAATAAATAATTTTCGGAATACTTTTTAATTGATTATTATATATTTAATATATCAAGAGTTTTTATTAAAAAATAATAAAGAAAATAGTAATATTAATAATAATAAAAAAAATTATTGATTATATTTTGTATTTAAATTATTTGTTTAAAATAAATTTGAGATAAACTTTTTAGAAAAGGGGGGTAATATTACACTATAAACATAATCGTATTCAATCAAATTAATATAATACTAAACTTTGAGCCGATTGTATATATAGTTTCGTAGTATACTCTCTTTAGCTCTATAGTTTTTAATTCTAAGGTTGATCTCTAAACGATTATTGGGTTCGTTATAAGATCTGTAATTTACTATTCAATAATTTTCTTATATTTAATAATAAATTATTTAAATTTAATAATAAAATTGCTAAATAAAGATTTTTTTATTTTATATTTATTATAGTCTATAAAAGTTTTATAGGAAAGATTAAGAATTTGATATTATTTATTTAATTTGATTTAGATATTTGTAATAGTATATTATCTGGGAAATTAAAGATTGAAATTGTATAGGTTATTGATGATTGTATTGAAATGTATTTGATTATTTATATAAATAGAATTAAAAAGTAGATTGATAAGGAATATGATTTTCTGAAATTTTGATTTATTTTTGTAATTTATAATTAAATAATAATTAATAATATTACAAAATATAATATATTGGTTTTAACACTTTGTAATATTCTACTCATTATTATTAAATTTCTTGAAAACAATAAGATACTTATAATAATATAGAATTTGTAGATTATTTTGAATAACAATTTTCAATATACTAATTGTATTATTTAATTTATTAATTTTAGCCTAGATATTAGTAATTTAGATTTGGAATATACTTATATATAATTCGATCAATTCAAATATAGCTTAAATAATTGTAAAATATATAGTATTTAGATTATTAAACAAATTTGTAAATAGAAAAATATTGGTTTTGATAAAATTGAAAATATAATTTAAAAATAAGAATTGAAAGAATAGATTAAATATAAATGCTTGGTTGGTTATAATTACAATTAAGATTTAGAATAATAGCAATTAGAATATATAACTATCACGCTAAAAGTGATATCACCGATAGCATTAAGCTAATTGGGTTTATATAGACTTATTCTCTCGTGATATACCCCTGAGATTGCTGACTAGCTGGTTATAGGTAGTAATCTCTGTATTAGCTTTAATTGAGTTATATATGTGCAAATCTCTTTTTATCTTTATATAATACCAAATCTAGGTTTTTTAATTGGATCCAATTAGATTAGGTTTTTTAAGGATATATTTAATAGGCTGAGTAGAGATAGTGGGGCAATAGAGTAGGGTCCTTATATTAGTTTTAATAGGTCAAGATCAGATAATTAATATAGATCTATTGAAATATTCTCTTATAAGTGGATTTATGCTAGAGAGTACAGTTAAGTGAAGAATTATATTATTGTACTATAAATGTATACCGGGCTTATAACTATCACGCTAAAAGTGATATCACCAAGAGCATTAAGCTAATTGGGTTTATATAGGCTTATTCTCTCGTGACAATAACAAAATAATAATAAATCTGATTGACTCAATCAAATCAGAACTTCGATAAATTTGGAATAGAAATAAAACTAAAATAGTTTCTAAAAAGATAATACAAATTATCAAGATATGGGTAAAGATTTATATTATATTATAAGGATGAAAGAGCTATAGAAGGGTAAGGCCCTCTTATAGGAAGTAGGGCACACTAATGGTGTATGCCTGAGGTATGAAGGCAACGTAGTTGGCGCCGTGACAAGAGATATCCCCAAATCCTACTCGTATTGAGGTGTATCTGAAGTGTATATAATAGTGTTAATAGAATTAATAATAATATATAAAAAAGTTATTATATCATCTTTTTGATTAATAATAATATTATTAATATTGATTGTTTGTTGAATATTGAAAGCTAATATAAATTATTATAACTCTTAATTAGTATATATATTAATAATTTTAGTTAATTAATTTATTTTATATATTCTTTTTTTAAAAAAAAAAATATTTCAAGTAATAATAATCTATTTAAGCTTAAATATCCAGATATAATAGATTAGGGAATCTGGTATATATTTGATAAAATATCCAATATTTGCTTTAAAATTAGTTTTATAAATTCTTTTATTTATATTTAATTCTCTTTTCTTATCCAAAAGGTATGCTCTATATTCATATCGATATATTTTATTTCAGTTTAAATAAAGATTAATAATTAAATAATCTGTAATTGTTAGGATAAATAATTATAAATATTCTTAAAATCAAATATTTAGTATTTTATTTAAGAATTTGAAAAATTAAGCTTTAAGAAAATTAATATTATATAAATAAATAGTAATTTATACTACTTTAATTTATAAAAAATCAAATATATCTACAAATATCTATATTTTAATTTATTTGGTAATTATTTCTTATTCTGTTTATTCTAATCTATTATTTGATTTATATATATTTGATAAGAATAACTCAAATTCTATATCTTCAATTTTGATTCAATTTTCGAATATAATATTTCTTATAATACTAATAACTAAAATATCATTGTTCTGTTTAATATAAACTATTGAGAAATTATACTTTCTAAATACCCAAATAAGAAAGTTCTGGATTATATCAAATATTTTATAATAAATCTTTTGATATAATAAAAAACTAAAAATATTTTTATTAAATATATTTTTAATAATTAAAAGCCAAAACACTTCAATATATATATATAGAAAATCAAACAAATCTTATTAGATTTTATAAAAAAGATATAATAATTGGGATTTACTAAAAACTTATAATATTATTTGCTTTATATATATATAAAAACAATTAATATATTCAATCCTAAAGAATTCTTTAATTTTTATATTTCTTATTAAAAAAATGAAATATTTGAAAACTTTTTTATTGAAATATTCTAATTATTTATATTAAAGTTTTATAAAAAAAATTTAAAATTTAAATAAATCTTTTAATTAACAAAATGATTTTTTAATATTAAAATTGAATATAAAATATATCAAAAAATTTGAATTTATAAATATTACACTTAGGTTAATAAAATAAAAGGAAAATAATTTATATTTTAGAAATAAAAGATTTTTTTATAAATATATTAAATAATAATATGGTTGTTCTTAAGATTGTTTTTTTGTAATATAGAATCTATTCCTAAAAATTATATTTTAGTATTTAAAAGTTTTATTTTCGAAATAATATTAATATAAAATCCAGAAATATATATAATATTAGAAAGGATTAGATTACCTTTTGAATCTTGACGTTTTTGGAGGATATTCTTGATTATACAAGTGTTTCGTTTAATAACCTGTATTTTTGATATTTCTATCTCAATATAATTTGATATTAATAAAGGTATATATTTGTATTTATTAAGAAAATTGATATTATTAATAAAATATATTGTGTTATTATTATTAAATATAATATTATTAGAAAGTTAATAGAATAGATTAAAAATAATAATATAAATTCTATAATTAATAGAATTTTGAATAAGATAAATAACTATTCTTAATTCAGGATTTTATAAATTATAGAATTAAATAATATTATTTTTTGAATTGATTTATTCTTTTTGTTCTTATATTTTATATATATTCAATTATTGATTATTTTTAATTTTTTTTATATATTATTGTATTTCTTTTTTATCAATAAAATCGGATTTTGGGAATTGTATTTTCTAATAAATGCGAACTTTATTAATTAATATATTTTGGAATAATGATTTCTATTTGTTTTTTATTCTTTTAATCAGATTTTGATTTGTAAGAATATTTATATCAATTATTTATTCTTTTAAAACCTTTTTTCAAATATTGTTTTGTTTTTTTTATAAATTATCAGAATTTTGTTTAGATTTAAAATTAATAATTGAAAATATATTTTTGTTTTTAAAAGCTAAAGAATTTTGATAAATTAAGTTATTAAAAATATTCCCGAATTATTTTGAAGAATAATTGAGAATTTTGAATTAATTATTAATTTCGATTTGAATGAATATAGTACTTGTTTAAATAAAAAATATATATGTTTTTATAGTTTATAGGAAATTGATAATTACTAAGTTATTTTTTACTTCAATATAATACAACTTTACAATCGTATAAACTCTAGTTTATTCATTATATTACTTGATTGAATCAATTCGACCTATAATTGCTTATTAAAGAATATTTTAATATTCTTAAATAATAACAGATTTTGTAATTATTATAATAAATATAAGTTTATCCTATAGCTTTTAAATAATCGTTTTGAATAATAAAACTTTAATATTATTATTTTCAAAAATAAGTTTTATAAAATAAAATATATTTATTATTTCTATAATCTATTTATAAACATCCTAATACAATTTATATATAATATTATACTTATCTCTCTAATATCAATATTTTCCTTGAAATATAAAATACTTAATTGAGATATTTTAAAAAATAATTGTTTTAGACTTTATAGGTTTAAGTATTAATTCTTTAAAAAATAATAATAAAATCATTTTAATATTTCTTTCCGAGTTTTTTTGTTGAGATTATTTATAAATATCAAGATTAGAAAGGTACTTTGCTTGATTATTCAAATTGTATTTTCTTATAAAATCAATAATTATAATAAATTCAAATAGATCCTTAATAAGTTAATCTTTATTATAAATATAAATCAATTAATAAAAAGTTTTTCTATCTTCCAAAAATTCTCTAAAATTAATTAAAATAATTAAAATAGTTTTAGAATTAAATAATTTAATATCCTTACAGATACCTTTTAATATACAAAAATATTATAAATTTAAAAATCATTTTGATTAATATCCACAGATAATGAGTTGGGTGATTTTTAAGAAATTGGATTTCGATATAACAAAGTTATAAAAAAATATAGAAAAAAATATATATAAATCAAAATAATCAAAAGATATATATATATATAATAAGGGCATAATATGAGTACCAACCGGGCTTATAACTATTATGCTAAAAGTGATATCACCAATAGCATTAAACTAATTGGATTTATATAAACATATTCTCTCGTAATATACCCCCGAGATTGCTGATTAGCTGGTTATAAGCAGTAATCTTTATACTAGCCTTAATTAAGTTATATATATACAAATCTCTTCTTATATCTTTATGCTGCTAAATCTAGGTTCTCTGATTGAATTTAACTAAATTAGATTCTCTATGGATTCATCTAATAGACTGAGCTGTATGGATATAGTGAGGCAACAAAGCAGAGTTATCACATTAGTTCTAATAAACCAAGATCAAATAACTAATATGAGTTTGTTGAAATACTCTTTTATAAGTGGGCCTATAAACCCTGTAAGAGAATACGGTCAAGTAAAGAATTATATCATTACATTATAAATATATACCAAGCTTATAACTATTACAAAGGTAATAGTTATATCTAATAATCACTTTGATTTGGAAATAAATATATAAAATAATAATAAACTAAATTGATTTGAAATATAATTCTAATAATTATATTTACTTTATATACTCTAATCAAACAAAATACTCATCTAATTAGATATGTAGAGTATATAAATGAAATGAATAAAATAATATTAATAATTATGGGAGTGAGTATTCTAAAGAAGTATTGGAATTAATGCTTATAAGATTATACTATACAGTGAATTCCGTGACAAAAAAAAAGTTAAGAAGCGAAAGAAAGCCGAAAAGAAAGCCGAAAAGCAGAAAAAGTATTTAGAGATATAAGAGAGAGCTAAACAGAGAGAGGTTAATCATCAAATTCTATAGGGTTTTAAAGAGCATAACAAAAAAGCTCTTAAAGTATCAAAGTCATCTATTAAAAGAGTTAAAAGCACTCCAAAACCTCCTCTTATACTAAATCTAGTATTCCAAAAAGCTTTAAAGTTTTCAGATAATAAAGAAGTTGATATTTCAATAAATAAAAGGGAGAGAGTAGAAACCAGGACTAGAAACAGACAGACAATCATTATACCAATAAGATTTAAAACTTAAATATTTTATAATTCTATACAACAATATCATACTATACCATGAACATTTAAAAGTTTCAGTCTAATATCTTATAAATTCTAATTATTATTAAATATTAAAGTTATAATAGTAGTGAAATTGAGGTTGTGCAAGATGTGGGGTTGTGCAAGATGTAGGGATATCGGTTATCCAATCATGTTGAATATAAGGGTCAGGTGGACAAGGGACTACTTACGTTGAGCTTCTTGATCACATCTTCATTACATATATTCTATAATCTGGCCCGGGATGACTTTACATTAGATAAATTTTGAATTTCGTATTTCGTTATTGGAAACAGCTCATGAAAAAGATGGCCGACGAAAATGTACTAGGTAGGTAGTTAAACTGCTTACTTCTCAATGTGGAAAGAACAAGCAACTCGCGACACGATAAGGAAACACTAAAGCCTTTACAAAACCAAAGAACCTCACGTCACAAAAACCCATCAATTCTCTGTTCCTATTCACCATGAAGCCTGCCACTTGAGCGGGCGATGTATGTTCTCATTAGGTACGTCCAATCTTCATTGTGCTTAAATATACCATCTCTGAACATCATCGATTCCCTTTCAATCCAATTTTTGAGCGTCTTGGATGCAATCAAGTCTTCTTACTCTTCCCCTGCTAACATTCCAGTTCGGACTACCTAGTTCCTGGGCCTTTCAGACTATACAAGTGCTCCAATGTGCTTGTAAGTTACATATTAAACCCTGCGAACTATCGACGCGAGCGAGGTTTCCTTCCGATGCAAACATACAAAGGGAAGTACACCTGCGAACGGGAGATTAGCAATCTTCATCTTTCAAATTATTTGGATGCAATAATCACCTTCAACAATGGGTCATCGGCCTCTACTCGAGCCTGCGCTACAAGAAGTTGAACATCTTGGATCGGCATCCTACCATTGATTAGATCTAATTCTGAAAGAGGAGCAGAAACAATCACTCTAGTCTTTCCGCGAATGGATAAATCGCAATGGATCCTAAGAATTGTTGCACGTTTTCTCTGTTGGCAGTACCAATATCATAGTCTCTGGTATCTATCGCACTTGCTATTAGTGTGCTTCTCTGCCCGCTCATTGCTTACTGACCGCTTGACCACTGTAAAGTTCTGAGGGTTAGCGTTTAGCCATTACCACGTATCGCTTTTAAAACCAATGAAATATTTGATTTCGAGTAGAAGATTAAGACCGTGTTACTTGGGAAAGTTTCCCATGGTTTTTGGTTATTCGAATGGATATGAAGTTGGAAACTTACACCACAAGTGTGAAGGGGAATCATTCTATGTTCAACCTCGACAAATCCTGCAGCTCTCATCATTTCTGGAAGCCGGGGTGCCACGCGAAGATCTTTCAAGCCGTTCAAGCTCTCATTGTACCTAGTACTCCACTGTCTAAGAGCATGGGCTGTTGTTTTGTTCGATCAGATACAATATCTTTACATAGTACCTGTCTGGAGAACTTACCCTCTGTTAGACTTCCATTGTCTGATTGAGCGTTATGATGCAGCTCTACCAACTGGCACCATCCTCCGGGTCGGAGTACACGAAGCATATCACGAAGGTATCCAGCCCATCTGTTCACATGTATAGCACCCGACATTAATCGACTGTGGACAAGGTCGAAGTTGTGGGCCTGAAAAGTGAATCTATCAGATGTTATCAGACCTGTTCCATCTTTGGTCTTTTCTGTACAAACCGGTTGTTGAGATCGTCCACTTGCAAATACAAGTTTTCAGGAACGGTTTCTGGCTGGAAAGGGTAAATGTCAATCGCTATAACCTGCATGAACGTTAGCACTCGACCACACAGGCGGCTCCAATATTTCTGATGATGCTCAGCCATCTGCCCGGTACTGGCTGAGCTCTGCATTATATACACTCGAAGAATCATGCCGTTTTGTATTTCACTGAAAAGCAAGGGAAAGGAAGAGAACCTCGCATCCTGGGTTTTGTGTAGCAACGTCGATAGCCCAGCTGGCTGTTCCATAGCCACAATCCAGAATCCTTCTAGGTCTGTTCAGAGTCGGAAATAGAAGACGATTGTCGAAAACTCTGTTTAGGACTGCGTGCCAAACACGCAATCTTTCTAATTCGTCCTGCGCGGATGTTTTAGTTGAAGCTTTCTAGACTATTGTGTGTCTGCTGGTCGTATTACCTCATCGATAGGCTGGAAGTAAGATAAGTTCGCTATGGCATACTGCTGGAAGTGTCGATTGTGATATGTGACAGTCTCGAAATAAGTGTTATCCACTTCGACTGTCTGAGATTCGGGATGGCTAGGTAGAAAGTTGTCATCTTAGCTAGTGATTCATTTTCTAGGGGTCTTAATTGCAGAGCACAGAGAACCTACCTCGCCATGTTAGTTCTTCTCAAAGTCTTTTAACCAAAATTCGTGCTACTGTTGCTTTCAAAAATCTAGTTTGAGATAGCCGATGCGGGGCCAAAGACTGTATAACATGTATTGTCGAGGTTCGATTTTCAGTTTAGTTTTTCAAGCAAATTGGCGATCCATGCAATTCTCTTTCCGTCTACTAGATGTCACTGAATACCTCTATTGTACAAGCATCCATGCATTCTTATTTGCTATTCGTTGACCTTTTCAGAGCCTGTGTGGTGCGGGCATAAGCGGTTGCTTCCATGTCTGCACAGTCAATGTGGCATCTATCTGTTCCTTCACAAATGTGGTAAATCCGTGGTGTACGTCATATAAAAAGAGAGAAAACAGCAACTAGTTCAATAGGCAATAAGTATAGAAAGCTATTCCTGGCGCAAACCTTTATCAGAGTGATTAAAGAGCCAAATAGAAAAAGTCGCGAGCCAATCAAATTCTGTTGCTTCAATTAATGAGACTTCAACAAGAAGGTCGTCAGTTGGTCTATTCACTCTGCAAGGTTCTTCTGCAAGGTCTGAGCACTAGTAAAGCTTTTTCTTTCCCACGTCAATAGGAATCAGAATATGAAAAGCTAGCGGGTGCTGTGCGGTACCTCCGAGTTCACTAATCGAATCGAAGCGGGGCAAAGAGTTCCTTAAATTTGCATCGACTAGCAGGTTATCTTTGCAGGCACCTCAGCATGCTTTAGGTTTCACTACTGGTTAATGGTCGTGGTGTAAACTGACATTTGGCTATTCATACATGGTACTGAACAGTTCCACCACAACGAAAGAGGTAGCCATGCTAGGATAGACCACAATCGGCGTTGCATGCCTCCTCTGGCATCCTTTCATCATGAGCAAAAGTTATGTTTCTATATAAAAGCCAAGTTCAAAAATCTCATGAACAAGATGAGTGTTTATTGCGACTTCTGTATTCGGACTATGTGAATACCTGGTGAGCGTATGACAAGAGACAAGGATGAGATATTGAGTGGCCACAACCTGTAGCTGTTTGTTACTTGCACCAACGGGCCTTAGTATTTTATCCAAGGTTATGAGCTATAGTCAATCCAGTACATGTACGATGTGTGTTGCTGGATGCATGTCAAGCCCGTTATATGTGATGATGGGAATTTTACCGGTAACACTAAGAAAGCAAAATCTGTACAGGCTCGGGCCGCCGATTCTTAAACAGCACAGATCTTCAGCTAATCATTCACCCTTGGTGGGCAGCCAACTTATTACACTTCATGTTAGGCATGCTCAGTGGAGCCAGACAATCGAACCGGGTCATTGGAACAAACCTTCTCAACGATAGCTACTAATGTTAAAATTGCAGTGCATAACAAAGGTGAGTAATTTATATTCATGCTCTACGAACCTTATTTTGGAGAGATGATTTATAAGCTTGCTGAATTGTGGTAAATGGAGACAACACATTCTGTAACTTATGACCTGAAAGATTACCAGACTTGAGATTGTATGGTCTATCAATGGCAAGAATTCTGCACTACTCGTGGAATTTGTTATATGGTATTCTTCAATCATCAAGACCGACCCGCTCGAACGTACAGATTACCTTCATATGCGTCACCCCCACCATAGCATACGACAACAATGCGCTGGATCACACGACATTGTATATAGTGGCCGCATCAGCAAATATCCTTCAGCCAAAGATACCATGATGTACAGCTTGTTAATACCCAGCGGAGAAGTACAGCCTGTGACAGCAAAAAAGCAAAAACACAATGGAGAGATTACCACAACGCGACTAGCCTTCCAATCTCTTAGATTTATTCAACGCTATAGTAGGGTTTTCTAGCCGGAGCGAAGTCGGACATGAGCCTAGGCATGTATGAAGTTTGATCCGATGGAGCCGCTGTTACAGTTAAGCGTTTCCAATATGGAGAAACTTTAGAGCAAGGGGTTACATGCCGTACTCTGTAAGGATATCGGAATTCAATCTTAAGTTCGACATCTGTGGCATCCCGAGTGTACTAAGCTGCCGTTCCTGGACAAAGTCTCCGAGACCCATTCTATTCGTAGGAGAAAAAACAGGCCGGAACTGACCATTGCGCAATGGTACGTGCACCCTCACCAAAACAACGCGTAGAGAGCATTGGTCAAATCCGGCCTGTTTTTTCTCCTACGAATAGCCATTGCCTCGGAGATGTAGGGGGGTGTAGGGGGGTGTAGGGGGGTGTGGATTATGACTAATATTAATAATTTTGCTTGGGTAAACGGGTTATAGCAAGTTTTGGAAATTTTCTTCGCCCATAGATATAGTATCATGAGGCCTATCGCAAAACCGTTGACAAATATGTGGAAAGTGCCATGATTTATGTGAGTGCACGAGGAAAAGCATCCTTCTGTGGAGATCATCACCTTTTATAGGCCGGCTACATTACATGATTAGCGACGAGGCATTAATGGAATTGAAGAACGGCCATTACTGAAAAAGTTTATAAGTTTCAGTTCGGAGAGAGATTTTAGCTAGCACAGTCCGCTCCGTGTATTATCAAGCACGTCGGCCATTGGGCTATACTATCACCACAAATACGAGCAGACTCAGGAGGTTAATCATATGCATTACGTTGCGTAACATGTGCATCTTAATCCCCCAAGGATTGCAGCCTGACTCTCCCACTCAGTATCAAACCTTCGTCCGATATCAAATCTGGCTTCCTCGCTTTCCGCTCCAAGCAAGACAAGCAGCTTCACCATATCATCAGAAGTAAGAAGCTAGAACGACTTGGCTTTCGTGTTCGGATGATTCGAGTTGGCCGCCTCTGTCTTAAACCTTAACTTTCTTCAATATCCATGACCACGTCTCATAAGCCTCACGCCAAAAAGCCATCCGAGATTTGACTTCCCTCTACGTGTATCAGTGTCGAGCCCTGGCCGCGACGGAAAAGCCATGCAGATCGCCTATGTACGGATTAGATATGAGACTTACCGAGCTCCATAATGCTTCCTGCTAATATCTATACCACGCTATTCAGTGAGCCATGATCGCCTTACACAGGTAGCATAATTGTTTATTTTTTGCATCCGATGACTTTATGCAAGATGCATAAGTTATACAAATGCATCTAGCACCCACCCTGTCCTAATATCATTCGTTACCACACGACTGGACTCGGTGCGTCTATGCCACTGGCGATCAGTGTTGGTATTCGGATGAGTTGGGAGATCGCCTCCAGCAGGCTGGAACGGTTGACAGGCATATTTCTTTTATGCGTCGGCTGTAATTCGAATATGTACCATGTGTGTTACTGTCTCCAATTGTCTAACTAGATTAGGATCAACGTCGAAGAGACTTCATATGCGGAAACATATAATCAGCGACGCGAGCATGCTGGTTCTCATTAGCTTGGCATCGATCTAGATGATGAGCGAACTTTTCAAGTCACTAGAGAGAAATCAGGACATGGATCGAGAGGATATAAATTCCACAGCGCACGTGGGAGATTCCGGATATGCATACATAGGTACATACATATCCTCCTTTGACAAGACCAATTAACACACTTTGAAACCACTATTGGAGAGTAACAGAAGCTGAGTCTCAAGACAAGTACACATTGGATTATCAAGCCAAGAAATTGCAAAGTGGATACAGATATACATAAATAAATACTCGTACTGCCAGAAAGTATGCAACTCCGACGCTAGATGCACATACCACAAGATGATAAACTACAAGAGGACTAACCTGGTTTTCATAGCGCCGGAGTTGCATACTTTCTGGCAGCACGAGTACCAAGAAAGCAAAACCGACCCCATCGCTCGGCCCCTGAGACCACCCGGGACGCGTAACCGACGGCAGTGCAGCTCGGCCGCTAAGAAACGGGGTTAGTCGTCTGGGTCTTGGATTCTGCCATCGTGTGGTATGTGCATCTAGTTTGTTTCGGAGTGACATGTTTTTCTTTTCTTCTGGCAGTGCCGCTGTGCGAGGAGGGGAGGTGGGATGCGTGGAATCGAACCGTGGTTGTGGGTTGAGATTTGAGAGGGGACGGGATGGGATGGTGGGATGCGTAGTGTTTGAGGGTTTGGAAGGGGGTGAGGGATGTTTGTGTGTGTGTATTGTGTTGTGTTGTTTTGTCTTCTTTACTGGATGGTATTTCTCTCTTTACTCCGTCTCGGGAGAGATGTATCTATCAATCAACATTCCCATTTCCAATTCTCACAAATCTCCATGCTGCAGAGGCAAGATCTATTCCTGCAGAAAACACATTGAGTAACAGCTCATAAATTCATCAATTCACCAATCAATAACAAAATTCAAAAACTCCAGAGATGAAGAATTATTAAACCGGCCCAATAACTCAACATTCCATCCTCCATCCTCCATCCTCTACCCCCTTCTCTCTCTCCTTTATATCATACATTTCATACCTACGCGCAGAATTATTTTCTGCGTAACTCACATTATATGCATCCTCTTCTCCTTCTCCACTCTTGGCACTGGGGATGCGGATGCGGATTGGTAATGGGAAGTGATCCAAATGGAATGGGATGGGATATTTTATCGGGGTCTAAATGTCATCGTAAATGAGTAAATGAGTCTATCTTGGCATAGATATAGAGTTATGTTTTTTTTCCGTCGCAAATCTCGGGTTTGGTATTTTGGGGGGGAAGGGGGGGAGTTATAGTAGTCGGGAGGTGAGGTGTGGTATCTTGGGCATGTTATTGCAAATTGTGAGGTGTGAGTTGTGAGTTATAAATTGTAAATCAATTTATATTTTCTTCATGAAAAGGGGGAAGAGGGAACTTCAAGGAGAGGTGCGGAGGACTCCTCGGAGGTATGGAGAAGAATCGAGAGTCCTTCTCATAAATTTTATTTCATAGGTACTTACTTGTCTATCTATCGACCAGATTTCCAAGCTGTAGAATGTAAACTTTTCAAACAAACCCTGGGGTTTGTAAGATTTAACTTGGATCTGGGATTGGGGTTGATAGCTGTGGGTGTTTTAGAATTATATAGTATATAGAATAGGACAGGACAGGACAGGACAGGACAGGACAGGACAGGACAGGACAGGACAGGACAGGACAGGACAGGACAGGACAGGACAGGACAGGACAGGACAGGACAGGACAGGACAGGACAGGACAGGACAGGACAGGACAGGACAGGACAGGACAGGACAGGACAGGATAGGACAGGACGGGATAGGATAGGACAGGACAGGACAGGACAGGACAGGATAGGATAGAATAAAGTAAATATAATAAGAGAAATAGGTATCCGATGGGTTCGCTCTGGGCGTAAAGAAGAGTTCTAAACTTCTAAATTGTAATCTTCTAATCTTCTAAACTTCCAATCTTCTGTTCTTCTATTCTTCTGCTCTTCTATTCAACGTCCACTAAGATTTACCAAAGAGAGGATTACACACACAATATCATCTCGCACAACGAAACAGATAATCTCTTCCTATTCCCTCGTACTTGCTTTGCTATATTTCGCTTTCTTATTATATATCTAGAAACCCATCTAGAAACCTATCTAGAGACCTATCTAGAGACCTATCTAGAGAGTCATATTAATATATAATATGAATTCACGATAGGTAGATAGATCGATCCTTTCGAACTCGTCGGTTTATACTCATATTCATACACATACACAGTTCTTTTCACATTTTATTGATCTTACTACTGTTACCTACTTTCCAAGTCGATTCGAGTGATTCCAATTCACGTCATATTCCAAGTACAATGTTTCTTTATACGCCCTGGACTATGATAGGGATGTATCGGTTAAAAACAAATAAAGCAGATACAAAAAGTGGAATTACATTACAAAGTCGGGAGTAACAAACTCCAAAGCAAAAGTATTCCACGGAGTAATACAGTAATATTGATATTCATCGATACCAACGACTCAATATTAGAAGGGAGCCTTCCCTCAATTGTAAATTGATATTGAGAAATTTGTGAAGCTATAGATTTGTATTGTTTATCTTGTAAAAAAGTTTCGTATTCATCTCTATGTATCATCCTCCCATTTTACTTTTTGGTACGTAACACCTGACGGATACTGCATCTGAATACATTATGTCGTGAATGACTAAAGAGAACCCTCCCCAAAATCTCCAAAACGCCATGCATAATTCCATTATAGTAAGCTTGAAATAGAATTGTGCTTTGAATGTCAGAGGGTATTTTAACGACTGTTTGTTTTGCCGATACTGCGTTTTCCGGAGAACTAATTGCACATGTGTTAGCAAGGCGTTTGATATTGGGTTCAAAAGACCGTTTTCAGATACTGTAAGGAATAATGTGGGAATAGAGGATCGAGGGCAGTAACGTACCAAATGCTTTGGTCTGACACCAGCAACATGCCTATCGGCTTCACCTTGTCTCGCCATACGATTCATCTTTCTCTGGCCGAGTTTCTGGGCACGCTCAGCCTTTGTCCTGGACTCTTCGTTTCCAGCAACACCATCATCTCTTCTATTGGCCTGGCTTCTTGCTCTGCTCTTAGCACGCATCTTAGCTTCATAATCAGGATCATCAACATCCATAGCATCTTCAGTTTGTGCGCGGCTGCGTGTTTGACTACGGCCTCTAGATTGGGAGCGTGCACGGGCGACAATAGATGTGGTATCGTGACCGAGAGAGTCGAGGTGATCTTCCATCTCGGAAAGCTTCTTGCGAGTGGCAGAGCGGGGAATGAGAGCACGGTTCTTGAGGGATTTCTTCATCTTGGCTTCATTCTTGATGAGTTCACGCTTCTCGCGGATGAGATTAGCCTTCATGCGGATCTCAGCATCTTCAGCATCCTCGAGATCGTCGTCAGAGTCGTAGTATCCTTCTGCCTCGAGCTTCTCTTCTTCCTCTTCTAAAGCGGCCAATTTGGCCTCGATATCTGGGTCCACGAAATCGTAAACGTTCTTTCCGTCGAAGATTTCGGGAATTTTGTCGTGCTTCCATTCGTCGTTCTCGAGCATATATTTATCCTTCAAGTCTACGTTGTAAACACCAGCTCCACCATTCTCTTCCTCAATATCACGAGCAAGCCTGATGCGCTCCGGATCGCTTTTGTCGTACTTCTTCTTGGCCAAGGCAGCCTCTGGAATGAAGGCCTCACGGACAACACCATCCATAGGTCTGGCAACGTGAATTCTTGCGAGGACGTCACCCAATCTACCACCAACAGCACCACTGCTGTTTGTACCAGCCTTGAGCTTTTGAGCAACACGATCAGCGATCAAACGCTCGCATGCAGCATTCTTAACTTCTTGAACTCCCTCGGCAGTTGTACATGATAGTTGCAATAACTCAACATCACCAGGCTTAAGGAGTGCCTGGAGCTGAGCTTGAGTCTCAGGATCCAAATCTTCGGGGCGTGTAACATCAATCTTGTTAATGACGATGAAAACGAGTTTGTTGGCGAAGAGAGGTTTGATACTTTGGAAAAGTTGCATTTGTGCTTGAACGGTGTAACCACACTGTTCAGACAAATCCATGAAGTAAAGAATGGCAGATCTTAAATGCGCAATAGCAGTAATAGATTGCATTTCAATGGTGTTCATCTCTTCCAGTGGATGATCCAATATACCGGGGGTATCAATTGCTTGAAACCTTAGGTATTTGTAATCGAAATGTCCGACAAACAAACTTTTGGTGGTGAAAGCATATGGTTGAACATCCACATCGGCTCTAGTAACACTCTTCAAGAAACTGGACTTTCCAACGTTGGGATAACCGCAGATCAAAAGTGTTCTTGTATTTGGGTCGATAGATGGAAGACGACCGAGATGCTGACGAACTTGATCGAGGTACAAAAGAGGGTCTTTAAGTCTTCTGCAGATGGTGGCCATTCGTCCCAATGCAGCACGCTTAAGTTGTTTACATTGGAAGAGGGATTGACCATATTTGAGAAGTCGAACATAATCGCGAGAAACAATTTCAATCAAATGTTTGGCAGTTGACAATTGTCCTAGAGCGATACGGAAATGGTCGGCATCGTAGAGGGTGTTGAGGAGATCTTTGTGGAACGGATGAATATCTTGTAGTCGCGGGAATCCGTCCAAAATGAGAGAGAGCTTCTCGGAGAAAGTCTCAGCTGTGAACTTGACCTTTCTAGTGTAGAAACCTAACATGAATTAGTTAAAAGAGTCGTTGCGATGAAGGCAAATAAGTTCTGTACCTCTGATTCTGGTAATGGCAAATCCAGAACGAATTTGTGTAGGCAATCGACGTTGTGTTCTGCTCAACACAATATCGAGAAACTCTTGAGAGGTTGGAACCGGTTGAATATCCTTCCATGTGGTCTTCATGATGGGCAAATGGTATCAATGAAGTGTGATGGAGGTGTTGATGGGGATATCGAGAACTCGGCTTGAAGTTCTTTCGATAAGAATTTGGATAATTTTTTTTTGCTTAGTGCCTCAGAAACTGGCCGCGCTAGTGTATCTTATCGCTAATCGGTATTTAGAGTGTATTGGAGTGGCTTTATCAGCTTCCAATCATATCAAAAAAGTCTTACCTAGGGAGTAATTTCACTTCAAGCAGACAAAAATGATTGTCTTTAAGTATGCACAGCTCGACCTCCCTTTTGTGATTTTGCTTACCAGCAATTTCAGTTGGTCGATGGTGACTTGTATGTCAAAAGGAAGTACGCACCATTTCCATGTGGTGTGCCTTAAAAGATCCTTGCGGCGTTGACCTATCCTTCAAGTTCTGTTTTGGAGAGAGGAGAGAATTAAAACATTCAATACGATATATCCTGGTATTCTTCCTAATACCTGCATTTTCATGTAGTCGCTGTCAACTGTATAGTAACAATCAACATCCACTGTAACGAAAAGAATGAATCAATACTTATCATTGTATTCGTTTGGCCTATATCAAATCTTCAATGAAGACCATGACCGTAACACCTGCTTATCCGTTTTTTCTCAGGGTCGCTTATTCCCCACCATAATATCTTTAGGTGCATCGTACCGAGAGGGGAGATGAAAAAATTATTTCCCCTCCATGACATAGACATTGTTATACGTACTTCGAATTCCAAGACACACAAAAAAATAACTCGAGTTCCACTCACACACGAAACCTCGAACCTCACTCATTCCACACTTCGATACAGATATCTATCATGTCCACCCTTTCTCCATACAAAGCTGAATTCCTCAAAGCCGCAATTGATGGCGGGGTCCTCAAATTCGGCAGCTTCGAATTGAAGTCGAAACGAATCTCTCCTTACTTCTTCAACGCCGGCGATTTCTACCGCGCAGATCTTCTCCGCGCTATTTCTACTGCTTATGCAAAGGCTATCATCGAGGCACAAGAAGCAAACATTCTGGACTTCGATATTGTGTTTGGACCTGCATACAAGGGCATTCCTCTTGCGACAGCTACCGTGGATAAGTTGGCCGATCTCGACCCAAAATACAATACTATGTGTTATTCTTTCGATAGAAAGGAAGCCAAGGATCACGGAGAGGGAGGAAATATCGTAGGAGCTCCTTTGAAGGGAAAGAGAGTTTTGATTGTGGATGATGTTGTGACTGCCGGAACTGCAAAGAGGGAGGCCATTGACAAGATTCGCAAGGAGGGTGGCATTGTAGCTGGTATTTTGGTGGCATTGGACCGAATGGAAAAATTGCCTTCGCCAACTGGAGATGATAGTGCCCCAATGCCAAGTGCGATTGGAGAGATCAGAAAAGAATATGGGATTCCAGTTTTGTCGATTTTGACATTAGATGATATTATTGGAGGTCTCAGCGGCATTGCGTCAGAGGAAAATGTCAAGAATATGGAAGAATACAGGGCTAAGTACAAGGCCAGCGATTAATAGATTCGAGACCCTGTTATGACGCGTTATGCGGACATTTTTACTCAGAACGATATTAGATAATAATAATCAGATTTCTTAATATTATTTAATCTATACTTTCATTTAATAAATTTTCAAATATATTATTTTATTTATCAATTATATATCATTTTAAAATAAATTTCAAAGATTTCAAAGATTTCAAAGATTTCAAAGATTTCAAAGATTTCAAAGATTTCAAAGATTTCAAAGATTTCAAAGATTTCAAAGATTTCAAAGATTTCAAAGATTTCAAAGATTTATATTAAAAAACATTAGATAATAATATAAATTTTTATTAGATAATAATTACAGAGGAATAGCTAGATATATCGAATGATTACTTTGAATAGAAGATTATTATGGAGGTAATAGCTATATCTAATAATCACTTTGATCTGAAAATAGATATATAAAATGATAATAAACTAGATTGATTTGAGGTATGATTTTAATAATTATATCTGTTTTATATATTTTAATTAAATGAGATATTTGTTTAATTAGATATATAAGGTATATAAGGGATACGATGACTCTCACCTGTATGTGATATATCCTATGAACCTTCGGTCGTGTGATCGAAAAGCTAAGTAGAGTTAGCTGGAGCCGGATGGTGGTTGTACACTAATCGAAGACCATACTGGAAACAAAGGTATGCGTAGTTAATTATTAGAGGGTAATTGTAAAGATATTCGGAATAGAGGATTACTAGCAAAACAAAAATAAAAATCATTTGATAATAGAAAGAAAATAAGAACGAAATTAATATAAAACTATATCTTTATAAATCTGTATAGGGAATAGAATTAGAATATATTGTGGTAAAATATCTATAAAGCGAAATTAGCTTTTGAAATAGTGGATAATAAAGCTTTTATAATATAATTAAGTTTAACTGAAGTTTATATTGGAAATAAAGCCGATATTTTTAATTTAACGAATATAAATCGATAGAATACCTTTGGAGTGCTAATGTGTAGAGTTTTCATAATCCAACAATATATATAATCTGCAGATATACTGAATCGGATATTTACAAATAGTAAAGGAAGTAATAGGAAATATATAAAGATTAGAATAGTATTTATTAGAGCTGGTGAAAATATATATAAAATAAAAAAAGGGATATTTTTAGTATCTTATTTTTGAGTGTATAGAAGCGATATAACGATAAAAAAGTTTTGATATAAAAAAAATACTTTTAATAAGCTATACTTGATAATACTTAATTGATATTACAACAACAAAAATTTTTAGATAAAGGCTAATTCTATAATATATATATACAATATATTTTTAATACTTTACTTTCAACTACAAACTATATATTAAAAAAATGGATTTTATAAGTAAAGCTTTGGTTAATGGGTTGGAAATATTATAAAAAGGCTATCTAACTAAAAATCTAAAATAACAAATCTACAAAATATAGTTAGTTTTATTGTATAAAAAAGATTTAATAAGATAATACAAAACAACTATTAACTATAAAATATAGTATATAATAATAGTAATAGCAATATTGTTTATATAGCTTAAGAGGATGGATATATATATTAATCTATAATCGGATATTATAGGGCAGAGGATATAATAAAGATATTAAATAGGTTTAAAAAGTAAACAGGAATGAAAGTATAAAGAAATAGTTTTGATTCTAATTAGAACTTTTGAAGGTAATTATATAATAAGTGATTTAATGTAGTCAGAAGATTTTATAGAAGCTTAATATTAATAACTTTATTATAAATAAACTAAAAAAGTATTTATAGATATAGCAAATCTACTTTATATTATAAGATATTCTAGAAAGTAGTTATAATATAATTCATTTCTGTCTCCGCAGGGAGCCGTAATAACCCCATAGGAAGCGTAAAGAAAAAAGCAACCACAATTGAATTCATATAATAATAGGACCGTCTGCCTAATAGCTATATCACAATCTTCTCGAACAATACTAAACAATATTATCAAAAGCAAAAGATAATCGATTATAGCTATATAATCTATTGAAAACAATTTTCAGTAGCATTTAGTTATAGAACAATCAATCTGCTTTCATATATCTTCAATATTGAGGTAATAGGTACTCTAAAAGATTTGGAGTGTACTATCCGACTAAAGCCGACTAGGCAGATCACGATGTATATCAATAATATCTTAGTTATTTGGTATATTAAAAATAATACTTTTGATTTATTCTAATAGATATTTCTATATTATTATAAGATTATAAGGAATAAGTAAATAGCAATTTAATAATTACTTAAATATATTGGAATCCTTGAAAACAAAAAGACTGATTGACTTGCTAATCTGAATGCTTGTAGTGGTTGTATCGAAAACAATAACTTATCGCTTTCTATTATTAGTGGGATAAGCTTAATAGCTAGAATCTTTAAATAAAAGGCAGAATAAAAATAGTAGA
This sequence comes from Botrytis squamosa, assembly GCA_014898485.2. Classification (NCBI taxonomy): domain Eukaryota; kingdom Fungi; phylum Ascomycota; class Leotiomycetes; order Helotiales; family Sclerotiniaceae; genus Botrytis; species Botrytis squamosa. The sequence continues at coordinate 972,294 of RCTC02000017.1, forward strand.
AGCGAAATGAGATTACTTTTGCTAACTAATATTATTGTTAATATTTTAGTTATCAAATTAAGGAATTTAAGGAACTTATTTTCCCCTATTTTATTCTTTAGTGATTAATGATATTCAGAATTGGATATGGGGATTTTGTATTCTATTACTAACGCTTTCAGTACGATAATGTTATTTCAAAATGCTTCTGTAGATATAGCAAAAAATCTGAGTATTTAATACTCTATTAATATTTTCATATTCAATTCGATTACTAATCAAATAAATCCGACTTAATTCTGTAAAATATAAAGAATATAATCGATTATCTTTCTTTTTTTTTGAAAACCCTAATAGACTTTATAATCTTTTTAGTGATTATTAATCACTTTAAGTAATTACATTTAATTTCTTTAAAAATCCTTTAATTTTCTATTTTTATATTACTAATCAGAACTGTACCCCCCTCTGGAACTGCTTTCCCTCTCTCCATTATTATATACAAACTACACCAAACAAAAACTAATAATATAAAACCCTCTAATCAATTACAAATCTAAACTATTTAGTATAAAATAGATTAAATAATATCAATATTGTAAACAAGAGATAAACAGTAAAAGCATATATAGTACTCCTAGCTGCTTCTTCTTTAGTCTGTATTATAATTATAGAAGAATAGAACGCATGACTATATCGGTATCTCTATTAGTATAATCTATCCTTAGTACCCTCTGGGAGATTGTAGCGAGCCCCTGCAGCTTGCCCCCTGGATGTAAATTAAAATAAATAAATAAATAAATAAATATAAGGTATATAAGTGAAATAAATAAAATAGTATTAGTAATTATAGGAATGAATATTTCGAAGGAATATTAGGATTAGTATTTGTAAGGTTACACTATACAATAAATTCTATAATATATTTTTTAGATTATTAAATATTTTGATAATTATATTAAGGAATTTGTATAATAAATAAAGGAAAATTTTTAAATAATAAATAATATAAAAGTTGATAAGCATTTTATTTAAATAATTACTATAAATTTATTTAAAAAGTAGGTTTATTTATTAAATAAAAAAATATAAAATATATAAATATATAAAGTTTTTTTTAAAAAAAAGAATGAATTATATTATTAATTTAATTAATTTATAAAAAAATAATAATATTAGAATAAAGAAATTAATTTTTTAAATTGATATATATCAGAAAATCTAAATTATATTGATTATTATTTACTGAATATTTGTATTAATTGATTTGATTGATTTATATATATAATACTTTTGTAATAATAATAGAATTAAATAAAAATCAATAAATTTTTTAAAAAGAATATAATAAATCAAAATAATTATAAAAAGAAAATAGTTTCTTTTTTTTAAATTTATATTTAACAATTGTCAAGGTACAAGTAAAGACTTATATTGTATTATAAGGGTAGAAGTGTATGAACAAGGGAATTCACTCAAAGGAATTCACTTCAAGGGAATGACTTTCATATAATAGCAATTATATTAAAGATATTTAGGCAAAAGCGAAGGAGATTAATTCTTTTAATAATATTTATATAAAAACCTACTATTTTTTTTATTTAATTAATTCTTTAAAAGATTGAATATAAATAGATATTTAGAAATTTATATATAATAGAAACTATATTTTCTATATCTCTTTCAAATCAATATTAATTAGTAATATTATAAATTACTTATTTATTCAAAATATCTTTTTATTTTTATTTCTTTTATTTCTTATTATTAGTATTATAATATTCTGGGTAAGTGTTAGTGTTAGTTTTAAGCAAATTGGTAAGAAACCTAATTCTGATAAGAAATCTGATATTAGCAAAAAACCAGTTCTATTTGATTAATCTATTAGTATAGGAGGATATATCGATATAATGAATGATAGTATTAATTCTTTATATGTAGGTTTCAGTATTTTTCTTTACAAAAATCTAAATATAATCAATGCTTTTTCTTATTCTTAGTTTATTATTTCTTTTAATTTTTTTTTTTTTTTAATAAAGCAATTAAAAAAAGAAAAGCTTAGGAAATTATAAAGGAATTGGGATTTAAAGGAGAATTTCAGAATTATTTTTTTTCAATTTTTTTTAATAAAGTTAAATAATTTTATAAAGGATATATATTTAGATTGAAAACAAAATATCAGGTTAATAAATATTTTCTTTTTAGAATAGCTATATATTCGAAGATAAGGGTTACCAATATACCTCTTCAGGATAAAGTTATATTTGATTTCAAATGTGTTTGCAAAAGTATATTAAGGAATATTAACAAGCTGATATTATATAACTTTCATATAGTTTTGTAATATTATAGAGTTTATATTGATATCAATATAAATATCAAGAATACTTTTATAAAAATATTTGATTGTAATAAATATTATAATTGGATTATAAATCAATTTTTGGAATATTAATCTAATGAAATATAATTATTTATATTAACAAAATGGGCTTATTTCTTTATCAGATTTGATCTGAGATTATAAATTGAATTTTCTGAATCTCAAAATAATAATATAATTAATCAAATAACTTTATCAAATCCTAGCAAAGTTATAGGTAATATAATAAGAAAATTAGTTTTATTTTAATTTTTATTTCAATTTAAGGATATACAAAATATACTTTTATCAGATTCTAAGGTTCTACTGATTGATGCTCCTACAGAATTATCTAACAATAATAATGATTCAGATAATAATAATAGTGATTGGGATAATAATTGAAGTAGTAAAGATAGTAGAGATAATAATAGAAGTAATAATAAAGGTAATAGTAAAGGTAATAGAAATAAGGATTATTTTGATTATCCTAATTACTAAAATAATAATCAATATAATTAAAGTTGTTGCCTTATTAATTTTTCTAAAATCTATAGAAATAATGATAGATATAAGAATATTAATAATTCTTTTTAATTAGAGATCTTTATATTTGTAGAGTATTGTTGTAGGGTATTTATATTAATCGAAATAATTTTAATAATCTTTTTAATTATATTCTCAAATATTACTAAAGACTTTTATTAAATTAATCTTAATATTTTTTCTGAGATATATAAGGGTATATATAAAATGATAATTAACAATTTCGAAGAATCTAAATATTAGTAAAATATATTTCTTAAATGAAATAGAATTATTTTTAAGGATTGTATCAAAAAAAATTCAATTAAGAAATCTTAAAAAATATTTAATATAATAATTATAGATTTATATTTTATTCAATATATTATTTCCAGGAATATATATAATTTCCAATTATATTATATTAGGATTTTATTTATATATAACAATATTCTAAAGTATTATTCTATAATATATAATCCTTATTTAATTATTATAAAGCTTATTAATCAGATTAAATAAATTATTGATTTTTATCAAAAAGTATTTCCAAAACAAAATATATTATCTAAAACATTCCTTATAGATCAATGTTTCTATAATAATAAATCTTCAGACTTCTTCTTTTAGAAATCTTATAATAAATATACTAAATAACAATCTTTCTTTACACTAACTGATAAGAGCAAGAACGATTATTACTTCCCTAATTATAAGAAAAAGGATTATAGATATTATAAGCATATATAAGAGAAGAAAAACTGATTTAAAACAAATTATTATATCAAGTATAGTAATCTCAATAATAAGAGTTTTACAAAGCAATACGAGTAGTTCGTTATTAATATTAAACAAGAAAATAATATTGATTAAAATAATAATAATAATAATAATAATAATAATCATTTTATTAATTAATATCTTACTAATACAAGCAATTCTAGAAAGATCTTTAAAATATTCTTTACCTTCATAAGTATTTGTAATGATTTTTTAATAATAATTAATCTCAACAATATTATAAGTATTTATAAATTGATAACTGAGATATTTATTATAAACAATAAATAATATAATACTAATATATTCTTTAACATTATAATCGATATGGGTATAACTAAGAGATTATTTGTTAGATACAACTAGTATTTAGTATAAAAGAAAATCAATAATATTGAATACAATACAATTACTACTAAACAAATAATAATCCAATATAATATTGAAATAATAATTTTTATTGATTTGTTTTATACTAAACTTTCATTTAAAAAGATAAAATGGAACATAATGAAAGCTGATTTTCTATTTTTGCTTTTTTTGGCTGATATAAATAAACTTAGGTTTAAGTATAATAATCTTAATAATATTATTATTATATCTAGAAATATTTATTCTGTATATCGATAATTTAGTTGTACATTTTTATTATAGAATATTAATATTAAAAGATTAATTAGTTATTTTGTTAATAATAATAATTATTATTTCATTGAAATTGAGTTACAACAAATTCACCATCGATTCAGTCATTAATTTGTATACAAATTCTATAAAATATTTAAATACTTCAAATATAATAAGAACTTTAAAGCAATTAAATAGTTTACTAAGTTTTACTATTATTATCAAGTTTATAATAAATCACTTGATAAATTTAAATTCTCTTTGCCCAATAAGGATTTTGAATTCAATTATACTATACTTATTGATATATTTTATATTAATAATAATCCAATCCTATATATTATTAATAAAGCTACACACTTTTAAATCACTCGATAATTAAGTAATATATCTATAAAGTATATATAGAATAAGCTTTATAAATACTAAATTGATATATATATTAATTTATTAGAATATATTATTTATAATACTAATACCAACTTTATTGAAAAAGAGTTTCAATAATATATTATATCAATATTTATTTAAACAAAAACAATTCTTATAAAAACATATTATTTAATTAATATTATTAAAAGATTTCAAGAACAAATCCACGTTCACATCAGCGAGCTTAGATTGTACTAAACCGCATCTTCCGACTATATAAGCTCTAGTATCAAATATAACTATAGTTATTGCTAATAGTATAAATATTATAGCAACTATTCTTATAAGAGCGTTGATTATAATTAATCCCTAATTTACTTACAACTAATTATTACTTTTACTTTTATTATTCAATTATAGTAGTATAAGTATTTATAATATAGAAATTATAAGAATTGTTATATTAAATTTATAGATAATAAAAGGATTCTCAATTATAATATAATTTAATGTTTTCGATAAGTAAATATAATTTAAATATAAAATTTATAAAGTATTCGAAATAATGCTTTACTAATTCAAAGCTAATAATATATTAGAAAAAATAGTTTTTAGTAAAGAAATATATAATATAATAATAAATAATATCAAAACTAGATTATTACAAAGTATGATATAATCTATAACTGGAAATAAGAATGTTAATAATCTAAATTGTATTTATATGGATATTACAAAAATTTTGAAAAACTTGAGTGCATTTATGAATGCGAATATATATATGTAAGGGCAGGCTAATAAGTGAAGATCGATCAAATCTCGGAAAATCAGAATGGATATTTATTTATTAGTAATAGGAATTGCTATATTAATAATAAATCGTTTGAGTGTTTATATATTAAGAAAGGTAATTGATGAAGCTATTTCTAATCTAAAAGATATTAATATAGTAATTATTATTCTTATAATTACTAATTGGGCAATACATATTGTTAATAGTGTTATATATAATAAACTTCTCGAAACCGAGAATATAGAAAAGATTAAAAAGATTTTGAATTGTAATAATCTAAAACAATTTATAATCTGATATTACTATATACTAAAAGGGATTTCAATTTCTTTTTATAATTTAAATAAAAATAGAATATTTATTATTAAGAAAATAATAATTAAGAAAATATTAATATAAATAAATATTCCTTTAATCAACTATTGAACTACTATTTGTATAGCTAATTCCTATAAGCAGATCTGGATTGTCAGTTTATTGAAAGAGGTTTTTCTCTTTAGACTTTTTAATAACTTTAAATGAGTTTGGTATATTAAGTTAAAATAATATATTACTTACTATAATCTAAAGTACTAGAGTTTCTATAACCTAATAATATATAAGAATACTTCAAGATATAATAACTATAGCGTTTTATAAACGAATTATAATAATTTGTTTGGGTTTAAATATAAGGCCAAGATTGAATATATAAACTGTATAGGATTGTTCCAAATTAGGTATAATGGCTGTTCTATAATATTGTATTGAGTTAATAGGAAAGTTGTATATTTTATAAAATCCGAAGTTTATAAAATTAAAAAATATAATTAAAAAATTTGTTTGATTGTTAAAATATTAATTAATAAAATATCTATCTCGATTATAATGACCCCTTGGAGTATTACAATAGAGATATTCCTTCTGATTTGCAGGGAATATATTATTGTATATAAAAACCTAAATAGTTTCGAATATACTCTTCAAAATATTTTTCTAACTAATAGTTTGCTTGAGGATTTTTATTATTTTAAAAGGAAATGTTTAAATGAAAACAGCTTAAATGAAAAGATACTTTTCAATACTATATTATTATAATATAATAATATGAATATCAATATTAATTTGAATAAGTAATTATTCTTTTTGGCATTGTGGTGTTAGTTATTAGACAATTATAATTCGATTTATATAAATCGGCTAAATAAATATATAGAAAAAGATAGGAATGTATATTATAATACTACAAATAATATATGAATAAGATTTAGAAGTTTTATGTGTACAGGAATCCTTTATATACTCTGAAATTTGAATCCAGAATCATTTGGGGTATAATCTTTTTATACTGATGGATAGCTGGGATAATTTAAATAGTTTCGAAAGAGAGAGGGAGAGATTAAGAATAATAATATATATATGTAAAAGTAAGTGATTATATATTTAATAAAGATGTATTCAATTATATCGGGATTTTTTTTAAATAGAAGTAAATGATGTATAGATTATTAATATATATCAATAACTGGGTATCAGAAAGATAGTGGATTTAATAATCTCTATAATATTCCCTAATTGTATAATAGTAAGCAGCGATTTCAATATTAAATATAATCTATTCAAGTTTGATATAGTTTCAGCCGGCCAAGGAGCTCTTTTTACAAAATAGTTTACTTTGAGTGAAATGGATTTTATTGGAATCCTAGAAGTCTCTATCTATAAAACAGGTTATATAATTAATCTAATCTTTTCTAATATCTCTTTTACTAATATTATTGTTGATATTAATTTGAAAAATGGTTTTGATTACGAAATATAGATAATTATAATCCCAAATCTTATTTTACTTATTACTAAGCTTTTTGATTGTATAATCAGTAAGAAAGGCTTTTTAATTTTTCAAAGAATTATAAAGAATAGAATTCTTTATTTTCCAAGTTTAATAAATATATTTGTTAAATAGATTAATAAATTAATAAGAATACTAGATTCTTTATTTGAATCAGTGATTTGTTTAATAAAAAAAGAAAAAAGTGCTTTTAAATGTTTTATCTTTTAATAGATAAGTAAATATAAAATAGTATATCAAAAATATAGAATAGTTAAAGCTGAGGGTATTGACTAAACAGAATAATAACAATAGGGATTAATAACTACAATTAGAAAAGCGAAATATTAATATTAATATAGGATTATTGATAGAATTAGTTATAATAGAGATCTATATAAAGTGATTGGCTAATATAAGTTTACTATTAATTTTAGAGTATTATTCTTAATTGTTAATAGTGTAGTAATCAAAGATATTACAGAAAAAGTCTAAATTCTATAAAAAAAAGTTCTTAAGTATTTTGATAATAACAATAATCTCATAACAAACCCACTCCAACTAGATTGTATACCTAATAAACTCCCATAAAGTATGAAAATGTTCTTTGAAAAAATGAAAAAGAATATTATAGGAATTTTGAGTACTTTATTGAAGCCTAATCAAATCACTATTTGCCTTTTGAAGGCTTACTAGAATTCTATTAGATTAATAATTATTAGAATCTTTAATAAATATCTGCAACTTAGTTATTTCTTAAATAAATAAAAATGAATAAAGATAATAATAATTTCTAAAATTGGAAAAAAAAACAAATTATTAGTATAATTCTAATAACCAATAGCCTTACTTTTATATATCTCGAAGAAATTAGAATATATAATTATTCGATATATTTCATAGATTACGATGATAGTAGATATACTCAACCCTTAATATAATAAAATATTCTTTAAACAAGTAATAATAGATTTAATTATTTTATTTATATATAATATTGAAAAGGTTTTTACCTATAAATAAGAAGTTATAATGGTTATACTGAATATACAAAGCATATTCGATATACTCCTGCCGAATAGATTATTAGAATATATATATTAACAAAGATAGCCTTATTTTTTTTTACAATTAGTTTAAGTCTTTTTAAATAATTACTTAATAAAAATTCAATTAGAAAATATAACTATAGAATACAGCTATATTAAGTACAATATTTTGCAGAACTCTTTACTTTTACCTATACTATATATTTTATATTTTATTGAGCTTTTAAATTAAAATATCAAGCTATACTTCGAATATACTAATAATGTTTATATTTATTATACATTTAAGAATATTTATAAGAATATTGATTTTCTTAAATATAATCTCTATTAGATTTTTTAATAGAATAAATAAAACTATATAATATTTATATCGAAAAAGTTAAAAATAATATATCTCTTTTAAAGAAAAAAGGTATATATCCTATATTTGGAGATAAATAATAAAATAATGATTCATTTAATTAATAAAATAGGCAATGAAATTATTCAACCAGTCTTATATTAATTAAAAGTTTAGTTTAATTAAAAGCTTTTTTTCAAAAAATATATAACAAAACAAGAAATAAAAGCCTATAAGATTGTAAGGTATATTAAAGAGCTTGTATAGATATGCTACAATCCGCTAACTGTAGTACTATACAAGGTAGTGATTATTTATATCCTCCCCACTACCCTCTATGGATTCGAAGTATAATATACAGGCTGAATAAAGCTAAACCGAACAAGGGGGGCTGTTTGTAGTATAATGATAAGTATAAGGCTGGGTAGTTATATTATTAAAATTAATTAAGCAATTGTTCTAATAGTAAGAGAAATTTTATCCACTTGGTATACAACTCTAATTATTGTAATTCTAAGAAATTCTAAATTATTATCCGGCAAACTAGTATTTGAATAGATATAAATAAAATTCGTATTCTAATTCTATAAGGTAAACAAAAACTATTCATTAATAATTTATCTAATACAAATATCTCAATACAAAATAAACAATATCAATCTTTATAAATTAACTAGATTAATCTCAAAAGCACTGAAATCAATATTCTTTCCATTACATTTCTTTATAAAAAACTACAATAATTCTATAAGAGATATAAAAAAAGAAGCAATCGCAATTAAATTCATATAATAATAGAATTATCTGTTTAATAGTTATATTACAATCTTCTCAAATAATACTAAATAGTATTATTAAAGATAAAAGATAGTTAACTATAATTATATAATTTATCAAAAACAATTTCTAATAACATCCAGTTATAAAACAATCAATCCGCTTTTATATATTTTCGACACTAAAATAATAAATACTCTAAAAGGTTTAAAGTATACTATCCGATTAGAATTGGCTAGACAGATTACAATATATATCAATAATATCTTAATTATCTAATATATCAAAAGCAATACTTCTAATTCATCCCAATAGATATTTCTATATTATTATAAAATTATAAGAAACAGATAAATAGCAATTTGATAATTGTCTGGATATACTGAAATCCTTGGAAATAAAAAGACCGATTGATTTATTGATTTAGGTATTTATAGTAATTATATTGAAAATAATAATTTATTGTTTTCTATTATTAATAGGATAAGCTTAATAATCAGAATTCTCAGACAAAGAGCAGAATAGAAATAATAAAAGTAAAATGAGATTATTTTTATTAGCTGATATTATTACTAATATTTCAATTATTAAATTAAGGAATCTAAAGAATTTATTTTTCTTTATTTTATTCTTTAATAATTAATAACATTTAAAACTAAATATAAAAACTTTGTATTTTATTATTAATATTTTTAGTATAATAATGTTATTTTAGAATACTTTTACAAATATAACAAAAAATCTAAATATCTAATATTCTATCAATACTTTTGTATTTAATTTAATTATTAATTAAATAAATCCAGTTTAATTTTATAAAATACAAAAAGTATAATCAATTATCTTTTCCTTTTTTAAAGATTCCAATAGACTTTATAATCTTTTTAATAATTATTAATCATTTCAAGTAATTATATTTAATCTCTTTAAAGATTTTCTAATCTTTTACTTTCACATTACTAATCAGAACTATATCTCTCTCTAAAACCGTTTTCCCTCTCTCTACTATTACATACAAACTACACCAAACAAAAACTGACAATATAGAACCCTCTAGTTAGCCGCAAACCTGAGCTACCCAGTATAAAATAGATTAAACAACACCAACATTACAAGCAGGAAACAAGCAATAAGAGCACACACAATACTCCTAGCCGCTTCTCCCCCAGCCTACATCACAGCCATAAAAGAATAGAATGTATAACTATACCAGCACCCCCGCCAACATAGTCCATCCCTAGTACCCCCTAGGAGATCATAGTGAGCCCCTGCAGCTTGCCCCCTGGATGTAAATTAAAATAAATAAATAAATAAAATATTAAAAGATTTTATATATTATTGTATAAATCTTACAAAATTATTTATAAAAAAGTTTATAAACTCAATATTTGCAAGGTAATTATACTCTAAATAACTATAAAGGTAATTAATAATATTATTGAATTTGATAGTTTAATACCTATATTACTCGTTTTTAGGATATTTTTCTATATAATTAATATTAATTCTCTAATATTTATTATTTAATAATATATTATCGCAATTTCTAAAACTATAATAAAGATTTATAAATTATATAGTTTTATACAAATATAAAAAATCTTAAATATATATAATAGATCCTCTACAACTATACTTCATAATTTATTATTGAATAATAAGATTTTGATTTAAAAAGAGAATAATAAAATAATTATTAATAAATAAAAAGGATTTTTTTTATTTATTAATCTAAAAAAAATATATATATTTTTAATCTACCTTATAGATTTATAAAATTTAAATCTATATTAATAAAATTGTATTATAAATAATTAAAAACTGAATATATTGAGAAGATTAAGGAAATTGATTATAATATTGATTTTGAAATAATTTTGTTAAAATCTAGTGAAGTTATATTATCTCCTTCAAGAATAGTAGTTACATATATAATGAATTTAAAGGAATCTTTTTTGAATTTATTCAAAAATAATTAAATATCTATATCAATATCTTTTTTATAAATAGTTATATTTCAGATTTGAGTTTATATATAGAATTATTATTTCAAATATTTTACTACTAATTTTAAAAATCTTATTATATATAAAGAATCCAAAAAGAAAAAGATCAATAAATTAATAATTAAAAATATATTCAAGATTATATTACTTTCAAATATTTCTTTTAATATATATATTTTCAAATTGTAATTTATTGATAAGATTAAAAATAAAGGAATATATATTAAATTCTATAAATCAAAGCTAATTATTTAAATATATAATAATATTAATAAAATATCTATATTAATATAATCTCTGATAATTTAATAATTATATCAATACATTTTGGTTTTATTAGTTATAAGTATTTAAAAAACAAATATAGGAATATATATTCGAAATATTATTTAGGTATATACTCAATCTACTTTGAACTTATATTATACTTTTTATACTTATATTTCGAAAGAAATAAACTTATTAACTAATATGATTTTATTAATTATTAAATTATTATATAATATTCTTGAAATAAGAAATTATTGATTTTAGATATACTATATTTATTATTATAAAAAGCTTAAAATATAGTAATTTATATATAACCCTTATCTTTTGTATACTGATAATAAAAGGATTAGATTTGGTATTATAGAATTTTAAATAAATAATATATTTATTATTAGGAATAGTATATTTATACAAGCTAAAAACAAATAATTTAAATAAATTGATTTTATAATTAAAAATCATGAGAAATTTATTTACAATTATTTATTGAAATTTAATAATATCATTTTAATATTTAAGAATAATAATATTCATTTTAATCAAAAAAGGCAATACAATAATCTATAGCTTGTATCTATAAGATCTATAAATATATATAATATATATAATAAAATTTGAAAATATATTTCTACATATAAACAATATATTATACAATAAACTCACAAAATATATATTATAATTATATATTAATTTGAAGTATCTTTCGATTTGTTTATAATAATATAAACAATTCAATTTAATAAGAATGATATTATAATATTGAATAAATATATTAAATAGTAAAAAGAAAACTTTACTAAAGGATTCAAATATATATTATTTAATCTAGATTTATTTAAGATTGTTGTTTTTACTGATATTTTTTTTGTAAATAATAAGGACTATTTGTTTTAAATAGATTATATAATTGTTATAATAGATAAATACAATAATACTAATATTGTTTATTGATTATTTATTAAATATAAGAAAGTTATATATAGTGTTTTAATATTTGAATTATATAGATTAGTTTAAGGATTCGATATTGATGTAGTAATTATTTTTATAGTTAATATTATTTTTGGTAAGGAGATTTTATTAATTCTGTATATTGATTTCAAATTATTATATAATCTATTTATAAAGCTGAAAACGATTAATGAAAAAAGACTAATAATCGATATTATAATACTATATTAATTCTATAAATAAAAAGAGATTGTTAAAATAATTTGAATTAATAGTTCAACTAATCTGATTAATATAATGATAAAAGAAAAGCTACATCAAGCTCTTACTAATCTAATCAATATAAATAAGATCAATATTAAGATAATAAAATGAATAAAATAGAATTAAGGAAAAAAAGGAATTGATTCTATTAATAAAAAGTTAAAAACTTTAACCAATAGATAGAAGATATTTATGATTTCACGAATTTCTTTTTTATTATTATATTTAAAGTTATAAAAGAGAATTCCAAATATATAAACAAAGAAATTCATTTAAAGGAATTTATTTCAAAAAAATAATTTCTATATAATAACAATTATATTAAAGGTATTTAAGTAAAAGCAAAGGAGACTAATTTTTTTAATAATACTTATATAAAAGCCTACTATTCCCCTTATTTAGTTAGCTTCTTAAAAGATTGAATACAAATAGACATTTAGAGGCCTACATATAGTAGGAACTACGTCTTCCGTATCTCTCTCAAATCAATAAGAAGAGCTATAAAAGAATAAAGCTTTCTTATAGGAAATAGGGTATATTAATAGTATATACTTGAGGTATAAAGATAATATAATTGGTATTATAATAGTACCCCCTTTTTAAGGTTTGCTTATTCCAAGTAAATTAAAATACAATCTGGCTAACTTTACTAACTTTCGGTAAAGTTGTAATAAGAAATTAATTTATAAGGTTAGCTTATTATTATATTTAAATTAAATGGATAGCAAATTTGATTAAATAAGAATCTAAAATCTTTTAGAATAACACTAATATCACGGAATTCACCGTATAGTGTAACCTCATAAATACTAATCCTGGTACTCTTTTGGAGTATTTATTTCTATAATTATTAATTCTATTTTATTTATTTCATTTGTATATTCTATATATTTAATTAGATGAGTACCTTGTTCGATCAGGGTATATAAAGTAGGTATAATTATTAGAATTATATTTCAAATCAATTTAGTTTATTATTATTTTATATATTTATTTCTAGATCAAAGTAATTATTAGATATAACTATTACTTTTATAATAATTATAAACCTGATTGATACTCATATTGTGCTTTTATTATATATATATATTTTTTAATTATTCTAATTTATATATATTCTTTTTTATATTTCTTTACAACTTTATTATATCGAAATCCAATTTCTTAGAAATCATTCGATTTGTTATCTATAGATATTGATTAAAATGATTTTTAAATCTATAATATTTTTATATATTAAAAGATATCTGAAAGAATATTAAATTATTTGATTCTAAAATTATTTTAATTATTTTAATCAGGTCTAAAGAATCCATAAAAGATAAAAAAACTTTTTATTAATTGATTTATATTTATAATAAAGATTAATTTATAAAGAATCTATCTGAATTTATTATAGTTATTGATTTTATAAAAAAATACAATTTGAATAATCAAGCAAAATATCTTTTTAATTTTAATATTTATAAACAATCTCAATAGAAAAACTTGGAAGGAAATATTAAAATGATTTTATTTTTATTCTTTAAAAAATTAATATTTAAATTTATAAAATCTAAAACAATTATTTTTCAAGATATTTTAATTGAGTATTTTGTATTTCAAGGAGGGATACGATGACTCTCACCTGTACGTGGTGTATCCTACGAACCTTCGGTCGTGCGATCGGAGAGCTAAGTAGAGTCAGCTGGAGCCGGGTGGTGGTTGTACACTAATCGGAGGCCGTACTGGGAGCGAAGGTACGCGCAGCTGATCACCAGAGGGTGATTGCGAAGATGCTCGGAACAGAGGACTACCAGCAAAACGGAGATGAAAACTATTCGACGATGGAAGGGAGATGAGAGCGGGATTGATGTGGAACTATGCCTTTACGAATCTGTGTGGGGAGCAGAGCCAGAGCATATCGCGGTAGAGTGTCTGCGAAGCGGAACTAGCCCTTGAAACAGCGGATAATGAAGCTTCTATAATATAGCTGAGTCTGACTGAAGCCTGTGTTGGGAGCAGGGCCGATATCCTTAACTTGACGAACGTAAATCGACAGAACACCTCTGGGGCGCTAGCGTGCAGAGTTTTCACAACCCAACAATACGTACGATCTGCGGGTATACTGGATCGGATATTTACAAATGGTGAGGGGAGTAGTAGGAAGTATACAAAGGCTAGGACAGTGTCTACTGGGGCTGGTGGGAGTATATATGGAGTAGGAGGAGGGATGTTTTTAGCACCTTACCTCCAAGTGCGCGGGAGCGGTATGGTGGTGGAGGAGTTCTGGTACAGGAAGGATGCTTTTAGCAAGCCACACTCGACAATGCTCGATTGGTATTACGGCGGTGGAGAATCTCAGGCAGAGGCTAATCCTACGATATATATATGCAATACGCTCCTAGTGTTTTACTTTCGATTACAAACTATACATTGGGGGAGTGGATTCTACAAGCAGAGCTTTGGTTAGTGGGTTGGAAACACTATGGAAAGGCTGTTTGGCTAGGGGTCTGAAATAGTAAGCCTGCGAGACATAGTCGGCCTTGTTGTGTAGGAGAGATTCGGTAAGGTAACGCGAAATAGTTACTAGCCGTGAGGCATAGCATATAATGATAGCGATAGCGACACTGTCTATATGGCTCGAAAGGACGGATGTGTGTATCAGTTTATAATCGGATACTATAGAGCAGAGGGCATAATGGAGGTATTAGATAGGCTTAAGGAGCAAACAGAAATAAAGGTGTGGAGAAATGGTTTTAGTTCTGGCCAGAACTTCCGAAGGTAATCACACAATAGATGGTTTAATGTAGTTAGAAGATTCTACAAAAGCCTAGTACTAATGGCTTTATCACAAGTGAGCTGGGAAAGCGTTTGTAGGTATAGCGAACCTACTTTATATTATAAGATATTCTAGAAAGTAGTTATAATATAATTCATTTCTGTGCTGAGCTTTTGAATCAAGACACCAAGCTGCACTTCGGGTATGCTGACGATGTCTGCATCTACCGCGCATCCAAGAACGTTCGCAAGAATGTTGGTTTCCTCAAACGCGATCTCCGCCAGATTTTCTAGTGGGGTGAATGAAACCGCATAGTATTTGCATTGGAAAAGCTAGAGATGATACACCTCTCCCGGAGAAGAAAGGTATACACCCCACACCTAGAGGTGAACGATGAGATAACGATTCGTTCAATCAACAAGATGAACGATAAAACTGCTTAATCAGCTCTACACTAACTGGGAGTTTGATTTGATTAGAAACTCTCCTTCAAAAGATATATAGCAAAACGAGAAGCAAAAGCCTGCAAGATCACGAGGCACATTAAAGGGCTCGTACAGACACGCTACGGCCCGTTAGCTGCGGTGCTGCGTAAGGTGGTGATCACCTGCGTCCTTCCTACTGCCCTCTATGGATCCGAGGTATGGTATACAGGCCGAACGAAGCCAAACTGGGCGGGGGGGGCTGCCTGTGGCACAATGGTAAGCACAAGGCTGGGCAGTCACATTACCAAGGTCGATCGAGCGATCGTCCTAGCAGCAAGAGGAGTTCTACCCGCTTGGCGCACGACTCCGACCATTGCGATCCTGAGAGACTCTGGACTACCACCCAGCGAGCTAGCACTCGAACAGGTACGAATAAGATTCGCACTCCGATTCTGCAAAGTGAACAAAAATCACTTACTAGCGATTCGTCTAACACAAGTGCCTCAACACAAGATAAACAATACCAATCTTCACAGACTAGCCGGATTGATTCCAAAAGCATTGAGATTAATACTCTCCCCGCCGCACTTCTCCGCAGGGAGCCGCAATGACCCCATAGGAGGTGTGAAGAAAGAAGCAGCCGCGATTGAATTCACGCAATGGTGGGACTGTCTGCCTGATAGCCATATCACAGTCTTCTCGGACGGCACTGAACAGTACCACCGAGGGCAAAAGATAGTCGGCTATGGCTACGCGATCTACCGGGGACAATTTCCAGTAGCATCCGGCCATGGGGCGATCAACCCGCTTTCGCACGTCTTCGATGCCGAGGCAGTGGGCGCCCTAAAAGGTTTGGAGCGTGCTGTCCGACTGGAGCCGGCTGGGCAGATCACGATGTGCATTGATAGTATCTCAGTTATCTGGTATATTAGGGGCAATGTTTTCGATTCATTTTAATAAGCATTTCTGTATTGTTATAAGATTATGAGAAACAGACAAATAGCAATCCGATAGTTGTCTGGACATACTGGAATCCTTAAAAACGAGAAGACCGATCAGCTCGCCGATCTGGGCGCTTGTAGCGGTTGTATCGAAAACGACAACTCATCGCTCCCCACTATCAGTGGGATAAGCTCAACAGCCAGAACCCTCAGACGAGGGGCAGAACAGAGATGGTGGAAGCGAAATGAGGTCACCCTCGCTGGCCGATACCGTCGCTGGCACCTCAGCTATCAAGTCAAGGAACCTGAGGAACTTGCCCTCCCCCGCCCTATCCTTCAGCGACTGGTAGCGCTCAAAACCGGACACGGGGACTTTGCGTCCTACCACCGACGCTTTCAGCACGACAACGCCACCTCAGAATGCTCCTGCGGATACAGCAAAGAGCCTGAGCACCTGGTGCTCTGCCGACACTCTCGCACCCAATTCGACCACTGGCCGAACAAACCCGGCTTAATCCCGCGAGACACAAAGAGTGCAATCGACTATCTCTCCCTTCTTCTGAAGACCCCAACAGACTTCGCAATCTTCCTAGCGATCACCAATCACTTCGAGCAACCACGCTCAGTCTCTCCGGAGATCCTCTGATCTCCCACTTTCACATTGCCAACCGGGGCTGCACCCCCCCTCTGGAGCCCCTTTTCCCCCCCCTCCACCGCCGCGTACAAACTGCACCAAACAAAAACTGACAATATAGGGCCCTCTGGCCAGCCGCAAACCTGAGCTATCCAGTATGAAGTGGGTTGAACAGCACCGACATTGCAAGCGGGAGACAAGCGGCAGGAGCGTGTACAGCGCTCTTGGCCGCTTTTCCCCCAGCCTGTATCACAGCTGTAGAAGAACGGAACGTGTGGTTATGCCGGCACCCCCGCCAGCATAGTCCATCCCTAGTACCCCCTGGGAGGTCGTGGCGAGCCCCTGCAGCTTGCCCCCTGGATGTAAATTAAAATAAATAAATAAATAAATAAAATAAATGTATTTCAAGGAAAATATAAATATTAGAGAGATAAGTATAATATTATATACAAATTGTATTAGAATGTTTATAAATGAATTATGGAAATAGTGAATATATTTTATTTTATAGAATTCATTTTTGAAAATAATAATATTAAAGTTTTATTATTTAAGATAATTATTTAGAAGTTATAGGATAAGCTTATATTTATTACAATAATTACAAAATCTATTATTGCTCAAAAATATCAAAATATTTTTTAATAAACAATTATAGATCGAATTGATTTAATTAAATAATATAATAAATAAACTAGAGTTTATATAATTACAAAATTGTATTATATCGAAATAAAAAATGATTTAGTAATTATTAACTTTCTGTAAGTAGTAAAAGTATATATATTTCTTATTTGGGTAAGTATTATATTTATTCAGATTAAAATCAATAATCAATTTGGAATTCCTAACTACTTTTTGAAGTAATTTGGGGATATTTTTAATAGTTTAATTTATTAGAATTTTCTAGCTTTTAAAGATAAGGATATATTCTTGATTATTAATTCTAAACCTAAACAGAATTCTAATAATTTATAAGAAAAGCAAAATAATATTTAGAAAAGAGGTTTTAAAAAGATAAGTAATCGATATAAATATCCTTGCAGATCAAAATCTGATTAAAAAAATAGAAAAGTGGATGGGAGTTATTATTTTAAAATATATTGGTTGGTGGAGTTTGTATTTATTAGAAAATATAATTTTCGAAATCCGATTTTATTAATAAAAAAGGAATGTAATAATATACAAGAAAAGATTAAGGATAATTAATGGTTGAGTATATATAAAGTATGGGAATAGAAAGGATAAATCAATTCAAAAAGTAATAATTCTTAATTCTATAATTCGCAAAACTTTAAATCAAAAACAATTATTTATTTTATTTCAAATTCTAATAATTATAGAATTTATACTATTACTTCTAATTTATTTTATCAATTTTTTAATAATACTATATTTAATAATAATAATATAATATATTTCATTAATAATATCAATCTTCTTAATAAATACAAATATATATCTTTATTAATATCAGATTATATTGAAATAAGAATATCAAAAATATGTGATACTTTGTCTTAAAAGAACTGCGAGAGCAGGATATAATTTATTCTTAGAATCTACAATTATAGAATTGGGAGCAAAGCGTTTATTAAGTATATTTATATATTAATTATGTACATATAATTGTATATATACACATACATATATGAATAATCGCAATTGCAATTGGGTGTTAATCTGTAATACTACCCCCTTCTTCGAAAAAGCTTGTTTTCAAGCTTTATAATTATTTGTTTTAGTTATTGAATTGGTGATTGCAAAATGGCATTATTATTCATTTAATTAAAATAATATAATAAATAGGTGTGTACATAGGTTTTTCTTTTTTACAATAGGAAGGTGTATATAAAACGAAAAAAACTATCCTATGGCCTAGTAATTAATCGAATTCTTTGAAGTATATAGATTAATCGAATCCCTTTTTTCTTCTAAGTCTTTTTCTAATCAATTAACCCTCTTACATCTTTCATCAATATACCTTTAATTTCAAAAAGAAAATATGGTAGTAAGGGTAAATTATCACTAGTATAAATTCAATAGTAGGAGAATGTGTATACAGTAATAAATTGTTTATAGTTTTTTTTTATATTTATTTTATTAATTTATTTTTTTATTTAATTTATGGAGAAGAGAGTGGCTACTTTTTTTATTACGCGAGATAAGTAATTTACCAAAAAAAAGGAATTTAAGGAGGAGAAGTTCTGTTGTGGGAGTAACCATAATTCTAATAAGAAATATAAGTAAAGTTTTTTATTTATTTATTTTTGGTATATAATCAGCTTATCTAATAAATATAATTATAATTGTTAAGAATAATAACTTTAAGAATAGAATCAATCTTTGATTTGCTCATTGAATATATTTGTTTTATTATATTTCTAAATAGAATTTGGAGGAAAAATATAATTCCTTGATTAATTGAATTGATAATTATAAAAAGAAGTTTGCTAATAAATTGACTATAACAATACACTATTTTGATAATATCGAAAATAATGGATAAAAGATTATTAGAAAAAAGATTATAAAGGCCTTGCGTTAAGACCAATCTGGTTATAAATTTGATATACCTTATCACAAAAGCATTAGCTTTATTAATATTAATAAACTAAAATCTCCAAATAAAAGATTATCAAAAAAGATAATATTATAATAAAAATAATATATTTGAAAAAACAATTAGATTTATACAAACTACATACATAACTATATCTCCAACAAGAAAAACAATATATACTACCAAATTCCTAACCAATCATTTAATTAAACTCACTACTTGCTTTGTTTTATTAATAAATATAAATATAAATACTTACCCTCCAAAAAAACTTACAAAATATTTTTTCAATATCGAATAGTTATTGCTAAATATAATAATATAATAGAGATAAGTTATAATTTTGCCAGTTTTTAATAAAATTAATTCTTTTTTAATAACTTAATTTGCAGAAAAAGCTAAGGAATTGTATTTTGAAAAAAATACTTTCTATTATTCTTGTTTGGGAGGATGTAGAGTGTTATATAACCAAAATTATAGCATAAAAAGATAAATTGAAGCAATAGTATTAATTTGTTATAATACAAATAAAAACAAAGCTTTCAACAATTCATAAACAATTATAAACAATTAAACATTAACTCAATCTTATTATTATATATATTATAACTAAAAGTTATTTTATTTTTCAATTTATAATTATTTTATATATTTTTATTATTACTATTAATTAAAAACTTAGTTAATATTTTAATTTAAATTATTTAGTTTTTACTTTTATACTTCGTCCAATTATAACCATTAATATTTGTAAAGGCTTTTTTTCTAACTTACTTTAAAACTATCAAAACAAAAAAAAGATATTTTTTGTTATATTATTTTAACAATAAAATTTTTATTCAATTGTTTTTTTATTATTTATAAAATTATAATTTCTTTATCACTTTAATACATAAAAGAAATTCTTTTGATCTTTCTTATTCATATATTAATTATTATCTATAAAATCATAATCATCCTTTTCATTTTTATAAAAACAAATCCATTTAAATAAATACACAAAAGGTTCTAATAAAAAGGGATTTTGTAAATAGAAATTACAAAGAAAATATAGAATAGTTTTGAAATCGAAAACAGAATACCAGATAAGATTATTATTAACATTTAACCACAATACTTTATATTTAAACTATCAATATACTTTCTTGATAATTAAAACACACTCCACTTCCCATTTAATATCACCAATAATATTTATTGAAGACAATAATTCAATAATTTATCCAAAAAATAGATCATCTACCGTTTTACAGAGCTTACTAAATAAAAACACAAAATAAACTTTTATAATAAACAATAAATCTAATTAAAAAGAATTTCCAGTCTAACCAATAATCTTGAATTTATTTTGAATCAAATAATTCAGTTTTTTCGAAAATTGTTATATTAGAAAGTTTCTTATATTAAGCCATATATAATCTTCTATATCAAAATCAATTAAACAACAATACAAATTAATTAATTGAAATATCTTTTTTTATACACATAAAATATTCTTTTTTGCTCAATCAAATATTAATTTATTATATTTAGTATACTTTTTAATATTAATTATATTTAAATTATTGATAAGTATGATGGAATCAGATTTCTAATCTCAGAGGTTATGGGGTAAATGGTTATACAGAATTTCGTATAGGAATTGATCACCTAATAATTTATAAAAAAGTATAAACTGAATATAATCTATTATTAATAGAAATTCAAACCAATCATCTTAATAATAGCTTATAAAGAATTATAAGTATTACTGGAGATATTAATTATAAATTTTGATCTGATCATCAATTTACAGATAATAAACAATAGATAGTTTGACTTGCATTCCTAAAATATTATTGAATTCTTACCAAAAAGTTAATATAAATTAAGAACCGTAATTAGAGATTATAGTTTCTAGGATATTATAATATCTATATACATAATATAAATACAAGCAGACCTAATCTTTTGAATCAATTGACTTATAATAGAATATAGAAATAGTTTATTTAATTAATTAATCAATAATAACAAATACATTATCATAACCATATTTATCTTTATTAAAACTGCAATAATTTATAATAACATATTACCATACTCTTATAGAAATAAAAAGCAGATAAAGTAGATTAGGGGTATAATTTCTGGAAATAGAACTATACTTACATTTATAACAATTCCATACATATTAATCAATTATAAAAATCATATTCTTCCAATAATATTACTTAACCAATAGAAAATAGGTTTTTTTTATACCAGAATATACAATAAAGATTGAATTGTAAACTTTACAAATCAAATGAGTTCACAAATTATCGATATTTGGAATATATAGGCAATTGTTATAAAGCAATAGTCCTTTTACAAAAATAAAATATTTATACAATTTGACCACATAATTACACAAAGCTTCTAAATTCGGATAGGATCTATTTACTTTAATAATTCGATTAATTATATTGAAAAATAAGAATATTGCGTTTACATCGAGATTTGCAATAGCATTTAGTTTTTATTAAAGAAATTCACATATGATCCTAATATCTATCTGATTATTTTTTATAAGCTATTATAATTGATTCTTTTTCTTAATACTATTCTACTAATCCAGCTCATTAATATAACAAATAAGTACATTTGTAAATGAATTATTCTTTCCAATATAATATATAATAATAAAATTATAATCAACGAATAATTCTATTTAATACATTTATTGAATATTTAATTATTTAATAAACATAAAATACTCAAAAGTTTTATAATTAATATATATTTTAATTTAATATGGGGATCCAATAAATTCAGTTTTCCAGTAATTTAGGGATTTAATAATTACAAGCATTTCTTTATTATAAACTTCATAGTTTAACTTAACAGCAATTATTGTTTTCGAAAAATAGATAATTAATAATTATTCATCACCATATTTCTGAAAAAGCATACTAATAACTATACCATCAAAGATATTGGTTTCCAATATATAGAATAGTGTATAGTTGTAATACTGTAAAAAAAAAGCGGAGATAAGTTTATTTTTGAATATATCGAATATAATTTAGCAAATTTTATCAAAATGAAATTTAATATTTGCTTTTATTAATTTATGAAAAGGTTTTATTATTATATTATAATCTTTAATAAATTAGTAATAAAAATTATAAAAACCTAAGAATAATTAAATACTTTTTATAATAATAAAATAAATCCAAGTAGCAACTACTTCGATTTTCTCCGAATCAATTTATACTTTATTAATAGAAATAATAAAATCTAAATACTTAATATATTTAATATTGAATTTGCACTTTTTAAGATTAGCTTATAATCCAACAAACTCAAATTACTCGAAAATATACTTAACATATTTTTCGTATTTATCTTTATTTTCCAAATATATTAATATATTATTAAAATAAATAATATAAAAATCATCTAAATAATCAAATAAGATATTATTTATATATTATTAATAAGTTATAGAGCCATTTATTAATTTAAAGAGTAGAATTTTATATTTATAAAAACTGTATTGAGTATAAAAGATAGTATATTCTTTAAAAGCAAAATCCATATATATAATAGAATATTTATCAAATATTTAATTTAATATATATTTTTATATTAATAAATTGTATAAATATTTTGTTAATAAAAAATAAAAAGTATTTATCTTTATATATTAAAGAATTTAATAATCTAAAGTCTATACAAAACCTTAAATTTCCATTTAGCTTTTTTATAAAAAAAATCAATATTGTGAATAATGCTCGGCTAAATTCTATAAATCCCTTAATAAAATTTTCAATAATATATTCTTTAATAATTTTAAATTATTTAAATAATATTTTATATAATAGGCTATATTTAAAAGCTTTTTTGTTTTTCTTTTTAAGAATAATTTTATAATTATATAATCAAAAAAGAGGTAGGATGTTGAACTTGTATTTAGAAAATGCTTGGTGATATTATTAATAAATCTTAGGGATTAGGGATTTTATTTCAATATTTGTAATAATGTGGTTGAGAATAATAATAGTTTTTAATTTGAAATTATTTAGAAAGGTAATTACAATTGCGATTCAATAATTATTATTCTGATTAGATTTACAATTTGAAATAATATAATCAATTTCTTTATAGGTAATTATAAAGATTTTATAGTTTTTATTTCTTTTGTAGGTAAATTAAAATTAAATCGGTTTGAGTATATATATATTGTATATATTGGAGATGTGTAGTGGGAGAGATTTATAAATAGATTGAATATAGATTTGATTGAGAATAGATTTTTTCCATTAATTAATTAAAATTGGGGGTTCGATTATATTAAGGATTATTATATTAAACTTTTAAAAAGGTGTAATAAGTATTGTGGGTATAATTAATACTATCTTTTATTATCCATTATCAATATAATAATATATTTCTTTTAATTGGGTATTTTGATTATCGGCATCTTTCTACCTTAAACAATTGATTTTAGATTATTATAAATTATGTTTAATTAAAAGTATATTTTTTAATAAAAAAAATAATAAAAGAATATTTAAAAGATTATTCAAAATATTATTTAAAACAATCAACTTAACTTAAATCTCTGTTAATCATTTATAATCTAGAATTATATTATATAATCTCAAATCAGTAATAAAAAATAGTAAATAGGACTATTATCAAACATTAATTATAAAATTAAAAAAGATTAAATAAGTAATAATTTTATTTTTTGTATTATTATAACTTTTGACTTTAATTAGTAATTCAAGTAATATAAAACAGAATTTAAATATAGGAAATAATAATAAAAGAAATATTCTATTAATAAAAGTATAATCATTTACTTTGGAATCTATAAGTATTTAAATATAATATAAATATTCATTCCTCGAAAGTATATATAATAGATTTATAAAATCATCTTCTATAAGTTTTATTAAATCAAAGAATTTTATATTCTAAACTATACTTAAAAGGAAACTTCTACCTAAATATTTTGATTTAAATACTGATTTTCGATAATACAAACAGATTTAATAACTTCTATTTATATATCTAAATTAATATTCTTCTTGATATTCTCTTTTATATTATAAAACTCTTTATTTTTTTTAATCTCTTGAATTTCGATTATAGTACTTATATTATCTATATATGAAATAAAACTGTAATTTACTTTTAATACAGGAGTAATAATATTACAATTAAAATTATTTTTTGGAAATAAAATACTATTAGACTTAAAGATTCTTATATAGCTAATAAAAGTATAAAGGGAATATAAGATCTGAATAAATAAATTTGGGTTTTTTAATAAACAAAAAACGATTTTGGAAAGAATTGATAAAAGGATTCTATTAAATGATTTTCTAAAAAAAGTTTTTTTAATTATTCTATTATAATTACATTCCCAAAATATAATTTTTAGTTTATTAATTTCAATAAGCTTATTAACTAGATTTTTTATAGTGTAGCATTATTAAATATAAAAACCAATAATTTATTAAAGAAAATTAAAGATCTTTCTTTTCAAATTATAAAAAAGAATTATTAAATTAATGATTTTTGTTTATATAATTAATAGTCTAAATTTGTAATATTATATTAGAAAATTCCTATATTATATATTATTCGATATAATCCAGTATTTATACTTAATATGAGTATAATTAATTTCAACCAGGTTTTTATAAATAATTATAAGCTGATTGATTAATTATTAACCTATCAAATAAGGGATTTATATATATAACAAGAATATATATTCTTGTATTTCTTCTTTAATCTATTTTATTATATAAAATTGTTATTATAATTCCAAGATAAATAAGTTTTTATAAAATTCAAATCGTTTTATAACTAATAACTACTAAAAGCTTATTTTTGATTTTATATTATCCTTAAATTTAAATAAAAGATTAATAAGCTTTGAAATATATAAATGCTTTATTATAATAATAAGAAAATAAAAAAGGAATATTTATTGAATTTGTGGATCATTTAATAAAGCAATCAGAATTGAGGAAAATCTATTATCAGCATTTAAAAAAGATTATTATGAAAACTAACTATATAAATAAGGTTTTTTTTTATTCTTCTTTTTTCTGATAATAGAAAATACCTTTTTAATAAAAATAACTGAAATATTAAGAATCCGAATTCCATAATTCTTTAAGAAATCTATATAATATTACTATCAGGATTAAAAAGATTGAAATAAATAAACAATATTAGAATTATATTATAACATTTCTTTTTTAAACTTAACCATTTTATTTTATAAAGCTCTATAATCTGTAAGAATCAATCATTACTTTTTTTGAAATAAACAAATATATATCGATATATTATCCTCAAAAATTAATTCCTTAATCAAAAAATCGTTTTCTAATTATTTACTTTTTTTATATTTATTAGTATTTATATTAGGATTATAAGGATCATATTTATTATTTTATTAAGATTAATTATTATTAATTAAAAAAGCTTAATTAATTATAGAAAAAAAGCAATAAAATTCTTTTATAATAAATAAATCGGATATAATAATAGTATTTATAATTTAATATATTTAAAAAAAATATCTTTATCAAATCTTAATTAAAATAGATTTTCTTTTTATAAATAATATCAATATACAATTTATTCAAAAAGATATTATAGTTATAAGATATTATTTAAATAGCTATCAGATAGTTATATGATTATATAAAAGTTATAAATAATATAACATTTTATCTTAAAAGAATTACAAAAGTAGGGTATAATTTATCCTTAGAATTTATAACTATAAAATCGGGAGTAAAGTGTTTATTGAGTATATTTATATATTAATTATGTACACATGATTGTATATGTGCGTGCATGTATATATAAGCGATTGCAACTGTGATTGGATGCCGATCCGTGACAAAATATAGATTATTGAATAAAGTATTTATATAATTAAGAATATCCTCCAAAGACTTTAAGATTTAAAAAATAATCTGATTTTCTTTAATATTATATATATTTCTGAATTTTATATTAATATTATCTCAGAAATAAAGCTTTTAAATACTAGAATATAGTTTTTAAAAATAGATTTTATATTACAAAAGGATAATCTTGAGAATAATTATATTATCGCTTATTATATTTGTAAAAATAATTTTTTGTTTTTAGAATATAAATTATTTTCCTTTTATTTGATTAATCTGAATATAATACTTATAAATCCAAATCTTTTAATATATTTTATATTTAATTTCAATATCAAAAGACTATTTCGTTAATTAAAAAATCCATCTAAATCTTAAAAAGATTTTATAAAATTCTAATATAAACAATTAAAATATTTAAATAAAAAAACTTTTGAATATTTCATTTTTTTAATAAGGAATGTAAAGATTAAAGAATTTTTTAGGATTGAATATATTAATTGTTTTTGTATATATATAAAGCAAATAATATTATAGGCTTTTAATAAATTCTAATTATTTTATTTTTTCTATAAAATTCAATAAAATTTGTTTGATTTTTCATACATATATACTAAAGGATTCTGACTTTTAATTATTAAAGATATATTTAATAAGAAAATTTTTAGTTTTTTATTATATCAAAAAATTTATTATAAAATATTTAATATAATTCAGAACTTTTTTATTTAAATATTCAGAAAGTATAGTTTTTTAGTAGTTTATATTAAATAGAATAATAATATCTTAATTATTAATATTATGAGTAATATTGTATTCAAAAATTAAATTAAAATCGAAAATATAGAATTTGAGTTATCCCAATTAAATATATACATATCAAATAATAGATTAGAATAAATAGAATAAGAAATAATTATTAAATAAATCAAAATGCGGATATTTGTAGGTATATCTAATCTTTTATAAATTAAAGTAATATAAATTATTATCTATCTATATAATATTAATCCTTTTAAAACTTAATTTTTCAAATCCCCAAATAAAATACTAAATACTTAATTCCAAAAATACTTATAATGATTTACTTTAATAATTATAAATTATTTAACTATTAATCTATACCTAAATTAAAATAAAATATATCGATATAGATATAGGGTATACCCTTTAAATAAAAAAAAAGAATTAAATATAAATAAGAGAATTTATAAAACTAATTCTAAAGCAAATATTGAATATCTTATCGGATATATATCAGGTTTTTTAATTTATTATATCTGAATACCCAAGTTTAAATAAATCATTATTACTCAAAATATTATTTTTTTTAAAAAAAGAATATACAAAATAAATTAATTAAATAAAACTATTAATATATATATTAATTAAAAATTATAGTAATTTATATTAACTCTCAATATTTAATAAATAATCAATATCAATAATATTATTATTAATCAAAAGGATAATATAATAATTTTTTTATATACTACTATTAGTTTTATTAACACTACTATATATATTTCAAATATACCTTAATACAAATAGAATTTGAGAATATTTCTAAAAAATAAAAGCTTATACAAGAATATTAAAAGTAATAATACATATAAGGTTTTATATTTTAAAGAAATCCTAAAAACAGAAAACCAAATTCAAAAATAAATTATTATTGATTAATTACAAAAATCTATAAATTCTATTTTGATATTGAGTAATTATAATAATTAATCTGAAAATATAAAATATAAGCATATTAATAATACTATTCAAATTATATACAAAAAGTATAAGAATAATTCAGATATTTATCCTATTAATACTATAAATACTTATATTATAAAAAAAATAATATTATTAAAAAGATTTTTTTTTTAACACACACAATCGATTAATTTAAGAAAAATAAAATTCTATTTCTTTCTAATCGAAAATTTAAAAGATAAAGAATTATAAAAATCAAAATCCCTTACTTAATTTTTAATTTATTTAAATATTAATCCTTTATTTTTGATAATATCATTTTTAATATCAATATATTTACAGATTATTATTCTTAAATCTAATAATAAAAAAGATTATAAAATAATTTTTTTATAAATAATTATATATTTATAAATATTTTTATTATAAATTTATTATTAGAAAATGATTTTTATATTGAAGATTTTTATTTAATATTTTAGTTTAACTACTCAAATATAAATATATAAAGAAAAATCCATTTATTTATTATTATATACAATATAATTGTTTTTGTTATATAAACAAAACCAAATCCTTTTAATATATTTAAAAAAAGAGTTTTAGAAAAGCTATTTAATCTATATCTATCAAAATTATTCAAATTACTTCAATACTATTATTAATTCAAAAATTACTTTTTGAAAAAATAATTTAAATATAAATATAAAATTAAGATTAATAATTTAAAAGATTACAAAATATAGTATAAAATTAATATATAAAATATATTAATTGTTTTTATACTATTATAATAAATATTTACATATAAATATAATAAACAAGAATTTTTAATACAATATCAAACTAGATTAATTATTTATAATAATCTTTAAGTAAAGAATATAATTAAATTAATTTATACTACAATACTCACTAAAAGATTATTTAGAATTGTAATAATGCTAATAGCAAAATATAACCTGAAAATAAAGTAATTCAATATTGTTAATATATTTATTAATATTTATAGGGATTTATTAGATATATCTATAATTTATTATTTATTAAATGGATTTAAGAAATTAAATAAATATATAATTCTTGATTATATATTATATAATCTTCAAGATTTCCTTATATTATAATTCAAAGATTTTAATAAAAAACTTAAAAATCTAAATCTAAATTAATATAAAAAGAAATCCTATCTTTTTATAAATCTAAATTAGATTATTTTAATATTATTCTTTATAGATGATATATAGATTATATATTATTACAAGAATATATTAATAGCTAATAATATTATTTTTGATATTAAAATTATTTATAAATTAAAAGATCTAAATAATATAAAATGGTTTTTGAATATTCAGATTATTTATAATCAGAAAATAAGAAAACTTTAATTAGTATATAATATTTATATTAAGAAGATTATAAAGAAGTTTAATTTCAATAATAGTAATATATATATATTTCTATTAATAATAGAATTCATAAAATATAATAGAAATATAATTATTATATTTATATAAATTTATCAAAAAAAGATAGAATTAATACTATATATTACAATTATAGTTAGAATAAATATTATATTTATAGTTTTATAATTTAATTATTTTCTAATTAATTTATTTTTAAATTATATAAAAATAATTGATTATTATATACAGTATTTCTGAAATACAAGATATTACTTAATTGGATATAGCTAAAAGTAGATTTTATAACTTTTATTCTTCTCAAATATTTTATTTATTAATAATAAAAAATTATAAAGATTATTTCAAAATTTCATAATTTTATTATTTAATAAATTAATAATATAAAAAGCTTTAAGGCAAAATATAGTTATTATATTTATTATCAAAATCAAATTATTTGATATTGAATATATATTAAAAGAAATATTAGTTATATTATAATTTTTTAAAAAAATCAATTTTATAGTTAAATAATTAATTATAATCTTTTATAATAATCAATAAACAATTAGATTAATAATAGAAAAAAACAAAAGGATTATTATTAAATTAAAATATATTAATATACAGAATATATAATTATATTAAAAATATTCAAAAGGGAGTTTTTATTTTATATATTTATTTATAATAAAAATAATAATAGATAAATTAACTAAAAACTTATTACAATAAAAGTTTAATTATTTTATATTCTTTTTAAATCTATAAAATATAAATATTAAAATTAATAAAATCAAATAAAAGTTTTTCCTTTCAATTTATATTTCCTTTTAATATATTCGAGATTAAGCTTTATTAAATTAATTTGTTTTTTATTATTAATTAATTTATTACTAAAATTAATTATATTATTCTTATTAATAATATTATATTTATTATTAAAATTACTATTATTATTAATATTAAATATTATCTTTTTTTTATTTTTCAAAATAAAACAAACAAATTGTAATCAAGTTTTTGAATCTGTTATAAAAATCTATATTTTAACTTTTATATATTTAATTGTAAGGAATTTGGGGATAGAAAATAGTTTTTGTTTTTTAATTGAAAAAGGAGATAATAATTTCAATAAAGAAAAAGAATAAATAAATAATTATAATAATTAAATAGGTAAAAAAGATATAATCTATATTAATAATAAAAAAGAATCAAGATTAATAAATTTACTATTCTTTTTAGTTATTATTAATATAATTGTTATTATAATATAAACCAATTTCTGATTTGAAATAGTTTTCTAAAAAGTATATTAATAGATTATAATAATATAAAAAAATTAGAATATACCTTTTTAAAAAATATTATAAATTCAGAATTGTAAAGTTCTAATAACCAGATAGTCAAAAATTTTAAATATATCAAAAAAGATATATAAATATATATAATGTACTTTTAGTATTAAAGAAAAGAAGCATTTCTTTATTTGAAATATTTATTATATTCCTTATAATAATCAGAAAGAAAAAAATAAATATATTTTATACAAAGAATAAAGTTTTGTATATTCTTATTTCTAAAATTATATTTAAGATCTTTTTGTTTATACTTATTATAAGCTTTTGTTACGAGAGAATATGCCTATATAAACCCAGTTAGCTTAATACTATCAGTAATATCACTTTTAGCGTAATAGTTATAAATCCGGTATATGTTTATAGTGTAGTGATATAATTCTTCATTTTATTATATTCTCTTGTAAAGTTTGTAGACTTATTTATAAGAAAGTATTTCAACAAACCTATATTAATCATCTGATCTTAGCTTATTAAAGCTAATATAAGAACCCTGCTCTATTGCCCCACTATATTTATATAGCTCAGCCTATTAAATGAATCCATAGAAAACCTAGATTTAACAGCACAGAGATATAAAAAGAGATTTATACATATATAACTCAATTAAAGCTAGTATAAAGATTACTGCCTACAACCAGCTAGTCAGCAATCTCGGGGGTGTGTCACGAGAGAATATGCCTATATAAACTCAATTAGCTTAATGCTATCGGTAATATTACTTTTAGCATGATAGCTTTGCAAGTAAATATCCAGAACTTATTTGATCTAAATATAAAAATAGATTTATTCGAAAAGGAAAGTATTTTCAATAAAAAATTCTTATTATTGAAAGAAAAATTAGAAAGATGATATTTGTTTTTGTTATTGATAAAAGGATTATTATGTTTTGTAAAAGTAATTATTATATAATATTTGTTTGCTTCAATTTAGTGATTGCAAATAGTTTCAATTCTTTTTAAAAAATTATTATTAGGATTTTATTGAAATTTATTAAAAGAAGGCTTTATTTGTAAAAACTTTTTGTTAGAAAATAATCGAACCTTAGCTGGAGGCAACAATTTAGTTGGAGGCAATAATTCAGTTGAAGGTAATAATTGATTAGGAGTATATTGAGTATTGAATCTATTAGATTGAATATTATTCTTTAGTATAGTATATAGAGAGGTGGTGATATATTGATTAGAAATATTAACAGAATTAAGGAAATCTTTAATAAAAAAAGATATATTAAAAGAATATATTGAATTGTTAAATATGAATTTAAAAAAGAGAAACTATTTTCCTCTTATAATTATCTCGATTTATTATGTTTCCTCAAAATCCATTAATTTTTAATCAATTTTATTGCTACTACAAAAATATCGTATATATAGATTAATCAAATCAATTAATACAAATACTTAGTAAATAATAATTAATATGATTTAGGTCTTCTAATATATATTAATTCAAAGGATTAATTCTCTTATTTCAATATCATTATTTTTTTATAAATTACTTAGATTAATAATACAATTTACTTTTTTTTTTAATAAAAAATTCTATATATTTATATATTTTATATTCCTTTATTTAATAAATAAATCGATCTTTTAGATAAATTCATAGTAATTATTTGAATAAAGCGCTTATTAACTTTTACACTGTTTATTATCTAAAAATTTTCCTTTATTTATTATATAGATTTTTTGGTGTAACCATTAAAGTATCTAGCGATTTGAAGGGTGTATTACGGAATTCATTATATAGTATAATCTTATAAGCACTAATCCCAATATTTTTTCGAAGTACTCATTCCTATAATTATTAATTTTATTTTATTTATTTTATTTGTATATTTTATATACTTAATTAGATGAGTACCTCGCCCGATTAGGATATATAAAGCAGGTACAATTATTAGGATTATACTTTAAGTTAATCTAGTTTATTATTACTCTACATACCTATTCCCAGATCAAAGTGATCATTAGATATAGCTATTACCTTCGTAATAACTAAAAAATTCTGATTTTTATTACAAAATTGAAATAAACTTTTCTAAAACTTATAATTAGTTAATTACTCTTTCTCGATTTACCCTACCCTCGTTTTGGAATTATATTTAGTATAGAATTATTTGAAATAATAGGTCTTTTGAATTCTATCTATACAAACAGATCTGATTTATCTAGATTTGCTAAATAAAATATAATAATCATTTTCTTTTGGTCTTTGAAATTCTCAACTAATTATTATAACAGTAAATAATATTTTTATTTAATTTAATAATAAAATTCATTTTTATTATAACAATTAAATAATTTATCGAATTCCTATCATTCGATTTCTTTATTTATATCATTATTTCTTTCCAGAACTTGATTTTAGTTATAACAGGATTTTACTTCATTGATTATAGCTTAACCAATTAATTTAATTAAATTATAGAATAATTTGAATAATGAATTATAAAATATTGAAAAGATTTTAAAAGTAATAGATAATTGGAATAAATAGATATATTTATAAACTTTTAGAATTTTATAAAACTCAATCTATTTATTATTATTCTTTTTTATAGATTAATTAATTTTTATATTTTTAATATTAATTTATGTTGGGATAGGGATCATGTAACTGACCGCGCTAGCGTGTGCGCTAGCGCCCCCGCATTATAGTATATATCTTCGTAGCTTTTAGCTTTTAGAATTTTAAGCAATATTATAACAATGTAAATTATTAGTATTATATTATTTTATTATTCTTATAGTAATATTAATACTGATTAGTAATATTATAAATTAGAAGCTTGATATTTTAATTTCAAATGTAATGTAGGTTTGTAATTAAGGTTAGTATTTCTTTGAAAAAATATAAGTTTTTATATTAAAGTAATATAGTTTGATATTTGCTTTTATGTAAATAAGGATTATTAGTAATATAATAATAGTTCTTGTTGGAAGTTGTGGCACGTGCACTACGCTATTGTGTATATATTACGTCCACTTTATAGTTAGATTTTAACTTAATATAATTAATCTATATAGTCAATATTATATGCATTCTATTAACCTGCTTTTTTATTATAAACAGATTATAAGCCTGGTAACTCTGTAATAAGACTAAGGCTGAAAGCTTTTTGAATAGCTTGCGTTGCTAAAGTAGAGGTTAATAATGAAAAGCTTCTATATAATGCAATATCAATATACGAGGTGTATATA
The DNA here is from genome assembly GCA_014898485.2 of Botrytis squamosa. Taxonomy (NCBI): domain Eukaryota; kingdom Fungi; phylum Ascomycota; class Leotiomycetes; order Helotiales; family Sclerotiniaceae; genus Botrytis; species Botrytis squamosa. Next base: position 1,007,117 of record RCTC02000017.1, read on the forward strand.
GCAAACAGATTATTAAGTAATAATAGCAAAATAACTATTTATATTGCATTTTTTTTTTAAACAAAAAAACTACAAGTTATTACTGAAAAAACGATCTATTCTAATTTAATACTAAAAAATATTACCAACTATATAATATTTGATATTATTCTAAAAATCATTATTTACAAATCAAAATTCACTATTTCCAATTATTCTATTTTAAAAAGAATTTCTCTCTATAATATTAATATATTTAAAACTAGGAAAATTCAATCAAAATAGTTCCTTTTATTTTTTTATTTTTTATTTTATTATTAAAATATATACTGATTATTGATATAAGTTTTTTATTTACAAAACCTTAAAATAAATAAAGATATTAGATTTAAGAATTATTCTAAATATATCCCTTTTTTTATTTAAGAAAATCACAAATATTGGATTTGTTAAATAAAAATTCAATTTTGAGGAAAAGGCTAGTTTTATATATATAAAAAAACATTATAGGAATATATACAGATTACAGATGTCAATAGATTAGCTAAGGATTTCGAGGAATTCCAAATTTCCAATAACAATAACAATACTACAATAAAGATTCGATTTAATATCGATAAAAAGACTATCTTTTTTAAAAACAACACTAATACATTATCTTATATTTATTATTTATTATCTAATAATAATAAGGTTTTAATAAACAAATATAATATAACAAAAAAACTTTGGGATTATTTAACCATCAAATACCCCAAAATCAATAATATAATAATAAATGAATACCTCTTTAAGATTAAGACCTTCTTTTTCAATAATATTCTTAATATAATTATTATAAATATATAAAATAAGTTTAAGAATTTTCAAAGAAAACTTTTATCTGTAGATACTTCAGCTAAAGCTTTATATACAAATAAATTACTCTTTCAAAGCTTGATCTTATCTTTTTCTAATAAATATAAAATTATTATTAATATAATTCGTATTATTAGTTTTACTTTAAACATTAATAATAAAATCAAGCATTTGTAAATTAAAAAAGCCGAAATGCAAAACTCTACAAATATAATATATTTTGTAAAAAAAAAGAAATATATTCTATTTCATTATCAGTATAAGGCTAGTATAAACTTGAAATCCAATACACCTATTATTACTTACAAACTTTACAACAAACCTGATTATTCAATTCTAAAATACTTTTAGTTTTAATATACCAAATATTTTTTGAAATCCAATTCAAAGTATAAACAAAAAAGAAAATAATTTACTTTTCCATTATAAAGAGATAAAAAGTATAGAGAATATAAGGCTTATATCACTAAATTAAGTTTTAATATTACTAAAAATATTATTAATAACAAATCTAACTCTGAATATTATTATCTTATCAAAAAAAGCATTAATAAGATATTCCCATTATAATAATATATTAATACCAATACTACCTTATATATATCTGATTAACATTCTCTCTTTAAAAATCTAATTTATATTCTATAACAAAGAATAATAATTAATAAAAAAATTATATATTTGAATAAACAAAGAATAATAGATATGATATATAAGAATAGAATAAGGATATTGTTAACTAAAATACTATATATACCAGGATTAGGGGTTAATCTGCTTTTAACTAAAAGAATTTGTAAGACAAAGTTTAAGAATATATTCAATTTCAAGGAAATATATTTTATACTAAAAAACAATAAGAATAATAAAATTATTAAAATTATAATGAAAGATGGGATATATATCATTTTGTATATAAAATCAGAATACAAGGATTTTATATTCTTTGTACTCTCTACAAAGATGATTGATAGAATAAAAGGGAAAATTAAAGAATTGATTATAATAGAAAAGGAAAGATATCTTCTTTAATACAAACAATTCAATCATTTTGATTCTAATAAAATCAAGAATCTATATAAAATCATTACATTCTAGAGACTAATCAAGGTTTTTTTAATTCTAAATATTTATAAAATATATATTTTTATAAAAATAATTAACAGGATTTCAAGCCAATTAAGTATATAGAAATCTAAAAAACTAAAATTGATTTACTTTGATATTATTAATCTTTTTTCAAAAATTATTCAAGGATATAGATATTTTCTTTTTATTATTAATAATATTATAAAAGTAAATTGGGTTATTTTATTGAAACAGAAAAGTGATATAATATTTTTATTGAAAATCTGGAAACAGGAAATTGAATTTACTATAGAAATAGTTATAATTACTACCAAAACCAATAATATACTAAAGTTTTTTCAAACTATCCGGAAAGAAAAGATTAATATATAATCAGAAATTATAATAATTATATTATCTTATTAAAATAACTTAACTAAATACAATATATATACTACAGAAATTGATATAAAAATAATATTAAAAAAAGCTCATTTATTATTAGAATTTTAGAATGAAGCTATTGAATATAATATATATATTCGAAACCGTATTAGTATTAGCCTAAATACAAATGGAATTGATTAAAGTCTATTTAAAGTATTTACAAATATATTATCAGATATCAATATATGCAAGATTTAGGAGAGTCAATGTTATACTTATATCAATCCCAAAACTATTCCAATAAAACAAAAATATAATAAACTCCATAATATAACAAAAATCGGAATATTCCTAGAATATTCAAAAGATACTATTAAATATATAAAGGTTTATTTACTAGAATTAGATTATATTTACCACATTTATTGTATTATAATTAACAAAAACTATAAAAAAAGAAATATGGATTTAAAACTCAGAAACTATATAACCAGATCACAAAATATTAAAAATATAGAATCTGATTATAAGCTTTATAATAGATCCAAAAATATCCTTGAATTATTATTTATTCCAGTCGATCTATTAATATTATTAAATAAAATAATTATAGATTCGATAGAAATATACTTATTAATATTAGAATAAACAAAGACTAGAATATTACATTTTGATAAAAATAAGTATAAAAATATTCGATAAGTAATAAATAATTTATTAAAATTAAAAGAAAATAATAAAGAAATAGAGATTACCTTATCTGAAATTACT